>JAODXP020000035.1:1366027-1428527 GCA_027497455.2 Sardinella longiceps | reverse complement strand
AGAAATACTGGCCTAAATAATAAATAAAGTCATGAACAGAAAACTACAGTATGTTCCACCCTATATTGTTTGCAGCAAGCTGAGAGTGACAGCTCTACCGTCCAATCAGAGCAGCGGGTTACAGCTGAGGAGTTTCAGATTGGTCCAGAGTCAGTGGTCTCATCTGACACGCTCAGTCTGATTAAACAGGAAACCACAATGGATGAGTATGAAGACTGCAGTGTGTTAGGTAAAAAAACACACACACACACACACACACACTCACAGACACTGGTCTTTCAGATTTAAGAGGAAACCACTGGTCATGGATATTTAGAATGCACCCGGTCTGTTAAGTTGTAGTTAGAAACACAAGAACAAGATCACACACACACACACACACACACACACACACTGAACATACACACACACACACACACACACACATACACATACTGTACACACACACACACACACACACACACACACACACACACACACACCTGATTGATAATCTTCCTTTCTCTGTTGCAGATAAGGCCGCTTTGTCTGCTGCTGGGGTCAAACCTGATCAGGTACTTATTTCATTTTGTTTCTTACAACAATAACAACACCAACACACACACACACACACACACACAGAAATACACCCCAAGGGGTGTAACTATAGCATGTTCAGCAAGTGCAGCTGCACTGGAGCCCTTACTGTACGTTCAGACCGTAAGCCATAAATTGCCAAGAGTCGCCGAAGACTCCCAAGAAAACATCGCTTGAGCACAGCAACCAAAACGGCAAATTTGCCAATAATGTTAGCATTCAAACGTTCGATCCTGCTTCTCTACAAGCATCTCACCGGTAAATCGTCATTCTGATCGGTAATCGCCCAACCACATCATAGCCCATTACATAAAGTTAACCGAAGTTTAACTTGATTTTATCACCCAAGTCGCCTGCCACCTTTGTCGCCCAAATCGCCCGTCTCCATACAAAGTCAATTACTTCCGTCGCCCGTGTCGCCTGAATCGGTCTTGGTCTGAACGCACAGTAAGCCAGATGTTCTCTCTCTCTCCTCTCATTGGCCAAGCCAGATGTTCTCTCTCTCTCCTCTCATTGGCTAAGCCTGATTTGCTTTCTATGGTGCTTTACAAGACACCCAAAGGCGCTTCACAGTGGTAGGGGGACCTCACTAACCATCTCTACTGCAGAACTGTTTGTAAAGCGCCTCACACACACACACAGCACAGCGCCGTGAGACAATGCATCGTATTTGTGCACTCTACAAATCAAATTGAATTGACTTGAATTGAATTGTAAAGTGCCGTGAGACAATGCATCGTATTTGTGCACTCTACAAATCAAATTGATTTGAATTAGTGCCCTGTCTGTCTGTCGGTCTGTCTGTCCCTCAGATCCTGTCAGTGTTGTCATTAGAGGAACCCCCGTTTGTTCCGGAATCAGAGACTGAGCAACACACTCCAGGTGGGCAATACTGAGGGAGATGGAAAGACACACACACACACACACATACACACACTCACAGACACACACACACACACACACACACACACACACACTCATACACAGACACACACACACACAGACACTCTCTATCTCTCTCTCTCTCACACACACACACACACACACACACACACACATTTATACAATCAAGTTGAAATGTTTACTTGTCTTTATAATAATGAGTCTAATAAATGAGCTCCAGAATACACACACACACACACACACACACACACACACACACACACACACACACACACACACACACACACAGAGAATGAGTCTATTAAATGCGTTTCCTGTCTTCCAGGGAAAGGAGCCCCGGAACACCATGTGTGTTCTGAGTGTGGCAAGTCCTACCGCTCTGTGTTAGAGGCTAAGGAGTGTCCTCACGAGGAAGAGAGACTGTTTCCCTGCACACACTGTCCCAAGAGATTCCCCACGGCCTCTTCCTTAAAGGTACAATGTGTAACATTGGATGTTGCAAATCCTACCACTCTGTGTTAGGGGCCAACATTTACATTTACAAATTTAGTATTGTACCTTGTCCGCTGGTGTTAAAGGAATATTCCACCTCTTAATGAAAATTGGTTATACACCCCCTTTCCTGGAGTTACGTATGCGGGTAAGAGAATTTTGGTCTGAGACCAAAATACTCTTACCCATATATATATACACACTGTAAAAAACAATTTGTAATGGTTACTTGAAAAATGTGTGGAAACTCGTGGTTTTTCATTTTCTGTCTCCTTTAAAAGAGATTTTTCATTCTCTGTCTTCTTTAGAATTGGTTTCCGTTCTGTGTCTCCTTTAAAAGTGTTTTTTTCCATTCTATGTCTCCTTTAAAAGCGGTTTTATTTCCATTCTCTGTCTCCTTAAAAAGTGTGTTTTTTTCCATTCTGTCTCCTTAAAAAGTGTTTTTTTTTTTCATTTTCTGTCTCTTTTAAAAGTGTTTTTTCCATTTTATGTCTCCTTTAAAAGTGTTTTTCCATTCTATGTCTCCTTTAAAAGTGTTTTTTTTTTCCATTCTATCCTTTAAAAGTGTTTTTTTTTTTCCATTCTATGTCTCCTTTAAAAGTGCTTTTCCGTTCTCTGTCTCCTTTACAGAAACACCAACGCACACATTCTGGGAAGCGGCCGTTCGTCTGCGTCCTGTGTGGCAAGAGTTTCACGCAGGGCGTGCATCTTAAGCAGCACAAACGCATCCACACCGGAGAACGACCGTACGCATGCGGCCACTGTGGGAAGACTTTCACCCGCAACTGCGATAGAACACGACATCAGTTCATCCACACGCGAGACAGACCTTTCAGCTGCACGCACTGTGGCACCAAGGTGGTGGTGAAAAATTACGAAAGTGGCGCAGTGAAGGACTGTGCTCAGTGCGGTTACCCTATGAAGACAGATTATCCACGTGCGCACAAAGAGCCCAAGTTAGTGAGGAAACCGCGGAAGAAGGAAGAGAAACCGTACCACTGCGTTCTGTGTGGTAAGGGCTTCATCTTCGAGGGATCGTTCACGCGGCACCAGCTTGCACACCTTGGGGGAAAGACATCCACCACTTAAAAAGACTGTATACTGTGTTCTGTGTGGTAAGGGCTTCACCCAAAGTCCTTCTAAGGCAAGTCACATCACTCGGCCGCCATATTGGACACGCCTTCGGGCAGCTATTTGGGCTTAACAAGACCAGACCCTCCAAAATGAATGGGGAAATATCCATAAGTACAGATTGGCTGGTCGTATGGACTTAAAAAGTATATGGTGTGAATCCTTGTTTAAATCTGTGTTGAACAGTGCCAAAATCTACCAGACAGAAGCTAAAACAAAGCTAAATTGCTTACTGCGCCTGCGCTGACAATCGCGGCATGGCTATCACCATAGGGACGGAGATATTAAACAAAAGACTACCTTGAAAAGGCCCTGATAATGTGTAGGTGTTTATGGAGGCCCCTCCTCATGTCCTGTGTGCTCGGGGCCCCCAGACTACCTTGAAAAGGCCCTGATTATGTGTAGGTGTTTATGGAGGCCCCTCCTCATGTCCTGTGTGCTCGGGGCCCCCTAAAGTACCTTGAAAAGTCCCTGATTATGTGTAGGTCTTCATGGAGGCTGAAGGGCCCCCCCATGTCCTGTGTGTTCGGGGCCCCCTAAGTACCTTGAAATGGCCCTGATTATGTGTAGGTGTTTATGGAGGCTGAAGGGCCCCCCCATGTCCTGTGTGTTCGGGGCCCCCTAAGTACCTTGAAATGGCCCTGATTATGTGTAGGTGTTTATGGAGGCTGAAGGCCCCCCCATGTCCTGTGTGCCTTTAAATGAAATTTGTTATTCACCATTTTACCTTAAGTTACTCATGTGGATAAAAGCATTTTGCCCTCAGTCCATGCGTTTTCCCTATCTGGCAACCCCAATTTAGCTTTATTTTCGCTGTAGCTTAGCATAGGCACTGGAATGTAAAGTAGCCAGATAGCAACTCTTTGGCAACTTTACTTCCCAGTAGTTACACTAATAGTACATTTTAGTTACAAGGGTAACTTGTAATTGTAAAGGCCACCGCACACCGGTTCCGACACAGTGCTGAGCACTCTGCTTCCAACATTCGATTCCATTGTTTTCAATGCAACCCCGCACACCAGCACCGAACCCTTCCACCGTCGATTGTGAATTACGACTCAAGTCTATTTTGTCGGCGCCGCCCATTGACATCCAATGTTAATTTCACAGGCTACTGTGCTAGGTGCTAGGCGAAATTGTCGGATTCGAAAGTGCTCCGCAATGCTGTCGGAACCAGTGTGCGGCCGGCTTAACACCACCTGGTCGGAAAAGAGGGAGGTTTTAGGCCAACCGAAATGTTCCACATGCACAGCTCCACTAGTGGACTTGTTACACATTTTTTTTGTATTTTCCTTCATACACTTCTCCCACTTTGGTATTCTAAATGTAACGGAGGCCAGCTAGCTCGGTAGTAGGCCTACGTGTAAATCCTCATCACCCAATTCCATGGGCGCTTCTAACACACTGAGTTAAAAGCTCGGGCAATTAGCTCAGTTGGTTAGAGCGTCCCACCCCCACGCTGGGAGTTTGTAGCTTGCGGGGTGGTGGGTTCGAGGAACGTGTGTGGTTTGGGCTGCCACCGGCTGCATAAACATAAATATCTTTGCTGTTCCTCCGGATTACCTCTGCCAAGGAAGTTATGTTTTCACTACTGTTGGTTTGTGTGTCTAATTTTTTTTACACAAAATAACTCAAAAAGTACTGCAAGGATATGGATAAAATAGATTATGACGTATTTTTGGATGATTATAAAGTATTTTGGTGGTGATGACTTTACATTGTGTCATTTACCATATGGCCTTGGTGGAGGTCTGCGCTGTGCTGAGTTCTTTTCTAATATCTTGTTTTTTAAATGGTCTATTTTTATCATTGCTCATCCACTGTACTGTATTGTATTGTATTGTAGATAGTGGGCTATCTATATTGTCTGGTCCATGCATGTTTGAGATTAAACAGAATAAAAAACAGAGATTGTTTACTCCAGAGATTGTTGTTTGTTCTTTTAGTATGACTGTAGGGCGCCCTACCACAGAAATCTCTCATTTGAGTTAGCCTGACATAGCCCCTAGCCCATAATACTACTGTTCATCTAGCCTGATAAACCAGCCTGACATAGCCCGCCCATAGGGAACCGAAGTCACGCTAACTTCCGGATTAGCATATGGGACCTATGGAGCTGAAGGTGATGGACAAATACACGTGACTTTTTGGTCCACTTTGATTTATAACTTGAATCACACATATGTTGCATGTGAATTTAAACATAGCC
Source organism: Sardinella longiceps (assembly GCA_027497455.2). Taxonomy (NCBI): domain Eukaryota; kingdom Metazoa; phylum Chordata; class Actinopteri; order Clupeiformes; family Clupeidae; genus Sardinella; species Sardinella longiceps. The sequence continues at coordinate 1,423,216 of JAODXP020000035.1, read as the reverse complement.
CTGACATAGCCCCTAGCCCATAATACTACTGTTCATCTAGCCTGATAAACCAGCCTGACATAGCCCGCCCACAGCGAACCGAAGTCACGCTAACTTCCGGATTAGCATATGGGACCTATGGAGCTGAGAGTGATGGACAAATAAACGTGACTTTTGGTCCACTTTGATTTATAACTTGAGTCACACATATGTTGCATGTGAATTTAAATGTTAACCATTCATGCCAATCAAGACTATGTTTATTGTTTTATGTAACGGTAACTTTTGAAGTTCGTCTACAATCAATTTATTTTTTTACGTTTGTGAAGCTCAAAATGTAAGTTTCAACATTATAAACATTATATGTGACACCCACGACGCATACCAAAGCGGACCAGAAGTTGTACGCATCTGTTCATTCATTTTAATAGGCTCGATAGGTCCGTATGCTAATGCAGAAGAGGGCGTGACTTCGGCTCCCTCCGTATTCATGGTCTGGAGGTTCTTTAACCTGACGCGAGTATAGGGCGGTGGCCGGTGGGGGGGTTCTGGTTTGAAACGATTGGACAGCTCATCTAACAGCCGTAGTATTCTTGCCGGAAAATGATTGAGTATTTCTACTATCACATAAAATCTTCGAATCACTAATCAACCGTAAAATTTAGGCTAATCAATAGCCAGACTGTGGCTTTTTTTTTTGGATGTAGTGTGTGTGTGTTCAATCAAACAGGAGGATAGTTTTTATTAATCAGGGAACATATCACTTAGCCTGACATAGCCCGACCATAATACTGCTGTTCATCCGTATTCATGGTCTGGAGGTTCTTTAACCTGACGCGATTATACTGCGGAGGGGAGGGCATTCACTTCTGGTTTGAAACGATTGGACAGCTCGTCTAATCAGCTTCGCTTATTGGCCGGTAGTCTCTCTACCGATGTAAACCCGCCCATGAAGACCGTCCCCAGACCATGGATACGGATGAACATTCGTGTTATGGGCGGGCTATGTCAGGCTAGGGGCATGATGTAGCCTTGTGTGGATATTCTGAATTTGAACAGATGAGTAAAATTGTTTTTTTTAGTAATTTGGATATTTTCCCTACAGTACAGATTCACAGTTATATTTGGCATCTATTGCTTTTCACATAAAACTCTCAGATGTTCAGATTCAGAATTCAGGGGAATTAGCTGAACCCCTGCTTTGATTATTTCTTTTAATGCTAATAAACCAATCGCATGCATTACTTGAATGAAGATTGAATGAAGACCAATAAACATCGGGAAACATAGATGAAAGTGTTCTATCCATCCATCCATCCACGGGACACCTCGGCTGTCATTATCCTACACTAGATGGCGCTATGGCATCTAAGATTCACTAATCCCTAAAAGACGCAGACGAAGAAGCAAACAAAGACACGGCGAGTTCTAGTAGAAATTAGTTGCTTGAGCACGATCTATCAGCAGGCAAACGTGAGTTACGTGTAAACAGCTTAACAAAAAGTAATTGACAAAATTATCATTGAAAGACAGATATTCCTCGAGGTGGATGAGTGACACGTCACTGTCAAAACCAAACTCACCGAAAAGACAGCGGAGAGTTGGAATGAAGGTAATGGACGCAGCAAGTGCAAATTCACGCATGCCAATTGGAAACCTAAGTTATTCAAATAATATTAAAATACTTAAGAATATTAAGAGATGACAACTTAACGTTAGCCAGCCTACTTGTTAGTTGTATGTAATCGTAGTTTTCAAAAGCCACTGCAAGATCAGGGAGAGAAATAGACAAGTTAATGCATTTTTTTTTTTTTTTGAGGGACCCGCTTGCCTTCATGCCCCCTCTCCAAGTTACATGGTGGTAGGCCTACCCTTTATCCTTTAAAGCATTTTTAGATTTAGCTTTAGCATTTTTATATGCACTTCAAATTCAGATAGCCCTTAGTTTTTTTTTAACAAATTACAGGACTGCCTCATAGTATTCAGTGAACAATTCATCTTTTGCCTTCAAATAATGTTAGTAAGAAACATAATCTAAATTTACATATTCTTTTGGAAATCCTCTCGCGGACCACTTGAGCTTGCTCACGGACCACACTTTGAGAACCACTGGTCTAGTCAGTGAAATTACTGCCAGCTATGGTCCCTGCATGCATTTTAAATGGTTACTGGTGCATGCGAGTCTACTCCTCTGTTCTGTGTTGTGTAATAAAAACATTGTGTAGCCTAGTTTCTGTTGCGGCCCCTAAAGCCTAGGTGTGTATGTGTTGTGTGTAGATGAATGACGCTGTTCAGCAGGCAGATCAGGAACACAAACAAACCTGCATGGACCTGGAGAAGGCCACCCAATGCATCATACAGGCACTACAGGTAACACACACACACACACACACACACACACACACACACACACACACACACACACACACACACACACAAGCAAGCCTGCATGGACCTGGAGAAGGCCACCCAATGCATCATACAGGCACTACAGGTAAGACACACACACACACACACACACACACCTGCATGGACCTGGAGAAGGCCACCCAGTGCATCATACAGGCACTACAGGTAAGATACACACACACACACACACCACACAAACAAACACACAGTGCATCATACCATGTCATAGTAACATGGGCCCACCTAAGATATGCAATTCCTGACTAGTTTATTTAATTTTATCAGCATGAAGTAATGAAGAACCAGGAGCTCTGCGTTCTGATTCGCCGTCTGGAAGAGAAGGAGGCGGAGACTAGTCGGAGTCTGAGTGAGCAGATGGAAACAAACAAACAGCTGAAGATGAAGATCGATGAACTACAGAAACACCTGGAGGAGAAAGATAACCTACTGACACAGGCCAACCAGGTGTGTGTGTGTGTGTGTGTGTGTGTGTGTGTGTGTGTATTAACTACAGAAAGACCTGGAGGAGAAAGACAAACTACTAATTGAAGCTGGAAGTAATGGTAAATCTTAATTAGAGGAACCTCAACTCCTTGATCTCTTAAAAAAAATCACTTACTGAGATTTTGTGATGCAAAATTGGCCGAAGTCAGATTCTCACTGACATGTTCTGTGTTTTGCAGCAAATGTTGAGTCTCAGCTCTCCTCTCCAATCAGAGCAGCTACAGGTCTGTTCAGAACAGCTGATCTCACCTGATGACCAGAAACCAGAGGTCTTACCTGTTCACTTTGGTTCACCTGTGTCATCCGGTGTTGAAAATTCTCTGGTCCAGAATTTACCTGACGCCAAGAGTCAGATTCTGCTGGTCTTACCTGATGACCAGAAACCAGAGGTCTTACCTGTTCGCTGTGGTTCACCTGTGTCATTCGGTGTTGAAAGTTCCCTGGTCCAGAGTTTACCTGAGGCCTCCTTTGCAGACATTAAACCTGAACACACCCAGGTGCTGATTACTACTTTTCTGCATCTAGTAAACTAATGATAGAATCAGAATGAATTGAATATGGAACATAGAATCACATGTAGAACATAAATCACAATGCATCTCTCAAACACCACAGCCTCAATCTAATAACTGTGCGTTCAGACCGAGACCGATTCAGGCGACATGGGCGACGGAAGTAATTGACTTTTGTATGGAGCGAGGCGATTTGAACTACAAAAGTGGCAGGCGACTTGGGCGACGAAACTTTGAATACTTGGGCGATAAAATCAAGTTAAACTTCGGTTAACTTTATGTAATGCTATGATGCGGTTGGGTGATTACCAATCAGAATGTCGATTTACTGGTGAGATGCCTGTAGAGAAGCAGGATTGAACGTTTGAATGCTAATGTCATGGGTAAATTTGCTGTTTTGGTTGCTGCTCAAGCAATGTTTCTTGGGAGTCTTCGGCGACTCTGAACGTACAGTAATACAACCCCACAGAATCAAAATGATCACACAACCACACAGCATTACTAATAAAATGTCCTGGCAGCACCAGACTAACTCCTAGAAGTCATAATAACACAACTTGATAGCATCAGACAAATGACACAGTATTAGAACAAAACTAACTAAATGTCAAAAACTCATATAAAAATCTCTTTTCTCACTCAGTCTTCACTGGTGTCTGATGGTGTGAATCTAATGGAGGCCCCAGTCTCTGAAGATGAAGAGGAAGAGGAGGATGGGGATGGTGGTGATGATGATGGGGGTGATGGTGATGAAGAGTATGGAGACTGCAGTCGTTTGGGTGAGGAGTTTTATACATTTGTTACTCCACTTCATGCAGACAGGCCTCTTAAAGGATAGGTTCGGTTTTTAACACATTTAGCCCCTTTTCTAGAGTGTCTAGGGTGCAATAGAACGATTGACACCAAAATTTGGATGATTGGTCCTGTCTCGAGTATACGGCTATTTCAGAACCCCCCTTCCTGCTTCAGACAGGCTAGCTTTGTGCATGTCTGACAATGTTCCCTAAACTTCCGCTGTACGCTTAGCTGTAGACTTTTCACAAGCTGTGCAACTCTTCACGTTCAAACGTACAGCGGAAGTTTAAGGGGGGGTTCTGAAATAGCCGTATACTCGAGACAGGACCAATCATCCAAATTTTGGTGTCAATCGTTCTATTGCACCCTAGACACTCTAGAAAAGGGGCTAAATGTGTTAAAACTAGTGCTGTCAAACGATTAAAATAATTAATCTGATTAATCACAAAATTTTACAATGATTAATCGTGATTAATCACTTTTAATACGCAACTCATTTCCTCCAGTAAGAATTTGGATGCAAGGGTATGTTGGATCCTTATTTTGCCCTGTAAAGGCCCTGATACTAAATAGTTGCCTCTTTTCTTCTCAAATGGGGCAATTCACACCTGTCCCCTACCCCCAAGGGTTCCCCAAACATGTTGTTGGACAGTCAGAAGCTAAGCCATAATCTTTGTATAGTTTGACTTGATAGCCGAGCCATTTTCTATCTGAAATCGAACATAATAAATGGCATGAAAGTGGAACCATATTTATCAGGATTAATCTGAGTTAATTTTTTTAATCTGAGTTAAATTTTTGGGATTAATCACATGATTAATCAGTTAATTTTGACAGCACTAGTTAAAACCGAACCTATCCTTTAACTGAGAATATATTTGGGCGTGACATTTAAATTACGCTAGTTTCTGCCGCCACATTTACCAATACTGTTCCTTTCTTCACGCGGATATCAGAGATGTACGAACATTTCATAAATCTCAAGTGAACGCTGTCGTATGGTGATTCCTCCGCTCAAACCTACGCTTGTTTTCACGTTCCTTTGATAAATGAGGGCCATTATCTCCGCCTCAAGACAGCGCAGTGGGACGGCCAGTCAAGACTAGATTCCAAAATGTGAGCTTGGGCTACATGAATGTTGAGTTGGTTGGATTTATGTCATTTACATTATTGATACATATTTAAAACACATATTGGTCACATATCACCTCTGTTACGCCAATGTTACCGTTATATAATTCTTAGCAAATCACCTCCCTTAACGTTACCATTAAACACAAATCACCTAATCACCTCCCTTAACGTTACTGTCTAATGCAAATTACCATATCACCTCAGCTATAACATTACCGTTAAACATATATTACCTAAACACCTCCACTAAAGTTTAACATACAGTATATAAGGTAATCATCTCAGCTAACATTACCATTAAACACAATCTTAGACCTTCCAGGTTCCCAGTCTGAGGCCCAGCTGAAGGAAGTATCGGTGTCGCTGGTGGACTGTCGTAGACCAAAAGTACGACCAGAGAAAGAACAAGAGAAGGATCCGGATGTGCAACCCCTTGATAGATTGGCAGGTTAGGTGTGACACGTTACTTGAGCATCATGTTGCTATGATACAAGGAAGCACAAAAGACTAACTACTTTTTAAAAAATCTTTTTAGAGGAGTTTGTCAAGGTGGAAGGTATTTGTTGTCAAGGTCACCTAACTATAATGCGTCGGGGGAAAACCTAACAAGTTTGGTTCCGCATGCTGGTCAGGGCTAAGTGTCATAGAGCTGTTAGGGCAGGGGTGGGCAATTATTGGGTTTTAGATTTTGACTAACGGGCCGGGTATTAACAGTCAACGGGTTGATGCCGGTAAATTGGCAAATCTCAAACAAGTAGCCTCACTTTCTTCAGAGGACATGTTAACATGCAGGGTTAAAAGGGAGGAATTTGTATTTCATGAATACAACAAATTTGATAATTTAGGCCTATAATCGCAGTCACCTTGAGACTGTGGCCAATGAGACTGTAGCCAATGATTTGCCCAAACCAAGACAGCAGCGAGAGAATGACTGATCCGGCATAGCGTGGCTTTAATTTGTCTAACCAGATAAGCAAGTAACTTTGTAAGTTTGTCATGTTGAAAAACGGTACAACTCTATTTTATATATTTATCTGAAAACAGGGAAAGGACTTTGCTGCACTGGGTGTAGTAAGAGCTTCAGCACGCCAAAACATCTCAAACGACACCAGCGCATTCACACAGAAGAGAAGTCCTACCACTGCACTCAGTGTGACAAGAGCTTCAGCACGCCAAAACATCTCAAACGACACCAGCGCATTCACACAGAAGAGAAGTCCTACCATTGCACTCAGTGTGACAAGAGCTTCAGTCAACAGGGATCTCTCGAACGACACCAGCGCTCTCACACAGAAGAGAAGTCCTACCACTGCACTCAGTGTGACAAGAGCTTCAGCACGCCAAAGCATCTCAAACGACACCAGCGCATTCACACAGAAGAGAAGTCCTACCATTGCACTCAGTGTGACAAGAGCTTCAGTCAACAGGGATCTCTCGAACGACACCAGCGCTCTCACACAGGAGAGAGGCCGTACCACTGCACTCAGTGTGGCAAGAACTTCAAACATAAAATACATCTGAAAGTACACCAGCGCATTCACACAGGAGAGAAGCCATATCACTGCACTCAGTGTGGTAAGAACTTCACTCAAGGGGGAGATCTGAAACGACACCAGCGCATTCACACAGGAGAGAGGCCGTACCACTGCACTCAGTGTGACAAGAGCTTCATTCTAAAGGCAACTCTCCAACAGCACCAGCACATTCACACAAGAGAGAAAGTGAAACCCTGATCTCAGTCAGGCAAGAGCTGTACGCAAGTCTCACTGTACGTTCACACTAAGAGCTACTAAAGTTACAAAATCGCTTTTGTAACTCAAAGCAGCTACTAAGATGTCCGTGTTCACTCAATTCGCTTTATCGATCATCACGTGCCTGTTGTCGTCCCATTTATAGCACAGCGTTTAGATTTTACAGCTGAAACGCGCCATAGCTTGTTTGCATAAAGTTTACAGTTTTTTTTTTTTGTTGTTGTTGTTTTTGCTTTTTTTAGTTGCGCAAATCGTCCAACTTTTACAGCTGATTGCTTCTGTAGCTTTTGCAGCTTTTGTCGCTCTTGCCCATTGAAAGTGAATGACCTCTGGCGATTTTACAGCTTTAGTAGCTCTTGGTGTGAACGTGTGACGTGAACAGTTTATATCAGTGGTCCCCAACTGTTTTTCCTCAAGGGCCGAGTGTTGTCAAGCATACCAAGCCAAGGGCCAACCCCGCAAACATTAAAAACCACACGTTGAAAGGATGCTAGTTAGAACATCACAAAGTAGTCTTCTTTTAGCCTTCTGCTTTCTTTAATGCAGCTCAATAAACTTCATTGTAAGATTGCCTGTAGGCCTACTGAATATGAGGTCTGTAAGCATGTTTATGGAGAATAACTGATAAGTCAGATGGTGCTGCGGGCCACTCATTTGGTTCTTGGGGGCCGGATCTGGCCCACGGGCCGCCAGTTGGGGATCAGGGGTTTATATCATAGCGGAAGCCCCTCCCCTTATCTGTCTCAGTAGCGAAAGCTCCTCCCCTTATCTGTCTCAGTAGCGAAAGCTCCTCCCCTTATCTGTCTCAGTAGCGGAAGCTCCTCCCCTTATCTGTCTCAGTAGCGAGGTTTGGTGACTTCATGACCGGATCAAAGCTCCTCCCTTATCTGTCTCAGGAGCGAGGTTTGGTGACTTCATGACAGGATGACAGCTCCTCCCCTTATCTGTCTCAGTAGCGAGGTTTGGTGACTTCATGACAGGATGACAGCTCCTCCCCTTGTCTGTCTCAGTAGCGGAAGCCCCTCCCCTTATCTGTTTCAGTAGCGAGGTTTGGTGACTTCATGACCGGATCAAAGCTCCTCCCTTATCTGTCTCAGGAGCGAGGTTTGGTGACTTCATGACAGGATGAAAGCTCCTCCCCTTATCTGTGTCAGTAGCGAGGTTTGGTGACTTCATGACAGGATGAAAGCTCCTCCCCTTATCTGTGTCAGTAGCGAGGTTTGGTGACTTCATGACAGGATGAAAAGTTTGATAGCGCTGAATGCTTCCGCTATGATATAGCAAGATTGCAGGAAATGGCAACTTATTTTTTCAAAAATTTCTTGGGGGGCGTGGACCCCAGACCTCCAAACCTCCAAACCTCCAAATCTCCAAATCTCCAAATCTCCAAACCCCCAAACCCCCAAACCCTCCTACTACTTAAAGGGCAACTTCTGTCATTTTCAACAACAGCTCTACTGCTCAAGCTACTTGCGATTAGCCAATATTGAAGACGCAAGACAATTTTAGACTCTGGCCCCACCTCGGCCCCCCTAGTAAATTTGGTCTAGAACCGCCACTGTTTAGTAGCTCTTCAGTATTAGCGTTCCGTCTGACTCCAGAGCTCTCGCATGCCTGCATCCCTGCTATTGGCTAATGTAGAATATTACTGTACGTTCACACCAAGAGCTACTAAAGCTGTAAAATCACTAGAAGACATTTGCTTTCTATGGGCAAGAGCGACAAAAGCTACCAGCTGTAAAAGTTGGGCGATTTGATCAACTAAAAAAAGCTAAAAAATTAAAAAAAAAAAAAAAAAAAAAACTGTCAACTTTATGCAAATTAGTTATGACACATTTCAGCTGTAGAATCTAAATGCTGTGCTGTAAATAGATTGACAACAGGCACGTCATGAGCGATTTGGGCGAACAAAGACATTTTAGCAGCTGTCAAAAAAAAAAAAAAAAGTTTTCAAAAGTGATGGCCTAACTCTCTCTCTCTTTTGTTTTTTTTCCCCCTTGTGTTGGATTGTAGGCCTACTGTATTTTAGACATGTTCAACCTGTTGTCATTAAATATCCAGCAGTTATTGGAGTCGAGGTACTGTAGTCCATACATGTTTGTTATTAAACTTCATTCTAAGTTGCTGAGAGGTTTCAAAGCAATGTTTGTTTTGAAGTATAATGTAGCACTAGATTTACTGGAATAGGCTACTATGTATTGTTGGGCATTTTATGCAGTGCTGAGTCCATAACAAATTCCCCTCTGGGACAATAAAGTAGGCTATATATCTATCTATATCTATTTATCTATTGTAGTCTAGAGTGCATAATGTCAGGTGTGTCCAACTTTTATTTTGAGTATTTTCCCATTACGAATATTACCTTTGTTTTAGATTTTCATGCAAATGTGATTAACAAAATAGGATTAACAAGCTAGCCTATATAGAAGACATATTAAGAAATATCATTAAGGTAGCCTGATAAACCAGCCAAAATGTGAGATTGGATGTCTATTTAGTCTAGCCTCGATGAATGGATACAACGGGAGATTGTTGATGAGCACAACCCGTTGTCTTTCAAACCATTATGGTAAACAAAGGTTTCACCGTTTTCTGAATGTCCGAAGGTGAGCCAGGAAAAATGAGTTGCAGTAGCCAGGTTACACACAACAATTTATACATCATTACATGCATCGGTCACGACAACTATTAAGGTAAGATCTGACTGGAGCATTTAATTGAATCTTTCATGTGTTCAGCCTTGTCATCTTCGGGACACCTCGGCGGCTGTTATCCCTGATGTTTGCAATCACCACTAGAGGACGATGTGACTCAACAAACCCTAGAGCCCGTGAGACGAAGAAGAAAGCAATAACACGACCGAGTTCTCTCACAGAAGTGAGTTGCTTGAGCATGATTTATTAGAAGGCGGCTTTGTTGAGCTACGTGTGAACAAAACGTAATTTGCTTTTTATTCTAAGACTGACAACATCGATGCCTTTCTTTTTCCAAATCATTATGAACGTAAGCTAATTGTAATTGACCAAATTGAACTGGAAGGCGACATGGATCTCTCTCGAGGTGGATAAGGGACACACACGTTGCTGTCAAAAACAAACACACCGATCACACGAGACAGCGAAGATAGAATGGACAAGGTGCGTCGACCTGAACGGACGGACGGGGTTAATGTAAATTCACGCATGCCAAATAGCCTATATTATTGTAAGAAGGGATGACCCTAACGTTAGCTTACTTCTATCAAACGTTAATGCATGCCTACATTTTCAAAGGAGGCAAAGACCAGAGAGAGAATTCAGAGGAGGACCGTAAGGTTAGATCAGAAACGATTGATTTGATAATAAAATCATTTGGGACCTCCACTGACATAAGATGATCTAGTAAATTTGCTGACAGGAGTCCCTGTTGCATATGGCATTACCTGTTGTTTAATGGTCTAGAAGTCGATGTGAGTCTACTGCTCAAAGTAATGACCATGTTGCATCTCTACAGTTTATAGCAATACATACATTCCTTTGCATACCACTAAACAGACATTCATTTATACAAAAGCTATAACAGTTTTGCAGATATGATAAGATATTACATGCTTTGTGTAGTTCTACACATAGGCTACTGGAGGCATCATAGTTGTTATTGTTTGTTTGTAGATGGGTGACATTGGTCAGTATGCAGATGTTGGTCACAAGCAAATCTGCATGGACCTGGAAAAAGCCACCCAGTACATCATACATGCACTACAGGTAAAACACACACACGCACGCGCACACACACACACAAGCCTGCATGGACCTGGAGAAGGCCACCAAATGCATCATACAGGCAATACAGGTAAAACACGCACACACACACACACACACACACACAAGCCTGCGTGGACCTGGAAAAAGCCACCCAGTGCATCATACAGGCACTACAGGTAAAACACACACACACACACACACACACACACACACAGCGGTAGCAGCAGCAAAAATAACATAATAGGGACAGGCCTGTGAAATTGCATGAATACAGTTAAGATTATTCAGCATTGAGCGTGTGTGTTTTATATCATGTCATTTCATCAGCATGAAGCAGGAAGGAACCGTGAGCTCTGCGTGCTGATTCGTCGACTGGAGGAGAAGGAGGTGGAGACTGGGAGGAGTGTAATAGAGCAGGTGGAGGCAAACAAACAGCTGAAGATGAAGATCGATGAACTACAGAAACACCTGGAGGAGAAAGACGAGTCGCTGACACATGCCAACCAGGTGTGTGTGTGTGTGTGTGTGTGTGTCTGCAGGTGAAAATCAACAAACTTCAGAAACACCTGGAGAACAAAGTTAACTTATTGACACAGGCCAACCAGGTGTGTGTGTGTGTGTGCAGGTGAAGATGGATGAACTACAGAAACACCTGCAGGAGAAACACAACACCTCGAGCGGTCAATCAGATGTGTGTGAGAGTGTGTGTGACACAGAGAGGAAGTGTGTGTGTGAACAGCTGGAGGAAATCAAACAGCTGAAGCTGGAGATTGAAGACTTACAGAAACAACTGGAAGAAAAAGACAATTCACTCACGCAAGCTGACCTGGTATGTAAGTGTGTGTGTGTGTGAGTGTGTGTGTGTGTGTGAGTGTGTGTGTGTGAGTGTGTGTGTGTGAGTGTGTGTGTGTGTGAAAGAGTGAAAGATGCATAAAGTTATAGTAGTCAGTCATTGGTTTGTGCATATGGATAACGTGTGTGTGTGTGTGTGTGTGTGTGTGTGTGTGTGTGTGTGTATTGTTGTGTGTGTTTTACCCAGACTGTGACTCTTCTGAAGAGTGAACTAAGAGATCTGCATCAACAGCTACAAAATGACAGGTAAACACACACACACACACTTACACACACACACACACTTACACACACACACACACACACACACACACACACACACACACACACACACACACACACACACACACACACACACACACACACACACACACACTTACACACACACACACACACTGTTTGATTTGGCAATGATCTTATTCCAACAGAACTGTTCAGGATGTGAACGAGGGGACACAAGTGGGAGAGAAACAGCTCAAGGTGTGACACATACACTCACTCACACATACATAACACACACACACACACACACACACACACACACACACACACATACACACACACACACACACAAAATTCTACACTCCATATTGTTGCAACATATACAACACATCTCGTTTCTGTTTCACAGCAAGCTGAGAGTGACAGCTTTGCCATCCAATCAGAGCAGGCGATTACAGCTGAGGAGTTTCTGATTGGTCCAGAGTCAGTGGTCTCATCTGACACCCTCTGTCTGCTGGTCTCGCAGATTAAAGAGGAAAACACAGCAGATGTGTATGAAGAATACAGTAAGTTAGGTAAGAACACACACACACACACACACACACACACACACGGTCAAGTCATTGAAAATTTTTGGTGGTTTGAAATTTCACATGGATGACAAAGCGATTAACCTGTCAGTAACGCACCAGAATTCAAGAAAGAAATTAAAATCTTTAATCAAAGATTAAAAGATTAATAATTAAAAGGAATTAAATCTTTCATTACAATTTTCGAGTATATTTGCAATAGATCTACACTGGATTACCTCTTGTCCATGGAGTTTCTGGTGAATGTATGTAAATGAATGTAAACGAAGTGAATGTTCTTGTTTCTCCCTCTGCTTTAGAGAGCGTCAGCATTAAAACGGAACAGAGGTCGCCTTCACCTGAGGACATAAAGCATGAACAGATTCAGGTGCCGTTTTCCACTTGTTTGTTGTAGTGAATGATCATTTGTTGTAGCGTATGACATCAGACAAACTTAATGTCTCATAGAATCAGATAAACTCAGAAATGTCAAAAAAGTCTCATCTTTAAGCATCAGACAAACTCAGAAATGTCTCAAAGAATCAGACAAACTCAGAAATGTCTCAAGCATGAGACAAACTCCTAAATGTCTTGTGTAGCATCTGATAAAGTCTTAAATGTCTTGTTTCTCTTCCAGACATCTCTGGTCTCATCGGATGGACAGAGTCTCCTAGAAGCTCCAGTGTCTGAAGACGAAGAGGAAGAGCATGTTCACTCAGGTGGGGAATCCTCTCTCACACACACACACACACACACACACACACACACACACACTGGTGGGAACTGCTGACACACACTCATTCAGGTAGAGAATACTCAATATGGACACACAAGCACATGCAGTACCCACCTGAAATCTACACACCAATGTAGAAATGCAACTTTACCTTTACCTCACAGAATTACAGAGCGCATTTTTAAGTGACTGTCCTTTTTCTATTTTTGCATTGACATGAAAAAGATCTAAATTATTTCCATTGGCATAATATTTCCCAGATGTTATTTATGGCCCATTTCACCTTCAAAGACTTTTTTTAGTGACACTTGTCACTTTTTTCAATGCATTTGTCTTTCTTTCTTTCTTTCTTTCTTTCAGGAAAAGAAGACTCTTCCGTCTCCTCCTCCCTCCCCAAGACGTCGAAGAAATCCCAACAACACGTTTGCTCTTTGTGCGGCAAATCCTACCGCTTTCTGTTCGACCTGCACGCACACCTCAAACACATTCACGGCCAAGACAGGCCGTACTCTTGCGCAGACTGTGGTAAAGGTTTCAGCTGCTCCTCCGCCCTCAAGAAACACCAGCGAACGCACACCGGTGAACGCCCGTACGTCTGCGCTCAGTGCGGCCGTCGCTTCACCCAACACACCCATCTCAAACGACACAAGCAAACTCACACCGGCGAACGACCCTACGCTTGTACGCAGTGCGGGAAAAGCTTCACTCGAAACGAGGACCTGGCGAGACATCGGTACGTCCACACGGGAGGGCGGCCGTATTGCTGCGTTCACTGCGGAACGAAGGTCTTTGTGAAACAAATAAAGCCAAGAGCGTTGCGGGGCTGCGTTAAGTGTGGCGAGAGGATGACGCCGCAGTACTCTGTAAACAGGAAGCCGAAGCCGGGGAGTAAACCTCGGTGGCCTCGATCGGAAGGGAAGCTGCACCACTGCACTCGGTGTGACAAGAGCTTCACGTATGAGGGGGCTTTTAAGCGACACCAGCACCTCCATACAGGGGAAGAGACACCAGAGGTGCACTAGAAATATAGTCTGACCAGCCTGACTACAGCATATAATGTGTATAGTCTGACCGTGAACGATAGATTGAGGCTTAAGAAGGCTTAAGACTGAGCAACGAATAAGCCAATTCTTTCTAAAGGAAGCTGCGCCAGTGTACTCTGTGTGAGAAGAGCTTCACGTATGAGGGGGCTTTCATGCGACACCAACGCCTTCATGCAGGGCAGTGGTTCTCAAACTCTGTGAGGAATACAGGACAGGATTTTTGTCAGTTTTCATGTTACTAATTCAAAGTCAAATTTCTCTCAAATCCCTCATCACAGCAACTAGCAAATAACTCAATTGGAAGGCTCAATTTACTCTCATATGTGCCTATCTGACGGATAGCTGTGAATTCGGGGGGAATGGTGCGGCTGTTGGTCGATCGCAAAGAGATGCCTCGCGCCCCACTTGTCATGTGTCTGCGCCCCACTAGTGGGGCCTGCCCCACAGTTTGAGAAACACTGATGTAGGGGAAGAGACACCACTGCACTGTGTGAGTAGAGCTTCACGTACGAGGGGGTTTTCATGCGACACCAACGCCTCCATACAGGGGAAGAGACACCAGAGGTGCACTAGAAATGTAGCCTGAACAGCCCGACTACAGCATATAATGTACAGTCTTGACCATGAACGATAGACTGTGGCTTAAGAATCGGCATTGTTTTTCAGTACACTCTGTGTGACCAAAGCTTCACGTACGAGGGAGCTTTCATGCGACACCAGCGCCTCCATGTAGGGGATGGGTTTTCAGCAGGTGGTCCGTGGCCCACTGGTGGTCCGTGGCAACACTGCAGGTGGTCCGTGACATGGGTTCCAGTTTCAACTTAGTGTATTTGAAATTGATTTCTGAATACCTGATTCGAGAAATGAGCACAGCTTTGAGCGCAGGAATCATTTTTACAGCTGTTCTTTCAGTTGTTTTATGAAATGTCCATCACTCCAAATCTTGTTTAAGGATAAAATCTCCATATAGCTATGTAAATATGGTGGTCGGCGGCTCTGTTTATAACAACCCTGCGTCATCTCACGACGGTGGGCCGCCAATGACTTCTTAGTCAGAATGGTGGTCCCTAGGACTGAACCAGTTGAAAACCCCTGATGTAGGGGATGAGTCGTTAGATCATGGGTGTCAAACATGAGGCTCAGCCCAGGGGCCGGATGCGGCCCTACATCATTTCATGTAAACAGCTAACCTGACTATCGCCAAACTAAATAATCACTAACACCAATAAGTCAAAGTCAAAAGTCAAAGCGAACTTTATTGTCAATCAAGCACTGCAACATTGCACGCAGACTGAAATTGCATTTCTCAAAGCTCCAAATGTGCAGTTAAAATTAAGACATACAACTCGATGTATATAAGACATCACAACTCACTAGACATAAAGTGCAAAGATATCAAGATATCAGGCATGGTAATAATAGATAACAGTAACATAAACAGATAACATCACAGACATTGTGAGCATACATTCTGGACTGTCAGTGTTTCAGAAGTCTTGAAGTACAGTATGTTACTGCCCATACGAAAAAGATTTATCCTTTTTTCCTACATGTTGTATAAGAATCTTATATGTAATCTTATATGTAGGGGACTCACAGCTCATACAAAATCCATATAAAATGCACATACTGTGAAATGTCATTGTACAATGTTTTTGTTATGTTGTATAAGAATCTTATATGGGGTTTATAGGGGACTCAGGCCACATGCAAAATCCATATAAAATCCATATAATGTGAAACTTATACAACTTTGCACCATGTAAGAATTGTATATGGCACGTCCTATGTGAAAAAGATTTATATAAACTTGACAATGTTTTAGGCCTATATGTTGTATAAGAATCTCAGGGTGTGTAGGGCAGTCAAATAATTCACAAATTCACATATTAAGAACATAGACGCCCGTGGTTCAGTGACTAGAGCGTCAGACCATTACCCCGGGGGCCCGGGTTCGATTCCGACCCGAGGTCATTTCCCGAACCCACCCCATCTCTCTCTCTCCCACTTGGTTCACGTCATCAACACTCTCCTATCTGATAAAAAGCCCAAATAATATTTTAAAAAAGAAAACATATGTGTTTTATATTATATTTTATGTACATAGGAATGCCATCATAGGTGTTGTTGCCAAGTTTTGTCAGACAGCTGTGGTCTAGTGGTTAGGGCTTAAGACTTGTAACTATAAGGTTGACAGTTCGATTCTCGTCCAACGCGTCATCTAAACTATCAGTAGGCTTACTCTCCAGCATGCAGCCCACTATACTAGGTCAGTATAGGTAACTTGACTTAAATGAGAAACGGGCCACTTGTAGTATGTGCCATATAAGATTTGGATAGTAATATATGTTTCTGGCAGGAAAGGTTTTTATATGTTTTTTATATGACACTTCTTATAAATTTCATATAAATCTTTTTCGTATGGGTGGAGTGCAAAACCTGAGTTAACAAGGTGCAGTGAGTTGTTCTGCAGCGCATACTGCTGTAGTGCTTACCAGATGGTAGGAGGGTGAACAGTGCGTGTGATATTGTCACTTGTCAACGCCTCCATACAGGAGAAGTGCACTAGAAATGTAGCCTGACCAGCCCGACTACAGCATATTAATATATAGTCTCACCATCAACAACAGACTCAAGATCAGCTGCAAAGTGTGGTGCTGCCCACATAGAGCCTGTAGTGAGCCTAAAAGGTATCAACAGTATCAGGGCAAGCCCTCTATGGGCCTGTTTGGGTTTGGATTGGTCTAGAATAATGTATCACTGAGATATTGTTGTCCAAAGTATTTTATTTTGTTATCTGAGAAAAGTGAAAAACATCAAGGGGCTGACAGTTTGACCTTGCTACTGTAAATTCAGAAATATATATGATAATTGGTTAACACACAAAGTTAATTCCCTCTGAAATATTCAATCACAAATACCTGTAGCTCTCTTCCTTTGATACATTGGCTTGCATTAAGATGGAGTTGGCAGCAATGTTTTCAAACACCTCTTTAACATTTTTTACTTCTGAGCACAAGTTTTCAAATTGTGAAATGAATCATTAAATAATATATATATAATATCCAGTAAACTCACTGAACAGATGAAGCAAGGCAGTAATGTTCTCATTTCTTAAGGGACTGCTGGGCAGTAAACTCACTGAACAGATGAAGCAAATCAGTAATGTTCTCATTTCTTAAGGGACTGCTGGGCAGTAAACTCACTGAACAGATGAAGCAAAGCAGTAATGTTCTCATTTCTTAAGGGACTGCTGGGCAAGAAGAGAATGCAAGCTGTACTGTATGCCTAGAGTTCTAAACATTGGTTATTGCCTAATAATTACATTCTGTTTTGAATTAAACACTGATCAATTTTCATATAATTTCATAAATCAGGTAAACACACACATGAAGTAGCCTAGAAAAAATAATACACATGTATACAGTTGCATCATTTTTGTTTTGGCAAATTTTTGCCGAGATGTTTCCAAAAATTGCTTATCAATGAGCTTATTTATCAATGACATAACTGACATATTTACATTTGATCACAATGACAAGGCTAACATGAACATAACCATAAAGCAGTGGAGATGTATCATGGTTTCCCCTGCTGGCTATGAATCTTCAGTCTTGGGTATCTTGTCAGGAAATTGGCCCACTGAAAAGCCAAAGTGAACTATATTATCAATCAAACCAACAGTGCATAACACAGGGGACTGAAGTTGTGTTTACCCTCTAAACGTACAGTGTTAAAAAAAACAGACACAGTGGGAGAAAAATGAGATTATATTTGAAATGAAAAGGTCTGACTAGAGAGGTAGACCAAATTTACTGCATGCATTATATGTATGTTTATAATGCTTTATATAGGGCGGCATTCTCCCAGGTGCTTAAGTCCAAAAAACTGTTTAACACAGGCTGAAATGCATGGAGCTAAACACTTTTTTGGACTCAAGCACTTGGGAGAATACCAGCCATACAGGGTGCGATTTGGTGGGGGGGATGGGTCGGATTTCCTAACCTCTGGTTTTGGTATCCCTGCCTCTGCTTGAATAATTTTATCTCCGGTGGGGATAACATTTATCCCCCTTGATATCTCGTGACAGTATGCAAGAAATGCGACTAACAAACATCTAGTGTGCAGCGAATTCTAAAATAAAAAAAAGTTGTGTCCTGAATTGTGTGCGTGACAACTCCTGGCTCACTTTGCCTCGAACTTTATCCTATAAGCGCAGGTGTTTTTTTTCCTCACTGGAAAGACTAAAGCTATAGACGAGAAGGAAAACGAAAGGAAACTTCATAATGTTATCACATTGTTTGAACAACTTTGTGCAAAGGAAAACGAACTGTTTGGCAAAGGCGCAATTTAAGTTTGATATGAAATGTGTGTAATGTCAACGTATCAGGCAAAATATCCAAATCGCGGGGATGAGAACACTTTTTAGGTAAATCAGCCAGTTGTAGAAAATGACCAATAAATGGCATAATCTAGGCAAAATGCTCAAACAATACATTAAGTAGGAAGGCCTAGTTCGTGCTATTTGCATTGGCTATTTTTTATGCTCAATGCCCTGGCTTTCCTCACAGTTGCAAAAAAAAAAAAAAAAAAAAAGGTTAACGTTTCCAGCGCACTTCCGCGCGTATCGTCGGATCCAACGAATGTCTTGGGTTCGGTCAACATATCTCTGAGCAATCAAAGTAATTTGATTGGGAGTACCGGCCATTTCTAGTAATGACATCACCAACGCAATACCGTTTCAGAAACATCCCCCCCTCTGTTTTTTTCACAAATCGCACCCTGCAGCCATATATGTCTATATAAACCCATCAGAGAATGTGCAGTAAGATTTTGAATGCAGTATTCATAAAACACTACAACTTAAAAGTGTGTATTACTGCAGGAATATGAATGGTAACTCACTGAAAGGTGGCATGCCTCGACTTTCACATCTCGGTGCCCCAAAGCCTGGGAGATTTGCAGGTTTGGTTGCCCATGATGTTGCTCTCCAAGCACCCTCTAGCAAAGCTTTTTCTGCCTCTTCTTGAGCTTTTGCTTTCTTCAGTTCTCTTTCATATATTTCTTTGTCAAGCTGAAAACATCCCTGCTGTGCTGCCATAAACTCTATCCGCTCAAGTAAACTCTAAACTTGGCTGACATCTGCCCTTCTAGTAATATTGATAGAATAATACTTTAGTCCTGCTCTCCTCACAACCCACTCAAGAGCACTTCCCTCACTACAAATAAACTGCTCAACAGGTATATCAATACACCAGTGCGTTTTTGTAAACAGCACTACAGTGTGATCCCACACTCTCTCACCAAGAAGCTCCATGTGCTCTTGCACTGCCAATCTACAGCCCTCTGTGAACGCCTTGTCTGTGCGTATAATCAAGAGCAGAGCATAGGCTCCCGGAGGAAACACACTCTGCAAAAGCTTGTCTTTCAAAATCTGAGGGGTTTCAGAAGCAGACTCCTCCCTGCCCCACCCTGGAGTGTTAATAATAGTGACTTTCTTCCCAGCCACAATTCCTTTCTTTGTTGCACAGTCGTTTTTATTTGGGCCAAAAGTGTCTTTTCCCAGGATGATGTCTCCAGTCGTTTTCTTTCCCTCATTTAAAGAACCCAGCAAAACCAGCCGGAGTTCTGAGGAATGACCTGAAAGAGAAAGAGGGTGGCAAACTGGTAGTAAATGGAAGGTGCCTTTTGCCTTTAGCTTCAATGTCTACTTTTGTCGATCACTTTATTCGCCTCCTAGCTGAGGCTGCACCGTCATTTATCAAAGACACTGGCCATTTATTGTCAGTTATTGACACTGTTAACCCTCTTCCAGAAGATGAAATAATCCTTGTTTCTTTTGATGTAAACGCTCTTTACACTTCTATACCCCATGACGAAGGGTTGGAGGCATTAGAGTATTTTCTTTCCAAACGAGAAAACCTTCCAAACCCGTCCACAAACTGCATACTTGAATTGGCTAAACTAATTCTGACATGCAATTATAAGATTCGTGGTTTTTACAGAAGCGAGGTGTAGCTATGGGCAGCCCTTTCGCTCCATCCTTTGCTAACATATATATGAGGTTGTTTGAAGAGAAACATATTTACGTGAATAACAGGTTTACATCACATATTATATTCTGGAAACGCTATATAGATGATCCTGTGGCGCGGGAGCATTAATGAATTACAAGATTTCTTCACTTATCTGAATAATTGCACGGAATATTTAACTTTTTCAATGGATTTTGACTTGACTCGCATCAGCTTTCTAGATGTGTGGGTCATACGTGAGAACGATTACCTCACTTACGTCAGATCATGCGCTACGTAACTTTCGTAAGGCACTTCCGCGCAACGATCTGATGTTGAAGCCCATCAGAGAGATTTCAAGCCATTATTCTCTAACCGGACCAATCAGGGCCGCTGGCTGCTGTAGAGGGTGTGACGTAGCGAAGAAGCAACTGTTTTGAATCCAACCAATCCAACAAACGTAACGAGCGTCTTCGGTTGGTTTCGATGTGGTTGGCTGCAGTGTACGTCAATTAAATTGATGGACAAGCCGTTTGCCCAGTTAGATTCAAGGATTTCTGGCTCCTGAAATAATTCGTCTATCGCTGAATATCAGATGAACGCGCGTAGCGCTACATCTGACGTGAGTGAGGTAATGAGAACGACGCACTTTACACAGATTTATTTACTAAACCTACTGCACGCAACAGTCTTTTAAGAGCTGACTCCTGTCATCCTCTTCCGCTTAAGAACAGCCTTCCCTATAGCCAATTCTGCAGGGTTAAGCGCAGTGGCGATTTTAGGCCACTTTTAGGGGGCTCAAGCCCCCTAAAATTTAGCTCAGCCCCCCTAAAAATCACGGACCGTTTTTTTTTTTTTTTGCGCACGCGAGCGCAAAAAAAAAAAAAAAAAAAAATCGCGGGTGACTCAGGTTTGCTTCATTGTCTTTTGGAAGCTTTGGTAAGGGTATATGTGATCCTACAATGGAGTATTTGGTATCAAATCAAACTAGACAACCAGACGAATTCACTGGTACCACTTGTGATGTACTTGCTCGGCAATACAGGGTTCAATTTCAGTTTAAAGATCGCCCATATTTTTACAGGGAACTATCTTTATCTGGTGGCTTAATTGGCTGCTGGGTTCCATCTAGTAACCAAGAGCTCAAGAAATAAAACAAAACAAAACAAAACAAAAAAAAATACTGGACTTTATAATAGACCTACAATTTCAACAGATACATTTTCTATTACCCAAATATTCTATTACCAAGGGCCATGCCTGTGCAATAGGAGGGGTGACAGATAAGGTGCCTGTTGACCCAGGACATCATAGAGGTTAGGACTACCCCTGATAGAAAGGAATATGATGCAGCCTTATTGCACCTTCATTCTTCTTTGCGCAATAAACTAGAAATAAAATATTAAAATACATGCTCTCAACTTTATTATTATTTTTTCTTTTGATTTTAAAGCTATTGGAATTCATAGGCCTATAGGTGGCACAGGTAATAACTGAAACTACAGCTTAAAAGTATGATAATTAGTCTGAAAGGCAAAGAGCCTACCTTGCTCAAGAATCTAAGGCATGGATAGTGAACTGATACACTGGAAAGAATCTAGATGGATTTTTCTATAATTCCATTTCAAGAATGAAGCCTATGTTTGATTTACAGAGAGCCAATGACAACTACAGTAGCAAAGAGTCTAATGCTCCTAGAGCAGGGGTAGGGAACCTATGGCTCGGGAGCCAGATGTGGCTCTTTTGATGGTTGCATCTGGCTCACATACAAATCTTTTATAAAAGAATGATAACGTTAAAAATGTAAAACATTCTCATGTAGGCCTATTTCAATCCATTCATCTATCTATTTCAGTCCAATAAGCCATTCACAGATGAGGAGTATGCCAAAACACTCTTTTTCTATACTTTTTGATTACTTTTCGAATAAAGATAAGATACATTAATGAATAAAAGACATGCCTGTATATTGTATGGCTCTCATGGAAATACATTTCAAAATATCTCCCATTAATGGCTCTCTCAGCCAAAAAGGTTCCTGACCCCTGTCCTAGAGTGAAGTTTTCCCTTATCATTCACATTTCACCAGAGCATTAACACTCCAAAATAAACAATGTTTTCTCATACAGTGGGCCTTGTATTATCCTTACTTACTATTACCATGCATGGAGCTGAACATATCATTCAAGCAGGGCTGTCATCCTCAGTATTGCCAGTATTGCCCCGGCAATACTACTTTTTAGTGCAACATCAAACTTCAAATCTCACATGAAGTGCTAAAGTAATAGGATAATTTAAAAATATAGCCTATATAGGCTATAATAACCTGTTAAAATGTACCAAGATGCAGGAAAAAACTTCTAACTAATCCAAAGTTAGTAAGTCAGTAAGTCTACCCTACTTTAACAAATACATATACCATCTTTGATTCACAACTGCTGGGTAGTCCTATTCTGTGACATTAGCAATATGATGTCCATGAAAAACCCAATTCCTCCTCCACCGACCAGCATTTATAATGAGCCTACTGTAGGCCTACGTCTAACACATTTTAGGCTAATCACCATGAAAATTTGCCAACACTACTTTAAAACATGTGATGGCACCTCTGCATACAAGTTTTTACAAACATTATTTAGGTCTTATGAAGTGACAACATTACAGGGGCTGCATGTCAGTGCTTGTGGTTGGATCGATTTCGTAGCTGGTTGTTATGATTAAAAATGCGTAAATCTAAGCATTGGAAAGCATGATGTTCAAACCAGGAGCCTCTATCAACTCTGGGGGCTGAGCCCCCCTAAAGTTCAGAACCTAGAATCGCCCCTGGTTAAGCGCATCTGTAGCAGGGAGGCTGATTACGAACGCAACATAAATATGATGGAGTCCAAGTTTCGAGCGCGCGGATATAAGTCATCTCAAATCGCTTCTGCGAATGAGAAAATGAAAAACAGACCAAGGTCGGATTTATTGCGTTACAAACCAAAGAAAAAAGGAAAAAAAAGAAAGAACCCACCATTATGTTCTCTACATCTTATTCTAAATGTTTTGAGCAACTTAAGAGTATTATTAACCGACATTGGCACATACTCAAATCAGACACTAATCTTGGCGTTGCTTTTCAGAACCCACCACGCATAGTGTACAAACGTGGTAAAAACCTAAGGGACATGTTGGTACACTCTGATCTCCCACCATTGACTGCCCCCCTTAAGTCTGTTCTAGCCCCTATCCCGGATGGCAACCGCAAATGTGGCTCCTGTGCGCAATGTAATTATACTTACAAATGCAATACATACAAACATCCACACACAGGAAAAACTATTCCAATTAAGGGCATCATCACATGTAACACAAAGTTTGTCATTTATTTGATTACATGCCCTTGCGGAAAGTCATATGTTGGAAAAACCAGTAGGGAGTTAAAAGTGCGTATCGCGGAACATCGCAGCACTATTCGCTGCAAAAACCTTAATTATCCAGTGGCAGCGCACTTTGTGGAAGCTGGACATTCGGTCTCTGCCCTAAAATATATAGGGATTGAAAAAGTATCTCTACCGAGACGGGGTGGTAACCTTGATCAGCTGTTATCTAAAAGAGAAAATTTCTACATTCATTTTCTTAGAACATTGACCCCTTTTGGATTAAATGTGGAATTTGAATTGAAATGTTTTCTCTAATCAGACCTGTTGTTACTTTGCAGGTCTGCACTTTTTTTGATGGGTGGACAAGGTGACATTATAGGCCTACTTTTCATGACGGCCCCTAGTGGCCTGATTCAAAGAGTTCAAGCAGGCTTTTTGGATGTTGTCTTCCCATTATGGGATTTATGTATACAGACCACTGGGGATTGGACTTTTTGCACTTACAGTGGCTGGTGTGTTTTTATTATGTTTTTCTTTAATGTTTATAAATTGTCTAAAAAAGATCTAAAAAATCCTGTCCTTTTGACACTACTTGCCACTTTTGTAATACTGTATGAATATAATGTGATTAATCAGGACTACTCCACATCTTGATTGGCAGGTGTCATGGGACTGACTGGTTGGTTGGTGTCAGCCAATCATGTGCTAGGAGACGGTTTATAATGGGTGTCTTCACCATGTTTTGTAATAACTTGAAAAAGGCCACAGGCCGAAACGTTGTTATAATAAATATACATTTGGACAAGAGTGTGCGGTATCCTGCCTGAAGTAAATGGAAGGTAACAGTTCTTAAGTTTGAAGAGTTTTTACTGTTGATTATTGACTGAATTTTAATTGTAAAATTATAATTTAAATAATCTGAGGCCGCATTTTAGCATCCTACAAAATCATGTTCAGTTTGTGTTACATAGTGACCATTCAGCAAGAGGAAGAACATTTTTGACTATTGATATTTATGAATAAATATCACCTATTACTATGGTAATGGTATGGTATTACTATGGTAATACTATGGTAATGTACTATGGTAATGTTTGCTTCTGACCAAAATGCTCCCAAATTCCTTTTATTTCAGTAAGGAAAATTTGCTTAATTTCTAAATTATGCAAATTACCCAAAGTGTGGTAAGCAGCAACCAATCAAAATGTAAAATTGTAAAATTATAATTTAAATAATCTGAGGCCGCATTTTAGCATCCTACAAAATCATGTTCAGTTTGTGTTACATAGTGACCATTCAGCAAGAGGAAGTACATTTTTGACTATTGATATTTATGAATAAATATCACCTATTACTATGACTTTTAATAATGTTATATGTTATCTTTAGACTAACTGTTTCAGAAAAGTGGTAAATTATTTCTATTATATTTCATATCAATAAAAGGGGTTTAACAGCACAGGGTACAATCTAATTCAACAATTCAATCGGGGGTATGGGGTTGGACACTACAGGCAAACTAATCCCTTGTGGCTTGATTGGGAGATGAGGTAACCCCAACACACAAAAACAAGACTTATGGGCAGCAAATATCATTTTCATTAGTGAATTTACAGCCTGTAACCATGTTGTCTTATTGCCTAGAATAGTCTGATGATAGTCTGGCTTGTCAGGCTAATGTTGTCTGTGAAGAGTCATAATTTAGTAAATCATGTTCTTATAGTTCCTTTAAGGTCATTGCATCAGAAACTTGATTAAATGGACAGAGATAATGCCATCTCAAACCAGTTGATACATCTGAAAAACTAAGAATTGACTTACTACTATGTGGTACACCTGTCGCCATCACGGTCTTTCCAGATAGTCTTGCATAGACAAAAAAACTAAAGAAAAAAAAAAAAAAAACATTTGCTTGGTGAGATTCATACAGTTCATATATTTATACAGTTTCACCCTATTAACATTAAATAGCATCGTGGTTGTGCAACCACCACTTTGTTATCCGTTGTCATACAAATATCATTGCTGGACATTTAAACTTTCTAAATTCTGCATTGTGTGTTCAGAATAGAGAATATTACAAAGTATAAAGGAAATGTACCACATTACACACCAGTGACAATCAAGAATAATTGACTTTTTCTTTCTCTTTTCATATTTTGTTTCAGTCTTATTAGTCAATAAACATAGCCTATGGGTCTGTGTGTATGACCCCTATGCCTGCTGGAGTTGTGACTAATCATTAACTGACTGACTGACTGACAGACTGTCTTCCAATGTTTCGGACTTTTGGACTGGATTTTTTTCCTTTGTCGGTTGATACATTTGTTTTGCCTTAAGTAGTCCGTTTTTCTGTAGATATTTTTAGCAGCATATGGTGATACTAAATATTAAATATATTTATATAGATGTATAAATCTGATCTTGCAAAGGATTATCAAATCAAATCAAATCAAATCAATTTTTATTTGTCACATAGGCCTACAATTATAGATAGTAAAAACTGTAGTAAAATGCGTGGTCCACTGACTCCAATGAGTCATGACTGTGTGCTTCAATGCAAAAACAAAACAACAATAATAATAAATATGAAAACAATAATTTAGTATAGCCTATACAAGAATTGCTGTTAGGCTATGCTTTGTGATCCTCATTCAAAGTCCGAATGGCTTGAGGATAGAAACTTATTATGTATTATTGATTTGTATGTCTAATATGTTTTCCTTTAGCACTACTGGCATAAATGTCTCCAAAAAGCTGTCCAACTTACAAATATCAATTTCTTAATAATGATCTTATGATTGTGATGAGGAGGGTGAGCTATGCCTCACAGTTGAAGCTTTGAGTTTATATTTCAGCTATTACTGTTGTGCCTTTTCACAAAGGCACTTAATCCTAAATTGCTCTACTTGGGTGACTGGCCCTGGAGTAGCCTAATTGATAGTTGACAAAAGTAAGAGGCTTTTGGATGAAAGCTTCTGCTAAATGTATAATTTCAATTATAATATTATGTTCATGGCATGTACAGGAGGCCTACACATCCTGAGGGTGTAGGCAGGGTATAAAATTAACTTTTTGACCCACCTGCCAATGGCAGGTAAGGCCTGATCATTTACCGGCCAAAAAATATTTTTACCGGCCACTGAAACAAAATTTAGGGTGCTTTTTAAGAACAACTTTACTTTTCTCTCAAGTGTCTATGCAACAAAAGGCATAATACACACAAGTTCTGAATGTATTTTGTAGCAGATTAAACTCAACTACTATGGCGCCTACTGGCTCCGCTCATTTCATTTCACATTAATGAGGAAAGTCAGGCATACAGTATATGAAGCAATCATATTTCAGTAGTCTGCCAATGGCAGGTAGCTTGGTTTTTGTTATTAGCCAAACCAAATTTTTACCCGCATTTGGTCGGTGGCGGGTGCTTTAAACCCTGGGTGTAGGCATAAAATTAATTTAGGCCTATATGGTATAGTATACCATGGTAATGTTTGCTTCTGACCAAAATGCTCCCAAATTCCTTTTATTTCAGTAAGGAACATTTGCTTAATTTCTAAATTATGCAAATTGCCCGAAGTCTGGTAAGTAGCAACCATTCCAACCAATCAAAATTGAATTACAGAACTTCAGGTGTCAATGCATTGAACGTCTTCCTTCAGCACGCTAGATGGCGCTAAGCCTGTATGGGCCACGCGAGCGTCTAAAGGCGTCAGATGAAGAAGAAAAACAAAA
Source organism: Sardinella longiceps (assembly GCA_027497455.2). Classification (NCBI taxonomy): domain Eukaryota; kingdom Metazoa; phylum Chordata; class Actinopteri; order Clupeiformes; family Clupeidae; genus Sardinella; species Sardinella longiceps. Next base: position 1,395,856 of record JAODXP020000035.1, on the reverse strand, counting down.
CAAACTGGCTGCCTGCTCTGTTGATGTAGGAAGTTTGTAACGTTACTAAACAATTTAGAGAATAAGAATTGGATGTAAAAAAAAATCAAGCGCTCAAAATCAGTGTTTTTAGGGTTGTTTGGTTTATTTACCAACCCCGAGAATTCATAAACCACCTCCTCAGCAACCATAATGAATGAATGAATGAATTTATTGATCATTGGTCAATGACATTCATTTCCAAAGGGTATGACTGAGAGAGCACTTCCATTGGCCTACATGCCAATTACAACTCATAAGATTTCCTTTTGTTAGTTTAGAAATGTATTCTCTGTGCTTTAGAGTTGTAGGCTTGGAATCAAAATGTAATCTCATTCTGACCCAGCAACCGACCAAGATATCAGTGACAGTGATCAGCTCAGCCAGCTCACCTTGTTCTTCTTATGAGGTGATTTGTTCATTTTGATTTGATTGTTTTAATTTTCACAAGAGTAGTAAATAGTTAACCTCACTCACGCTGCATCTGACGATTTGCTTTGAGATTTTCCATATTCATGGTATTCAGGGTTACTATTACCCTGGCTAGACCCAAATTAACCTGGACTGAACAACGTTCCTTGAGTGAAATATGACCAAGGATTTCATATGCTTTTGGATTAAACTCTTCCACAGGTTGCTTGGCTATTCTCAACATTTACAGCAGCATTTACACATATAGTAAACAGCAAACAGCAGCATCTACACTATAGTAAATAGTTTGAATTTGTCAAGCCAAATGTTTTTTTTTCCCACATTGATTTTTTTTGTACTCAGTAATCAGGGAGGTTTTAAGAAAGTAGTGAAGTACAAAGTACAATACTTGTCTCAAAATGTACTCAAGTAAAAGTAAAATTACCTATTTGAAAAACTACTTTAAAAATTACGAATTACCCTAAAAAAATACTTAATTACAGTAATTTGAGTAAATGTAATTAGTTACTTTCCACCTCTGCCAGTAGCAATGGCTTTATTTCATGTAGTTTTATGTTGAAGATACTTCAACTATTCACACACACACACCACCACCACACCTGCCTTACCTGTGCTGTGTCCAAAGATATAGTCCCTCAGTCTCAACTACGGTATATCCTCATCAACCACCCCTGAGAACACTGCAAATCTATATACTGGTTACGTGAGAACAGGTCTGAACACAGTATAGAACACTGAGACAGACCATAGAACACTGACACACTCTGCCCTTTCCAGGAAGAGAACATGAGGGGTTGTGCTAGCAAAAGGGAAGCTGTGCTTTCAGTCACGTGTTCAGCCTCAGTGTTGCTGGAAAAGGCAGAGAAACACTGCAGTCACGCCGTGTGGAAGAATTCATGAACTCTGTCCTAACATTTAATGCTGTTCAGAACCCATTTGTAGTTGTAGTTGTATATGTCTCTAACATTGAATTAGGAAAACAGTGGAGACCCAGCAGTTGACTCTGAGCTGTTGACAGGATGTGGTTGGGTGTGGTTGTGTGAGTGTGTGTGTGTGTGTGTGCATGTGTGTGTGTGTGTGTGTGTGTGTGTAGAGAGAGAGAGAGAGAGAGAGAGAGAGAGAGAGAGAGAGAGAGAGAGAGCATGACTTGAATGAATTTTGCATGACTAACGAATGTTACCAGTGAGGCCCTTGACATAATTTCCTGCAAACAGCTAACCTGACTATAGCCAAACTAAATAATCACAAGTGATATTGTCACTTGTCAACGCCTCCATGCCATCTGACTTGCACTAGAAATGTAGCCTGACAAAGCAGACTACAGAATATAATGTACAGTCTCACCATTAACAACAGACTCATGATAATCTGCAAAGTGTGGTTCTGCCTACACAAAGCCTGTAGTAACCATCAGCTGGCATCAGCTGTATCAGGGCAAGCCCTCTATGGGCCTGTGTGGGTTTGGATTGGGGTAGCCTGAGTCCATACTAGCAATAAACAACAAAAACCTGCATTGGCCTTGTGAAGATGCGTTTGTTAGGATGGTGAGTTTCTTGGCAGATTACATGGGTTTACATGGACACTTTTAATCTGATTAAAAAGATTCCATGTGCATTCTATAGAGCAATATCCAAGGAGATGCATAAATGCCCACTGAAATGGAATATTGGGATAAATAATCAGATTAAAAGTGTCCATGTGAACTGTACTCTGAATCTGGTATTAGACCTAGAGCTGTGTCTCTGCCCTTGAGCCCCCTCTGCAGGTCACATGCTGTATTGCCTGCTAACTTGACAAATCAGCAGGCTCGCATAAACATTTCTAGCCTGACACGCCAGACTATATCATAAGAATGTATAGTCTGAAGACCACTGATAGACTGTACCTCAATGGAGGGGCGGGTGATTGCGTTGTCTTTCAAACTGCCTCTCCACGTAATAGGCTAGCGTTCCGGCCAGTGGTACCAGCTGGTATATCAAACTTTTCCCGTAGCCCGTCGGTAACACGGCAAAGACATCTTTTTCAGAACGAAAAACTTCAGTGCACTTTCTTGTTTCACTTTCAAAGAAAATGACAAGTGCAATTCGTCCAAAACTAAAGCCAAAGACAATTCCGCTCTGGTGTATGTATGTGTATGTATGTTTAGTAGCCTATACCCATTGGTTGGATGCTATGCACCCAACCATTGGATGAGCGAGACAGCAGAGTTGATATTTATCTACTATGATTGTGTGTGAAAACTGAATCCAGACAAAGACCTAGTGTCAAAACGCATTGGTCAGTCTTCTTTGTTGCCTTGCTCAAGAGAATATATATTTAAAGGAAATTCAGTGTGCCTTTGTAGCCGGTGGCGGTCCGCACCGCACACGGGTCTCGAACCCGCCACCCCGTAAGCTACAAACTCCTGGCATGGGAGTGGAACGCTCTAACCAACTGAGCTAAAAGACTGAGATTAATAACTTTGGGGGAGCTCCTAAACAATCTACATTAAATTGTTAAAAAAAAAATGGATGAGCGAGGGGATCTATTCCCCTTCAGCCGTGGGTTTTATCTGTGCCGTCAGTCACGTGTTAGGTCTTAGAAGCGCTCCAATGGGTATAGGCTACTAAACATACATACACATAAGCATCAATTATACATTTTTAAAGTTTACACTCTCTCTTTTAAGTGTAATACTTTGTACTTTTGAACTTGCAGACTTTTAGCTGAGGACTGTTTAAGACATGTATATTAGATAAAAAAGACAATAAATGATATTCACAGAACAGTTTTCCGTGGGTTTTATCTGTGCCGTCAGTCACGTGTTAGGTCTTAGTGTTAAAATGGCCGCGAAACACTGCACTGTAATTCTCTTATGCTCTCTGAGAGCACAGCAAGTTATCACTTCCATATCAGGGGACAGGATGTGGTTTGTGTGTGTGTGTGTGTGTGTGTGTGTGTGTGTGTGTGCATGTGTGTGTGTGTGGTTGTGTGAGTGTGTGTGTGCTGGAGGCACGAAAGTAAAAAGCAATAGTCAGTCTTGCAAGAAGCGCTCCAATAGGCTACTAAACATACATACACATAAGCATCAATTATACATTTTTAAAGTTTACATTCTCTCTTTTAAGTGTAATACTTTGTACATCTCATTTTGAACTTGCAGACTTTTAGCTGGGGACTGTTTAAGACATGTATATTAGATAAAAAAGACAATAAATTATATTCACAGAACAGTTTTCCGTGGGTTTTTATCTGTGCCTTCAGTCACGTGTTAGGTCTTAGTGTTAAAATGGCCGCGAGACACTGCAGTGTAATTCTCTTATGCTCTCTGAGAGCACAGCAAATACTCACTTCCATATCAGTGGTCTCCAGTAGCCAGAGGTGGAAAAAGTACAGAAAAATTGTAACTAAGCAAAAGTATCTTTACTTTGCTTAAATTCTACTCAAGTAAAAGTAAAAGTAGCCATCAAAATATCTACTCAAGTAAAAGTAAAAATTACCTCTTTTAAAATGTACTGAAATTACAAGTTACTAGTTACTTTCCACCTCTGCCAGTAGCAATGGCTTTATTTCATGTAGTTTTATGTTGAAGATACTTCAACTATTCACACACACACACCACCACCACACCTGCCTTACCTGTGCTGTGTCCAAAGATATAGTCCCTCAGTCTCAACTACGGTATATCCTCATCAACCACCCCTGAGAACACTGCAAGTCCATATACTGGTTACGTGAGAACAGGTCTGAACACAGTATAGAACACTGAGACAGACCATAGAACACTGACACACTCTGCCCTTTCCAGGAAGAGAACATGAGGGGTTGTGCTAGCAAAAGGGAAGCTGTGCTTTCAGTCACGTGTTCAGCCTCAGTGTTGCTGGAAAAGGCAGAGAAACACTGCAGTCACGGCCGTGTGGAAGAATTCATGAACTCTGTCCTAACATTTAATGCTGTTCAGAACCCATTTGTAGTTGTAGTTGTATATGTCTCTAACATTGAATTAGGAAAACAGTGGAGACCCAGCAGTTGACTCTGAGCTGTTGACAGGATGTGGTTGGGTGTGGTTGTGTGAGTGTGTGTGTGTGTGTGTGCATGTGTGTGTGTGTGTGTGTGTGTGTGTGAGAGAGAGAGAGAGAGAGAGAGAGAGAGAGAGAGAGAGAGAGAGAGAGAGAGAGAGAGAGAGCATGACTTGAATGAATTTTGCATGACTAACGAATGTTACCAGTGAGGCCCTTGACATAATTTCCTGCAAACAGCTAACCTGACTATAGCCAAACTAAATAATCACAAGTGATATTGTCACTTGTCAACGCCTCCATGACCATCTGACTTGCACTAGAAATGTAGCCTGACAAAGCAGACTTCACAGAATATAATGTACAGTCTCACCATTAACAACAGACTCATGATAATCTGCAAAGTGTGGTTCTGCCTACACAAAGCCTGTAGTAACCATCAGCTGGCATCAGCTGTATCAGGGCAAGCCCTCTATGGGCCTGTGTGGGTTTGGATTGGGGTAGCCTGAGTCCATACTAGCAATAAACAACAAAAACCTGCATTGGCCTTGTGAAGATGCGTTTGTTAGGATGGTGAGTTTCTTGGCAGATTACATGGGTTTACATGGACACTTTTAATCTGATTAAAAAGATTCCATGTGCATTCTATAGAGCAATATCCAAGGAGATGCATAAATGCCCACTGAAATGGAATATTGGGATAAATAATCAGATTAAAAGTGTCCATGTGAACTGTACTCTGAATCTGGTATTAGACCTAGAGCTGTGTCTCTGCCCTTGAGCCCCCTCTGCAGGTCACATGCTGTATTGCCTGCTAACTTGACAAATCAGCAGGCTCGCATAAACATTTCTAGCCTGACACGCCAGACTAGATCATAAGAATGTATAGTCTGAAGACCACTGATAGACTGTACCTCAATGGAGGGGCGGGTGATTGCGTTGTCTTTCAAACTGCCTCTCCACGTAATAGGCTAGCGTTCCGGCCAGTGGTACCAGCTGGTATATCAAACTTTTCCCGTAGCCCGTCGGTAACACGGCAAAGACATCTTTTTCAGAACGAAAAACTTCAGTGCACTTTCTTGTTTCACTTTCAAAGAAAATGACAAGTGCAATTCGTCCAAAACTAAAGCCAAAGACAATTCCGCTCTGGTTTGAGCAGGGCTGTCGTCATCGTACAAAGCCCTGTACACATACCGCGCTGTGATTGGTTATCCGCCGCCAGAGGAAGAATACAACAGGTTTCTATCAGTGGCCTCTAGACGTATCCTCTGTGCAAATTCAAATTTGCTACCGCTAGGGGTACGTCTAGAGTCTAGGCTAAAACATTTCTACTGTAAATTCAAATTCAGGCGTCTTAAAGTTTTGAATATAACTTTTTAATACCAAGCTAGTCTTTAACTTTAAACAATGAGAAACACAGACTAAATTCACTTTTTTTTTTTTTTTTTTTTTTGGAAATCCCCATGTGGACCACTTCATCTTGCTCGAGGATCACACCTTGAGGACCCACAATGCATGCCCATATCTTATGTGAGATCAACTTTTACACTTCAAGAGTGACACCAGATCTACAGCATTCATGTGAGATGTAGGTTGAATTATATTTAAACATTCAGACAAAGAAAACATAACAGCATATCTATAAAGAGTTTAAGTGAAATTTCATTTTAATCATCTTATCAGAATAATTTCAATCATATTTTCAATTTGTAGGATCCTTACCAACTGTACCCATATCTTTCGGTGAGATCAACTTTTGACTTCAAAAGTAACACCAGGCCTTTAGCAGTCATGCGAGATCTAGGTTCATATTCCAGCAAAGGTTTGACAATGGCATCTGCAGGACTCTGCAGTTTAGCCAGTGCATGTGGAGCCTGTCTATGTAGGAGAAGCCTCTTTAACTCCTGACATGTAGAGTATGTCCAGGCTGCAGAGTTGGTGAACATCTCCAGAAGAATGATCCCAAATGACCACATGTCTGACATGGTGCTGCAGTCCTCATAGTCTATCAGGCACTCTGGGGCCATGTAGACTTGAGTTCCTCCCCTAGGTCCAAATTGCTCAGACCTTCCTGTTGTCAATGACGCAATGTTTGCCATTCCCCAATCCATAAGGTAGGCTCTTTTGTTTTCTGCAGCAACCTTTTGACAACATGAAACAACACGATGAGTCACTGACTGTTATTAGGTCTTGACACATGCTGTGAACATTTCAAAGCTGTCAATGAGGACACTTTGAAAATGCGATTAAAACTACAGTAGTGTTTTCACTTTTACAACCGGAAAACAGCATGCCACTTCTACAAACTGAAAATTATTATAAGTCAAATATGTCTTACTTAATACGCAATGTGATAGCATCATACAAACCATTATATTTGCAGGCTTCAGATCTTGGTGAATGATGTATTTTCCATGAATGTACTCTATAGCCATGGCAATGTCTAATGCCACAAACAGCTTGTCCTCATACTGGAGCTGAAAGTGCAGTAGAGTAAAAACAAAATTAATAGTTAAATAAATAGTGGATGACTATACTGCTGTTATAGTACAAATGTAATAGTGTTATTATCATGCCATATACCTTGATGTTATTGTCTTTATGAAGAACTTCCTGCAGGTTGACTCCATGTATGTACTCATTAGCAATGAGGATCTCGGTGTCAGTCTTCGCTACAGCCATCATACGCACAATGTTGGGGTGAGTCAAACGTCTAAGAAAATACAATATGGTATTATTCTTTGACAATATATTTTAAAAATGTAATTGAGCAAGACAGAGTACACAAAATGTGATCATAAATGGATAACCGTAGCATCACTGATGTTGATAAATTGTGAGATAAAATTTGTTGTAGTTGAACATCTGAAAAGCACAAAAAGCGAACAAGCACATACAGACATAAACTCACAAAGGTATGAGAAACTCATTGGTAATCACTGAACTGACTCCAGTGGATAGGCCTATAATCTTTACTGCAGCAGGAGTTCCCAGGTATATTCCTCTGTAAACAGCTCCATAGGATCCTCTTCCAATGCACAGACTGTAGTCCACTGTTATTGTAGATGCATCTACAAAATGACTCCTGCCTAGAACCAGGCGCATAATAAGTCATATGCAGTCCATTACATATTTACACACTGAGAGATTGATAGACTAGACCCATTTTCAGAAAAAGTCCCTCTATTGGGGTTCTAGAAGCATTTTTTAGTAAAAGTTGTGAACAGGTCTTTTTAACCTAATTAAGGTGTGCTGAATTCAACTAACCCTGTTCACAAGCTGAATTTTGAGGTTTTGACTATCTAATTTTCAAAAACAAAATGGCTGCCGAATTTAGCGATTTCTAGCACTATGTTTTAGCAAGACCTGCTATTCCATTCAAATAAATGCACATTTATGACATATTTGTTTCTCACTATGTTCCCTAAGCATTAGATCAAAGATAAAAGATGATATTTACAAAATAAAATCCCAAAAGCTATCATTATGCTAATCATGCTAATCGTTATTTAATATTTTCTATTAAGATGTTATACAGGGCAGGAAAAGTAGCCTTATTTAATGATGGAGAAATTGCATTTCTAAGCTGTAATATGCTAATAAACCACCATTCTTTCCTACACACACACACACACACACACACACACTTCAGAGTCCCAACAGCTCTCACAGCCCTCGTCAAGGCCTACTTCCAGGGTGTCCAACTCTGCATGACAACAGCAGAGCACACGACAGCTTGGCAATACCTGGAAGTGGGAATTTTGGCCAGCTGCGCCATCTCCCTGCTGTCCTTCACCCTGGCCATGGAGGTCATCATTCGGGCCTCTAGATCAGTGTCTCAAACTTTTTCAGACTGAAGACCACTTTTCCCAAATATTGTCTCTCTAGGACCACCTGCCCTACCAGTGGTCCCCGGACCACACTTTGAGAACCACTGCTCTAGATGGACGGTAGGCGGACAGCTAATAAAACCTGGGCTGAGGCTGCCACCGGTCAGCCTACATGGATGGCCTCACAACTCTCACCACGACCAAGGTTTGTACTATACGGCTAAAAAAGCTCCAGGAAAACATCGAGCGGGCCTGCATGAAGATCAAGCCGAGCAAGTCCAGAAGCATCTCCATCATCAAGGGGAAGCTAGCAGACCACCGCATCCACATTGGCAAGGAACCCATCCCAACTGTCTCAGGAACGTGAAAAGCCTAGGTCATTGGTATGATGTCTTCCTGAAGGACAAAGAGCAAGTAGAGCAGCTCAGGATAGAAGTAGCCCGCGGCCTGGAGAACATCGACAGAACCTTGCTTCCTGGCAAGCTGAAGCTCTGGTGCATGCTCTATGGACTACTTCCACGTGTCCTATGGCCACTAACCTTCTATGAAGTGCCGCTGACAAAGATGGAGAAGCTGGAGAGGTTGGTCAGCTCATATATAAGGAAGTGGCTTGGCCCTCCTAGGTGCCTTCACAGTATTGGATATTACAACTGCCCATTTCCAGTCTGATGAGGAGTACAAGTGCGCCAGGCTGGAGATGATGCTACTGGATTTGAGGGATCAAGTTGTAGCCCAAACTGCCCTCATCCTGGCCACGGGGAGGATGTGGACCCCATCAGCTGCAACTGAGCAAGCAAAGGCAGCACTCATACACAAGGACATCCTGGGCCGAGTGCAAGAGGGGAGGAGTGGCCTTGGACTTGGGACCAGCATACCAGTGTGGAGCAAGGCCTCTCCATTCCAGAGCCGCAAGCTGATGGTCCAGGAGGTACGTCAGGATGAGAAATCAGGATGTGCCCAAGCTGTGGAGCAGGCAATGCAGAGGCAGTGGATGACATGGGAAGGAGTGGAGAAGAGGAAGATCTCCTGGAAAGAGCTGTGGGAGATGTTGGCATTCAGGGCAAGCTTTACCATCAGAGTGGCTTATGATGTCCTGCCTTCGCCTGCAAACTTAAGCCAGTGGTATGCTGAAGACCCCATGTGCCCTCCTTGCCCAAGTCCAGCAACACTGAAGCACATCTTGGTTGGATGCAAAGCTAGCCTCACCCAAGGCTGTTGCACCTGGCGGCATAACCAGGTGTTAAGGTGTCTAGCGGCAGTGTTGGAAACTCGGTGGACATCTGTGAATGCCCTTCCTCCCCCTTCAGACCAGTGGCAACTAACACCATTCGTTCAGGAGGGCGAGGGCCAAGCCAATCGCATCACCATAACAGCAGACAATGGTCAGTTGGACAGACCTGCTGAAAAGGGAAGCGAGTGGCTGTGGATAAAGAGAAAAGACTGTATGTGCCTTCAAGTCATGTGATGGGACCTAGGGAGTGAACCTGGGATGCTGGGATTCAATGCTGAATCCTCTGGAGGTGTTGTGGGCTCATCAGCGAAACACTCAGGAAGGAGGGCGCCCACTTGACAACCCAAAGGGTGTATCACTCAATTGACCACCCACGGAGTCTCAGCAGTGCCTCAAGTTTGATTCAAGGGATAACAACATCAAGTCCTTTACAACAGATCTAAGACTTGTCTGAATATTTAAAGTTATAGAAAATGATGACCATTAGCGTTGTACGGTAACTTTATCTGTACCCGAAGGTAGATTTGGTATTATTAGCATAATATTAGCATTTAAAAATAAATAAATTAATGAATTAATTAATTGATTAATTAATTATAGCTACCATCTTTGATCTATTGCTCAATGAAATTTATGAGAAACTTTCATGTAAATAATGTCCATTTATCTCCATGAAATAATTTCTTGCTAAAATACAGTGCGGAAAATCTGAAATGTTATTAGTGATAAAACTGCATTAGGCTTAGGCCTAATTGAAAAAAACAAACACATAAGAAAACAAGTATACTTACTGTTAATGATATCATCTTAATACAGAGTATTCCTAAAACATTTTAATCACTTCTCTTGAGTTTTTAAACATAGGTTCTAACATCTTAATAGAAAATATTAAATAACGATTAGCATAATTAGCATAATGCTAGCTTTTTGGATTTTATTTTGTAAATATCATCTTGTACCTTTGATATAATGCTTAAGGAACATAGTGAGAAACAAACATGCCAAAAATGTGCATTTATTTGCATGGAATAGCAGTGCTTGCTAAAACACAGTGCCAGAAATCGCTAAATTCGGCAGCCATTTTGTTTTTGCAAATTAGATAGTCAAAACCTCAAAATTCAGCTTGTGAACAGGGTTAGTTGAATTCAGCACACCTTAATTAGGTTAAATAGACCTGTTCACAACTTTTACTAAAAAATGCTTCTAGGATGCACATTTATCAAAAATGCCTCTAGACTATGAGACGAATGAACAAAATGGCGCTATTAACTTCCAACAGATGCACATAATGACATGGCAAGACACCTTTAACTTTATATTTTACCCATAGTAGCTTGTGTGTGGCCCGAAGGCAGTGAATATTAAATGTATCAACCCACACTGAGGCTATGAATATCATGAAAAATATCTTGCCTGTTGTAAATTGAATGGAAGCAGGCCGGCTCTTTCTTCCATGCTGTAGCTGAGTGTAGACAGTAACTGTGTAATCGCTTCCTTGTTTAAGACCTGTGATGGTCACACTGCATGACTCAGTAGAGATGGACTCTGGCTCAGTCTCTATAATCTGATAAAACACTAGGAAACTGTGTGGAATTTGTTCCATCTCAGGAGGCAACATCCAACTGAGGTTGACATATGAGCCAGTGATGGAGTTTGCAGTCAGCTTCTCAGGGACTGGAATCTCTTGGGATTGAATTGAGATTGTGAAATAAAATGACATGCATGTACTGGTGTAGTGACACAACCACAATGAATTTTCAGTGAAAACTTACTGAAAGGGGAGGATGTTGAAGTGTAGATGTTAGATAAAAATATTTAATTCATCTAACCCAAAATAAACATATATAAACAGATAAAGGATTCAGGTGCAGATGTAACATCACATGAATGTATCATCACATCACACCATAAGACATTTGACTTGCCAAATTGGGACATTAAAGGTGTATTCTGATATTTATAAGGAATAAGGATCCTTCACACTTGTGGATTGGCCATACAAAGGGTTTAATGTGCAATTTGTCAGCCAGATGACCATCATCAAGCAATATATTCTGGCATTTAACCCTTTCCTGGGGTTATAATAGAATGCTTGACACCAGAATTTTGACAGCTGCTGCAGTCTCAGCTATTTGTCGGATTAATATGACTGCTCAACTCACTCATGAAAATTCCAAGAATACGCTAGCCTATAACATACATAACACCCACAAAGATCAGAAAACGGCACAATGCTATTTATAATATGCACAAAAACATTCTTATTTGCACTTTGCAATACTCAATCTCCATGCTGCTATGCTGCTCTTCACACTGTACCATTATTGCACCTTGCACTAGGTTATTGCAGTCCATAGCTTACCTCAGAATATTTTGGATTCTATGCCCACTGTCTGTCTATATGTGGTTATGTTCAGTGGTTAAAGTGGGATTTGGCAGGAGGGGGAACTCTCATATCTTGTGTCAGCATAAACAACGATAAAAGATGGGATGATATTGTTCATTTATCTCCACATGTGGAGTTTGGGAACACAGAATTTCAGTCCTCTGTGTAATACTATTACATGTTCTGATTGACAATTAAGTTCATTTTGGCTGACTTTGATCTCCAAGACCATCTCAAACCACCAAATCACCAATCTCAAAGACATCTAGATCATGCCTAAATAGATCTTTGACATACTGTTTCAGTAATCAATATGTTGTATTTACACAATTCCCAAACCATGGCTAACATGTTTTGAAAATGGATATCCCTTTTTTTGTTTTTAAGTAATTCTGCTTAATGTCACAACTTCTTTGGAACTGAGGTTGTGATTTTCTGTAATGAACATGCTTACTGTACCTGTTCTTAATGTTTTGCAAACTGGATTACTTCGAAGACCACTGCTCAGTACAACCAAAACTCTTATGGTGTATTCTTCTCCAGGTTGTAGGTCTGTCATAGTACAATGTGGTGATTCTCTGTGAATGCTCTCTATGTTTTCCAGCTCTTTAAAAAGCTCCACCAGGAATGACATCTGATCCATGTCTGAGGGTTTGGTCCATGTCAGAGAGGCACTGAATGAATCCAATTTCACATTGAGATTCTGTGGTGCAGGAACCTCTGTAGGAGATAAGAATGGCGGTGGATAGAGAATTTAGTCACATAAAAACTCACTGGGTTTATTTAGGAGAGTCATACATTTTAAAGGGACACCAGGCAACGTTTAATTTACCAGTCTCATGGTCACTTTGATGACTAAATGGCTCATTTCGGGTTGAAAGATGGCTCACTCTCGGCCCCCACTACCATGGATTGTAGCCTACTTGTACAATCTGGAATTTCGGGTTGGAAAAATCGAAACTAAAAGTGGATACGACCGAAATCACGTTTATACCGGCTTTTCACCCGGTGGAATGGAATATTGTTTTCTGATTGGCTGGCAGATTTTTACATTTTTGAAAATGTTGCTATTTTTTTCTAAAAATTCGACGACTGTGGATGGCGCTCTGTAAAAGCCTATTGCATTGTCATGTATACCTGTTTGAACAGACCCCTTCACACAGGGACTCTGGTAGTTATCTTTATCAATGGTGGCCACAGTAAAGTGGTACTCCTCTCCTGGAACCAGTTCTGTCACCTTCAGCTTCAAACCCTCCACTGTTAATGGCTTAGATTTCTGCTTCTGCCTTCCTCTCCAAGTGACTCTGAATCTGTGTGGTCCAGTGGAGCCCTCTGGTGGTGACCAGCGTAAAGACACAGAATCTGGCCGCACAGAATCAAACTGGATTGGTCCCGGTGGAGGAACAGCTGGAGAACCATCTGATGACACAGAAGGGGGAAAAAAATCAGACAGTGAAAAACTTCAGACAGTGGTTTCAGAATCCAAATTCAGAGCATACAGTGCATTTTATTGAATAGTGCCTTGGTCTGTCAGGTCTGCTAGATTTCAGATAGATGCATGTTGCCAGCATCCTTACTATTTGCAAAACAGTAAGTGCATTTCTCATAACAATTTGGACAAATGGCAAAACACCATGGATTACCTTCAAAATCAAGTCTCTAGCTCAAAATCCTTAATTCATCTCTCAAAATTAAATATTTGTGTCAATGAACATGCCAAACCATCAGAAGGACAAGTTTTGTGTCATCATGTGTGGACAAAACAGTCAAATTGCTTAAGTCATGTTGTCAATGTAACAGTGCACACATGTGGAGTGTTCTAAAGTAAACTAGGCCTTATATAAATCACATTTTGGCGATAAGTATTGTAAGTTGTAAATGACACCTTAGTGTATGCGAGAGATTGTTTGAAGCGACTGGAGAGGATTAAAAATTACGCACTGTTTGTACTGCAATTTGTTGACAAACCATGTCATTGCGCTACAGAAAGGAAAAGACAACACTACAGCACTAAAAAAGCTAAATGTGAACATATCTCCTTTGGGAAAACTTTACATGCAGTGCTGTAGAAATTGCAATTCAGTCTCCACATAGGGAAATTATGACTGCTGTTTATGTTTACAGTAAAATACAAGCCATCTATTCATATACAATGTAAGAGATCTATTTAAACAAATCATCATATGGATGTATAAACACATGCAGTAGCCTACCTTCTTTAATTGGAGACTCTGAGGGCGCCCAGCAAGGGATCTGTTTATCAAAACAAAAAATCAATAACATTTGAAACTGGCCCTGAAGTGTTTTGATAATAGAAGTTGCTATGGATGTAAGTGCCAAATGCATACAGTTTATGAATATCAAAAATAAAAGCTTTGGTCAAATGCATACATTTGTGTTCACTTTGCTACCCTGCTTCTGTATCATTATTCACCTGTGAAATGACGTCATGTGTTTTGTGATCGTGAAGTAAGCAAAGCAAGCAGATTGGAGATTGGTCAGTCTTGCAGTACAACTCCAGCTTTCTATGGTGTTCATTACAGAGGCTATGATGCTTCAGGTCCTCTAGCTGATGTTTCTGCAGGTCTGGAGATAGATAGTGCTCCTTCACATGAGTCTGACAGTAGGAGGACATGCAAGTCAGGCATCTCTTCACAGCTGTGTCAGGACAGACATCACATAGCACTGGCCCCAATGAAACACTGCCAAGAACAAAAAAAAGTGTCTTTCATTAAGTCATTTAGAATATCTTTTATCTGGATATTTAAGACATGTACAAATATGGTCCCTATAGAAGGGCTTCGCTCCAGTAAATGTTCTTACTGGTCTTGAGTGACTATACTGAGATGATGACCAATACCTAGAGACTGAGTGTGAGATAAATGATTTTGTAGGTTGGGAAGCAGGATGCGAAGAGTAGCCAGAGTCTGTGGACTTCAATCTGAAGGAGGGGGAAAGAGGATGGCAGAAAACACAGAGAATCACTTTATATGCAATTCCACACACGTTTCATCCTTACTATATGGGAAAAAAATAAGTTCTGCACATATAATCAAAATTTATGTTGAAATGTTCACTGAGGTCTACAAAGTATATTTTATATAGGAATAACGGCCACCAAGGTGTCCCCATATAAGGGGATAATGGACAAGGTCGCCACTAGCCTATATGTCAGCATCACTTCTATGATTCTATGAGTCCTCTTGAAAGTTATGACTAAGCAAGTCAGGCAAATGTTTTATTTCTACAGATCCTGAGCTATGATGCATTTAATAGGTGTTGACAATAACTCTGCAAATTTTAGGGGATATTTTTAGCAGGCATTATAGGTCCAAATGGATTAATTCCTCACAGAGGAACAGGGAACGGGAGGGGAAACTACATGACCACCCAGGCATCAATTTTCAATCGAAACAGTTTCAAATTCACCATTCACACTTGTTTTGATTATTTTTTGAAAGCCTAGATCAGATGTGTCACATCCATAATACAAATGTGTCACAGCCATTGGGGGCACATCCTCCAAGTTTCTACTAGTAGAGACATAACCTTACCATTTGTGTTTGCATTTGATGAGATGAAACATTAACCCTTTTGAAAAGACGGGATACGGTGACTGGTCCTACCTTTGTGCGACACCCTTAAGATCAGGTGGATTGTCTTTTGACCAGTCACTTCTTTGGGATTGGACACTGGATGCAGAGGAACCTGGGCCCTTCTTGAAGTTCCTGCGTGTGTCAGACCTGAAAGACACGGGTTAAATCCAAATTTCTACTGGTTGAGACATTTGCAGGCATAAGTTAAGGAATCAGTTAGTTTTGCTATTCCCTGCACATCTGTAACTATCTGGCTTAAACCTTTTGAAAAACAAAAAACAAAAAAACGGACCCTGGTGACTGGTCCTACCTTTGTCCAACAACACCCTTAAGATCAGGTGGATTGTCTTTTGACCAGTCACTTGTTTGGGATTGGACACTGGATACGGAGGAACCTGGGCCCTTCTTTAAGTTCCTGTGTGTGTCAGGCCTGAAAGAACACAAGTTAGAATTAAAATGGGGAGATGTCAAAACAACAATGCTACAGTAGGTGTCACTGCAACTTACCTCACAGACTGCTCAGATTCACCTGCCATGTTTTCCCACATCTGTAAGAGCGGGCCCAAAGCCTTTTTCTCCCCAGTCTGATGAGGGGCACTCATCATTGGGTCAATTTTGTTCACCACAAACCAGATAAGCTTACATCTTCATGTCAGGAGATCTGCATGTCCACAATAGAATAGAATAGAATTGAGTAGAATTTAAATGAATGGTGATCTTCATTGTCACTAATCAAAGCAAGTACAGCGATATGTTGTTCAAGGCAGATCAATTCACCTTTGGCTAAGCCCCACCCATCGAACGCAGATAAACCAATTGGAGTTCAAAATGATTCATTGTCCGGCAGGGGTCCGACATTTGCTGGCGTAAGCCCCATAGAGTTGCATTAGGAGCCTTGAATTTTCTCCGTATTTCTTCAGATTTATAGAGATGTAAATATAGAACAGTGGCCACATTATATGGACTGTATTGCTTTAACACTGATGTGAGGAATGCCATGTCATTTTCGTTCAGATCTTTGTAAATTACGTTAAGTTTAATTAAATTAATTCATCCAGGCTCTCACCTTTTGGCTTTCCCTAGAAGACGGCTCCAACTAAACCATAACAAGACGAACTAACATGCCTGTGGATTAAGTCACACAGTCCATTCAATGTGAAATAAACAATTACGGCTACTTATTGGGCTTAATACACGTCAATGTTGTAGATAATATTCGTGTCACTTAAAGAAAACAAACACAGCCGTCACTCTTATATCGCTAGCATAGTTTGCTAATCATTGTTAACTTTTAGTGTTGAGAGAGGGAGATTCGTCTGGACAAATATGAATGATCTTCGGTAGAAACGTGTTGGTGGTTGTAGAAACAGTTAAAAGGGACTTGGGCTTGTGCTTTCCATGTGAAAGTGGAGGTGTGAGCGATCAAGGATCAACAGAGCAAACGGAGTTGTTCATGAACTTCATGTAGCACTGTAGCCGAAGTTAAAATGGGCTAACGTGGGTTAACAGCAGCAGCATGCTCTCCCTTAACAGTTAGGGAAATCATTTATTTACTATACATTGACTAAAATATAGAGACACTAATGTTGCGATGTACTTAACTGTTCAATCATTTATTTGTCACCTGTTTGTTACAAGATAGTATCCTTCATCCTGATCCAAATGAAACGAAGCATTGCTATTAAACACTGACTGTAAAAATTAGCTATTAAATCTAACATTAGCCATCAGTGAATATCCATCTCCTGGCATTCAACGAAGCCAGATTTTAATTTTGCAACATATCCCTCGATGTCATACTGGCTTTCGCCTATACAGGCATATTGTAATCATATTGTTAGGTCTGCACAAAAGTCACGAGTTGTTCATTTTTACAGACAGACGTACTGTTTCCCATTATATTCCTATGCAACTTTAGTAAGCGATGTCGGAGTCTGGAATGTCAACAATGGGGGGCGGGGCTTAGCCAAAGGTGAATTGATGCACATATAGCAGTAGATGAAAGACTTTTATGCACCACCACATACTGTACAACTAAACATATAAATCAGCATATCTAGTATCCAAGTCTTGCATATGTACAGTATGTACACAAAGTCCCTCTTCCAATAAAAGTACCTACTCTACCCGAGTACTCAGTCCTCCAGTACTCATTCAGTTAGGTAGAGTTCCATTTGCTTTTCCATTGAAAAAGATACCAAATCTGTGTCAAAAAGGTGGGTGGGGGAGGTGGCACAAACTGGCTAGCCTATGCTAACCACCCATAGCTGTTTGCCATTGCAAGCTCGGATAAGAACAGAAGTTGGTTGATAAGCACTTGCCATTTAGCATTGTTGAAAGCTTCTTGCACACCTCTTTTTCTCAGTCAGGTGCGTATAAGGAGACCATAGGGTCACAGATCAAACTCTTGGAAGGAATCCCGCACACTGACCATTACGCAAACAAAATGTTTATTAAAGGTTAAAAAACTTTCAACTTTTTGGTCTTAGACTTTCATCAGGCACCTGCCATTTACAAATGTGAAATTTATAAACACCAATCTTTGCACCATACACTTTTGCCTCATTGCACCTTGTTGTAACTCAGTACTATTGCACTCCAGCAACATACCTCAAGTGACGTTCTGTAACACTGACAGTCCAGAGATGCATGCTCACAGTATCTGTTACTGATACCGACTACTGTCTACTGTTACTGATATCTCTTATCATGCCTGACATCCTGATATCTAATTGCACCTTATGTCCTTGTGAGTTGTGATGTGAATCTCTCGTCTGAATTTTAGGGAAAGGTGGAGAGGAAGTTGGCTGGCTGCAGATTGGCACACGGCCCCGTGTGAGCCAATCATTTAAAACATCCGAGCTTCCAGTGCTCTCTCTCTCTCTCTCTCTGTCCTTCCCCCCCCCCCTCTCTCTCTCTCTCTCTCTCTCTCTCTCTCTCTCTCTCTCTCTCTCTCTCTCTCTGTCTCTCTCAACCATGCTGGCTCTCCATTTGGTGCTTGTGACTGCAGCAGGCCAGATGCAGGCTGTTTTTTTTTTTATTGCTTTGCTGTGTTTTCTCAGTAAATCGTACATATTTTTGTAAACACATTATTGTTATTTATACTTCAAAACTCTCATGTGCCTCCCACTGTTTGTCCAGTCCCTGAGCCAGTTTGCTGAACTTAAAAAAACAAAGTCAACCAATTTCACGAGCTTTTTCAAGTTAATACAACTTTTGAATGCATAACTTGATATTTCAATTTGGAGGACTAATTAAAGTAACTAAACACTACAAGTAGTCAGAACACAGTGTCTGAAGTTGGTGGGACTTCAGTTGATTTAGCAATACTTCAATACTTAAGTTGGTGGGACTTCAGTTGATTTAACTAGTTGATTTAGCAATACTTCAATACTTAAGTTGGTGGGACTTCAGTTGATTTAGCAAAACTTCAATACTTAAGTTGACAAAACTAATAAAAACAAGTCCATTACAACATCTGAAGTTGGTGGGACTTTAGTTGTTGATTTAGCAAGAATTCATTACTCAAGTTGATAAAACTAATACAAATAAGTCCATTACAACATATTAATCCAACAATAGATTTATTTTTCATTTGGAAAATACAAAGAGTTAAACAAACCTTAAGTCAGGCCAGTGTATACACCACTTTAAACCTCTTATACATTGACTAACCAACTCAAATGTTGCTTAGTCTTGCTGTGACACTTTGAACTTCCATTTTGAACTTGACATCTATAGACGTCAACATTTTGAAAACATTGACAGAATAAAGTGCTTACCACTCAAAATATGACTAGTAAAAAAAAGACACATTCTGATGTTATTAGTTTCATTTTTGTCTGATCCGTTCTTGTTGGAGCTGAATAAATACTCAGAGGTTACTGTGTCCATCACACAGTACACTCACACACAGTTGACTTCTAACAAAAATGGCTAAAGATTAACTGCATCATCTCTACATACAGTATGCAGAACATCATACATTTTCCTGTCACATTCAACCCCAAGAAGAATGGATCAGACAAAAATGAAAGACACCATAACCTCTGAGTGTTATTACTATGACACAGTACACTCACACACAGTTGTACCTCGTTCAAGATTGAGAACCTGGTTCTTCACTTCTAACAAAAATGGCTAGATTAACTGCATCATTTCTACATATATGCAGAAGAACATACATGTTCCTGTCACATCCAACCCCAAGAGGAATGGATCAGACAAAAATGTAAGTAATAACACTCAGAGGTTACTGTGTATCACACAGTACATTCCCAGACAGTTGAAGCTGGTTCAAGATTGAGAACCTGGTTCTTGACTTCAAAACATTGCCATTATCTTAGAACAAAACGTGGTCTTGAAATGCTGAAATCACACTCGCCATCCTGGCCTACCTCGACACCCCAATCAGTGCAGACCTACCATCACCAGCAATATCTATGTGTTGATATTTTTTGCATTCACCATACTTGTAGTCACGTAGAGTGTCTTGCAGTGTTCCTTGTTTGCTATATTCAAGGTGGAACATTTTATTTTTTTTTATTGCATACTTGTTGATGTATTGCATTTATAGAAGTGCTCTAAAGCACCATTTAAGAAGGGGCATGTTGTAATAACTGATATTCTGTCACCTGCTGTTGGGTTTGTTTATTGACACAGTTTACCCACAATGCTGTTCCTCTGTTACCAGTTTGCTCTCTCAATAAAATAGCTTTTATATCCAGCATCAAACTTGAACAATAATGTATTGTCCTGGTCAGATCAGATTGACCACATTGTCAGCATGATGGGCAGGGGCATTGCTATGTCCAGGAAATGTACTGTATTTTGTCCAACTGTAGTATTGAAAAATGTTGTGCAAAGCCTTGTTTTGTCTCACTTACAGTGTTGCCCAGTAGTACATATGGTCTAGTGCTGCACAGACACATTTAAGAAAACTCCAAATAGCACAAAACAGAGCAGCCAGGGTTCTTTTGCACTGTCCCTTTCGCACTAATGTCTGTGAGATGCATAGGAAACTGTCTTGGTTAACTGTGGAGGCAAAAACTAGATACAATCTTTTGTTGTTTATGCACAAGCTTATGGTAGACAAAACCCCCAACTACTTTACAAGCAAACTTTTACTCAGTGGACATGATCATACATAATGTAACACGACAAGTTAGCAATAGCTTGGTCGTAGTTCCAAGCCCACAACGTAATTTCATGAAGAAAACCATATTATACAGAGGGGCAATAGAGTGGAACCTTCTCCCATTGGATGTTAGGGAAATTCAAAGTAAATCTTCTTTTAAGAAAACGGTAAAGCTAAGATTATTAGTGTGTTGGTAAAGGCACAAGGTAAAGGCGCTCAGGCACACACATCTCCACACACTCCTCCCACTCAGACACACACATCTCCCGCTCAGGCACACACATCTCCACACACTCCTCCCACTCAGACACACACATCTCCCGCTCAGGCACACACATCTCCACACACTCCTCCCACTCAGGCACACACATCTCCCGCTCAGGCACACACATCTCCTCACACTCAGGCACACACTCCTCCCGCTTAGGCACACACATCACACACTCCTCCCACTCAGGCACACACTTCTCCACACACTCAGGCACACACTTCACACACACTCCTCCCGCTGAGGCACACACTCCTCCCGCTGAGGCACACACTTCTCCACACACTCCTCCCGCTCAGGCACACACTCCTCCCGCTGAGGCACACACTCCTCCCACTGAGGCACACACTCCTCCCGCTGAGGCACACACTCCTCCCACTGAGGCACACACTCCTCCACACACTCCTCCCGCTGAGGCACACACTCCTCCCGCTGAGGCACACACTCCTCCACACACTCC
This sequence comes from Sardinella longiceps, assembly GCA_027497455.2. Lineage (NCBI taxonomy): Eukaryota > Metazoa > Chordata > Actinopteri > Clupeiformes > Clupeidae > Sardinella > Sardinella longiceps. The sequence goes on along the minus strand of JAODXP020000035.1, from coordinate 1,374,500 downwards.
TCCCGCTGAGGCACACACTCCTCCCGCTGAGGCACACACTCCTCCCACTGAGGCACACACTCCTCCCGCTGAGGCACACACTCCTCCCGCTGAGGCACACACTCCTCCCACTGAGGCACACACTCCTCCACACACTCCTCCCGCTGAGGCACACACTCCTCCCACTGAGGCACACACTCCTCCCACTGAGGCACACACTCCTCCACACACTCCTCCCACTGAGGCACACACTCCTCCACACACTCCTCCCGCTGAGGCACACACTCCTCCCACTGAGGCACACACTCCTCCCGCTGAGGCACACACATCTTCACACACTCCTCCCGCTCAGGCACACACATCTCCCACAGAGACTCACCCTCACACTTCTGAGACTCAGGCACACACTTCTCCCACTGAGACACACAATCAGGCACACACTTAGACTCACACATGACAAGAGACTCAGACTCACGCTGAGAAAAAAACTCAGACACACGTTCAGACACACCCTCAGAAAAAGTAGACAGACACACAAATGCCACAGGAGAAGTGGACTCAGATAAAACAGGGGGAAGGGACTCAGAAAGCAGGGAAGCAGGTTCAGACACCGGCTGGACGTCGCGAGGCTCCTCTGCAGTCTTCGTCACACTTGAACCAATCATGGCCTGGACAGGATGTGACAGATCTGGTCCGATGTCATCCTGATGTTGGAGAGCCATCTTGGCTAATGGAGGATCTATTTTCCCAAGGCAGAAAACAAACACACAAAAACAAAAACACTAGACTATAAGAGAAGGAGCAAAATACAATACACGAAATACAAAGACAGGATCCTGAGAAGATAAGAAGGATCTTATCTTATCCAGAGGATCCTGACAAAAGACAGGTCAAAGGGATAGGAACAAGGATGGAAGACTTGCAGTTGGTAATTCCACACATTAATTTTGCAGTGCAAAATTGGAGTAGATCTTTTAATTTTCATAAAAAGGCAGACTAGACCTTATGCTTTTACAAAAGATATGACCATTTGCCATAGGCTTAATAAAATTGTTCAGAAAGCCAGAAAGTTCAAATTCTAGGCCTGATTCAATTGCAAACAAATATGTTGTCTTCTCAATGAAAAAAATCTGTGAATATGTGCAAGCCTGGAGGGCCTGAGAACTGAGATCTATGCACGGTGCCTGCTCTGTAGGTTTGTTTTTTTATTTGTCTATGTGCCACTTCAAAAAATAAGACACAACTTAACTTAATCTCACCGGGCCACCTTGCTTAGCTACTATGCTCATATTGGAAATGTGGTGCCTTTATTAGGTCTATGTGTAAACAAATGGCCTGTTGATTGGCCAGTGGTCAAGATCATTTCATATCAGCCCTACATGCCAAAAAGGTTGCAGATCCCCCTAATACTCTATACATATACTGCCTGCATATTTTATATTCTACTGTGTATAAGCCCAGCTTAGTCAGACACCACATTACCTTTTATTTCACAGGATATGTGGTGTGTTAATTGAGTGTCTTGAGCTGCACGGACAGATTAGGCTCTTGTCTGGTGTCTCAAGTCACCTGGGTGATGACGTAGAGGGTTTGGGTCACGTGGTGTTGGTGGCGGTAGTGGTTTGTATTATTAGGCTACCTGTTCATTGCTAGGTGAGAGCTAGTAGTGAGTAGGTGATGGGGGAAGCCTACTGTTTGCTGACCGCTAGTTTAGTGTTGGCTTCTAATGGATTATTGCCGTGTGGATTTTAACCTTGAAGGATGTTTATGAACTGTCAACCTTTTTAATCTTGGATATAATAAAGCAACGTTATCCGAAGTTGGACTTGCCATTACTTTAAACACAGCGCGTCGGGCAAAATTGTTTCCCCCAGTCAGCTGCTCGGCGACCTAACTTGGCTAAACTGTCGCCGCAACATAGAGTAACGGTAACTTAAAAGAGTAACAGTAACTTAAAAGTAATAAATGTCAGTAACATGTAATAAACAACACATTACAGTTTTGTAGTAACTTGCCCAACGCTGATGTTGAAGTGTGGATGTTAGATAAAAAATATTTAATCTACCTAACCCAAAATAAACATGCCATCCAAGATAAAGGATAACATCACATCATCAAACATAGACATTTCAGAATTCCAAATGACTTGCCAAGTAACACAAATTGAAAAAAATTGAACGTTAAAGGTGTATGCTGCACAATGCTATTTAGTATATGCACAAAAACATTCTTATTTGCACTTTGCAATACTTATTTGTCTCCATGATGCTATTCTGCTCTTCACACTGTACCATATTGTACCTTGCACTAGGCTATTGCAGTCCAGTAGCTTACCTCAAAATTGACTGCGTTTCTGGAACATGGATTCCATGCTCACTGTCTGTCTGGTTATGTTGCTTATTGATTTGATGTCTATGTGCATTTTTATGTTATTTCGTGTGCTAATAATAGCACATGTGTAGGTTGGGGACACTGAATTTCAATCCTCTGTATTTACAATTACATGTTCTGATGATTAAGTTCACTTTGGCTGACTTTGATCTCCAAGTCCACACGTCCATCTCAAATTACCTTATATATTTTTAAAGATAGTTTTGGGCTTTTTGCCTTTAATCAGATAGGACAATATAGACGTGGACAGGAAACAAGTGGGAGAGAGAGATGGGGTGGGATCGGTAAATGACCTCAGGTCGGACTCAAACCCGAGGCCTACGGAGTAATGGTATGACGCTCTAGCCCACTGAGCCACGGCGCCCCCAAATTACCTTATATTAAGTCTAGACAAGACCATGTCTAAATAGGTCTTAAATTTGCTATTTCAGTAACCAATATGTGTTTGCACATTTCCTAAGCCATGGCTAACATGTTTTGATGGCTCCCAATGGCTAATAGTTGGGTCATCTATAGACGTTCCGTGACCGTGGAGAGGAAAGGTTCGTTTCTCACTGGATTTGTCATCTATAAAGGTTAAATAAAAAAATGAGCCGGGGTGCCCCTCACAAAAATGTGGGGAAATTTTTTTAGAGCCCTATATCCAAAATGGCTGCTGCCAGCCAAGCTGGAAATTTACTTTTTAATGGTTTTGCCCACAGTGCTGCATAATACATGGTTTCTGAACTGAGTTTGTGATTTTCTGTAATGAACATGCTTACTTTACCTGTTCTTAATGTTTTGCAGATTGGATTACTTCGAAGATCACCATTTAGTACAACCAACACTCTAATGGTATATTCTTCTCCAGGTTGTAGGTCTGTGATGGTATAATGTGGTGACTCTCTGTAAATGCTCTCTATGTTTTCTTGCTCTTTAAAAAGCTCCACCAGGAATGACACCTGATCCATGTCTGATGGTTTTGTCCATGTCAGAGAGGCACTGAGAGAAATTGAGTCCAGTTTCACATTGAGATTCTGTGGTGCAGGAACCTCTGTAGGAGAGAAGTAGTCATCTATGGTTTGTACTTTTTGGTTTGCAAATAAATTCACATTGATTGGTGAGATGTACAATGTAGTTCCTATTTTTTATTTATTTATTTATTTTTTATTGTCTGTAGCACTCCGTAGATAGAAAACCACAGTCCTGCCTATTGCATCATCATGTCCCAAGTATGGCGCCTTACCTGTTTGAACAGACCCCGTCACACAGGGACTCTGGTTGTTATCTTTATCAAGGGTGGCCACAGTAAAGTGGTACTCCTCTCCTGGAACCAGTTCTGTCACCTTCAGCCTCAAACCCTGCACTGTTATCGGTTTGGAGCTCTGCTTCTGCCTTCCTCTCCAAGTGACTCTGAATCTGTGTGGTCCAGTGGAGCCCTCTGGTGGTGACCAGCGTAAAGACACAGAATCTGGCCGCACAGAAAGGAACTGGATTGGTCCCGGTGGAGGAACAGCTGGAGAACCATCTGATAACACAAAAGGAAAAATATAATAAATCAGACAGTGGTTTCAGAATACAGCTTATCCAAATTCAGAGCATACAGTGCTTTTAATTGCATAGTGCCTTGATGTGTCAGGTGAGGTCTACTAGATGTCAGTGCATGTTGCCAGCATGCTGCATGGTGTCACCATTAAAATTTAAACAGTATTTGTTAAATTAGTGCAAAACTTGAAATCGTTACACCTACAGTAGCACCAAAGATCATGGAATAGTGAGCTCCGCTTGAATCCTCTCTGGTAGTACTCCACATGGGGCAATTATGACTGCTGTTCATGTGTAATATACTAGCCATCTATTCATATGTAAGACATCTACTTAAACAAATCACCACGTATGGATACATATACATGCAATAGCCTACCTTCTTTAATAGGAGACTCTGAGGGCGCCCAGCGAGGGTTCTGTATATCAAAACAAAAATGCAATAACATTTGAAACTGGCCCTGAAGTATTTTGATAATATAAATCGCTTTGGATATAAATGTCTGTCAAATGCATATATCAAAATACGTGTTCACTTTGATATTGCACACGGGTCTCAAACCCGCTACCCCACAAGCTACAAACTCCTGGCGTGGGTGTGGGACACTCTAACCAACTGAGCTAAAAGCCTGTTAGACATGCCCATGGAATTGGTTGATGATGATTTACATGTACTGCCGATACACTCACCCTCCAAATCCTCACTCCAATCCGGGTCACAGCACCAATGTAGCCGGTGGCGGTCCGCACCACACGCGGGTCTCGAACCCGCCACCCCGCAAGTTACAAACTTCCGGCGTGGGAGTGGGACGCACTAACCAACTGAGCTAAAATCCCAAGCTTCTAACTCAGCTGTTAGAAGCGCCCATGGAATTGGGTGATGAGAATTTACACGTACTACCGCCAAGCTAGCTGGCCTCCATTACACTTCTTTAATAAAAAAGTTACATACTTCAAATTTAGATTAACCTGTTACCTGTAGGCTACATCACTTTGTACAAGAGCATCATTTTACCCTAACTAATAAGCAGGATGGCCTGCATCGTTACTCACCTGTGAAATGACCTCATGAGTCCTGTGATCGTGAAGTAAGCAAAGCAGACAGATTGGTGATTGGTCCGTCTTGCAGTACAACTCCAACTTTCTGTGGTGTTCACTACAGATGCTATGATGCTGCAGGTCCTCTAGCTGATGTTTCTGCAGGTCTGGAGATAGATAGTGCTCCTTCACATGAGTCTGACAGTAGGAGGACATGCAAGTCAGGCATCTCTTCACAGCTGTGTCAGGACAGACATCACATAGCACTGGCCCCGATGAAACACTAAGGAACAAAAACAGCATCATTAAGAATATCTTTTATCAGGATATTTGAAAACATTGTGCCAATACGGTCCCTATAGAAGGGCTGGTACCACTTTATAATAACCGTTTTCTATAAGACTGCTGAATTTACAGGACTGTTGAGAAACTGAACTGCCTAAATCACTGCATTACTGCCTTATTTATTAGGGCCACTGTGCGTGTGTGTGTGTGTGTGTGTGTGTGTGTGTGTGTGTGTGTGTGTGGGTGGATGCTGTCCAAGCATTATGGCACTTTATAATCTTTGTTGCACTTTAAGGGGGGGGGGGGGGGGGGGTCAAGCACTGATGTCACTTTTACCTCTTGTGCACTTTACTTGAAAATCTGCTGCTACTAAGTATTGTACCCCTAACACAATTTCGTTGCCTTTTCTGACAATGACAATAAATTCTTCTTCTTCTTCTTCTTCTTCTAAATGGTTATTAAATAGCTTAGTAACATTAGTAAGAAGTTAATTGGAAAGTTTGTGGTTTCAACCAGTAAGATTATTAAATTCCATCAGGTTTTTCCATTTTATCATTTAGCCATAACAAACAGTAAATTAACTGTTTAACTTATTAACTAAATGACTATGTTGTAAAATTGCTGTTACTGCTACTTAACTGTTAACTGTTATTTATTAACAGTTAACAAATTGCATTATACTGAAGTGGTGACCAATACCTAGAAACTGAGTATGTCTTTGTAGAAAACGAGGAGTAGCCAGAGTCTGTGGACTTCAATCTGAAGGAGGGGGAGAGAGGATGTCAGAAAACACAGAGAATCACTTTATATGCAAATCCACACAAATGTCATCCTTACTAGGAAGAAATAAGTTCTGCACATAACCAAAACATTTGCATTTGATGAGAATGTGACATCTTACAGTAATGAAACATAAAACGGACTACAGACAGGCTACGGTGACTGGTCCTACCGTTGCCCGACACCTGTAAGATCAGGTTGATTGTCTTTTGACCGTTCACTTATTTGGGACTGGACACTGGACACAGAGGAACCTGGTCCCTTCTTGAAGTTCCTGTGTGTGTCAGACCTGAAAGAACACAAGGTAGGGTTGAATCCAACTTTCTACTAGTTGTGACATAATCTTACCATTTGCGTTTACATTTGATCAAAAGTAAGCCGGCTGGCTTTTGGATAACATATTGGAAAAAATCAAATCTTGATTTTTTATTAAAAAAAAATATATATATATATATATACTTATTATTATATCCGACTATATATTCGGATTAGATCACACAATCCAATCTTAGTTTTGATTTGGAACAAACCTTAAGTTTGGGTTTTTCAGATCTTTTTGGTAGAATTGGGATCACTTAGATTAAAACAAAACTGTGATTGTATGATAATGCATAGCTAAAAATAGGATTAGAAAATCTGGATCAATTTATTAAAACTTTTTTTGGGAAAAAAACAAAAACAAAAAATACTTGGTGACTGGTCCTACCTTTGCCCAAAACCTGTAAGATCAGGTTGATTGTCTTTTGACCGGTCACTTGTTTGGGATTGGACACTGGATGCAGAGGAACCGGGTCCCTTTAAGTCCCTGTGTGTTTCAGGCCTGAAAAAACAAGGGTTAGTGTGAAATCGGTGAGAAACAATTCTGAGGTAGGTGTCCATGAACTCAGTTACACTGCAACTTACCTCACAGACTGCTCAGATTCACCTGCCTTTTCCCCCCACATTTGTAAGAGGGGGCCCAAAGCCTTTTTCCCCCCAGCTTTACGAGGGGCACTCATCATTGGGTCAATTTTGTTCACCCCAATCAGATCAGCTTACATCTTCATATCAGGAGATCTGCATGTCCACATAGAACAGAACAGAATAGAATAGAATAGAATAGAATAGAATGATGATCTTCATTGCAGTTGTTCATTGTCATCACTAATCAAAAAAAGCAAGTACTGTACAGTGAGATGTTGTTCGAGGCAGATCAATTGATGCACATACAGTACAGCTGTAGATGAAAGACTTTTATGCACCACCACATACTGTACAACTAAACATATAAATCAGCATATCTAGTATCCAAGTCTTGCATATGAATACAGTTTAATGTTTATTAAAGGTTAAGAAACTTTCAACTTTTCGGTCTTAGACCTTCATCAGGCACCTGCCATTTACAAATGTGAAATTTATAAACACCAATCTTTGCACCATGCACTTTTGCCTCATTGAACCTTGTTGTAACTCAGTACTATTGCACTCCAGCAACATACCTCAAAGACTTTCTGAAACACAGTGCTCACAGTGTCTGTTATGTTGCCTGTTATTATGTTACTGATACCGACTATCTCTTATCATGCCTGATATCCTGATATCTAATTGCACCTTATGTCCTTGTGAGTTGTGATGTCTTAAACACAATTAGGCCTACATATCTTAGCTGTATATGTCAAATATTTTTTAACTTTGCTACTGCTTATTTGGAGTGGAAACACAGTTTCAGTCTTCTTGCAATGTGGTGTTGCAAAGTTTGATTGACAGTAAAGTTTGCTTTGACTTTGGCTTTTATTTGCACAATGGCACAGTGTTTCATTGCAACACAAACAATGTATTTGACTTTACTTAAGAAATAACTGAACGTCTTCCAAAGCTGACAGTACCAGACTGTACTGGACAATGACCATCACCCATCCCCAGATGAGGAGTATGTTCAGTGGAAGACTCTTGTCCCTGTCCCTCATGTAGAATGTCTTAGATGTCTTTTCTAATCTGAAATGCAGTTGCTGTTTCACTTGAAATTAATTCAATAAAATCTCTCTTGTCTGAATGTTAGGGAAAGGTGGAGAGGAAGTTGGCTGGCTGCAGATTGGCACACGGCCCGTTTAAAACATCCGAGCTTCCAGTTTTCTCTCTCTCTCTCTCTCTCTCTCTCTCTCTCTCTCTCTCTCTCTCTCTCTCTCTCTCTCTCTCTCAACCATGCTGGCTCTCCATTTGGTGCCTGGCCAGCAGGCCAGATGCAGGCTGGGGGCTTTTTGATTGCTTTGGTGAATTTACTTAGTAAATCTTGTGTACATATTTTTGTAAATACATTATTATTATTTATACTGCAAACCTCTCGTGCCTCCCACTGTTTGTCCAGTCCCTGAGCCAGACTGTGACACTTGCAGTTCACTTTTGTATCAGAGCAGTTAAGTGACAAATCCTTTTTTAAAGAACCTCAACTTTGTTACTTGCTGTTATTTCAGTGTTGCCGTACATTTATTAAATGATA
>JAODXP020000035.1:1361780-1364280 GCA_027497455.2 Sardinella longiceps | reverse complement strand
GAGCATATGGATGAGGTGTGTCAGTCGGGTGGCAGTGTACGTCCATTCCAAGTTCGGAACGCCCAGCCCCCTTCTCTATATGAGAGAAAGATGATGTCTCGGGTGGTATGGGAATTCAGGCCTAGCCATTTCCTGACAGCTTGGACTGTTTTATTGTCCAGTTCCCGCAGGACATTTTGTGGGATATGAACATTTGCAAAGAGGTGCTGTATTTTGGACAGGGCCACCTCTCTGATGGCCTCCAGTTTCATGACTATAGGGAGGGGGAGGAGTCAATTAAGTCGATTCTGTTCTTATAGGCATAGGATAGCTCCTGGACCTGCTCACCCCACTCACCTGCAATGTTGATTTTATGGCCGAGGTAGGTGTAGGATTCATGGCGTGGATAAACTCTGATGGGGTGTTCCATGATTGTGAAAATGGGGGGTTTGTCAGCTTTGGATTTATACCAGCGGTTGCCACCGCTTCTCCTCTCATATAACACTGCACACTTAGTGTGTTTTACCTCCAGCTTTGACCATTGCAGAAATTCATCTGTTCTGGCCAACATGCTGTGGATGACAGTTTCGTCTCTGGATGACATCTCCACATCATCAGCGTACCCTGGACTGGATTTGGGGATCTAGTTTGTGGTGGTGCACACAGACAGAGCCATTTTAACCACTGGTTAATGGCAAGAATGAAGTTCACAGCGCTCCAGGGGCAGCCTGTTTTAATCCCCACCTGGAGGGGAATAGGCTCTGTGAGTTGGTGGCCACAGATCACTTGTATAAAGGATCCCCTGTACACATCCGTTATAATGTCCACAAAGGGCTGAGGTAGGTGGATCTCCTCCAATGTGTTGAGCATCAGTCTGTGGGTTAGTGTTCCGAATGCGTCTCTGAAGTCCAGGAATACTGTGTACAGTTTGCAGGACTCGTGTTTGAAATCGTCGATTCCAGTTTTCAGGCAGAACACATGCTCGTTCATACCCTGTCTGTCTATATAGGCTTTTTGTTTAGGTGAAAGGATGCCTGTGTCTACAAGCCATGGGAGGATGCGAGCTAGCAGACATTTCATAAAGATTTTGTAGACAGTGGGGAGGAGAGATATATCTCTCCATGTGGATGGGTCACTTGGGATATTGTCTTTCTTTGGGATTCTGTGGATGAGTGCTCCTTTCCATGAATCTGGCACTTTTCTGTTTCTTAAGCAGGTGTTAAATACATTAGTGAGTATTTGGGTGGATTGGGGTTTTATGGCTTTGAGTGTCTCATATGTCACTCCATCATATCCACTAGCTCTGTTATTTGGCAGTTGAGAAATAATTTTATCTACTTCTTCATAAGTGAAGTTAGCAGTGGATGGGTAATATTCTGGAATATCTGTTTTTATACATGTAGACCAGGGGGCGGGGCCGCTGTTTGGCATGGAGGTGACTGACATTTAGCCTTGTAGTGATTATAAACATTATCAGTGTCATTAACAGCAGGCGGGGGTGAGGGGAGAATACTGTTATTAAGAATTGTGTTGATGGCTTTAGACCTGTGGTGTTGCCATAAGTGAGAGAGCTTCTCCCTACTTACTGGCCTCTGGTCTTTATGATGTTTTGTTGCTGTCATTCCGCTGAGCGCTGGCTGTATGACGTCTCTGACGTAGATCAGCTGTTCCATTATCCAGGAAGTAATGCGAACCGGTGTATACTCCGCTGGATATTTATCCTTTAGGGGAAACTTTTTCAAGATGCGTGCCACGTTTTTCAGGAGAAGTTGCCCGAATTGTTTCCCGTTTCTGTGCTGTGCGCTGAATATACCGTTTGGGAAGAAGACTCCAATTAGAAGAGTCGTGACTCTGTCCCACTTCGCTGGATCTCCTGTGCAGGCAAATTGAGTTCTTCCTTGTAATTGCTTTGTATCCAAAGATCTTCTGAATTGTCTTTCGTGGATCTGAAACGTTGTCCATTCATGACTTTGGAGTTCGCGCACGTAGTTCTTAAAATCCACAGTGGAATCTTCTGCGCCTGGGGCTGCTTGCGGGACAGGGTCATGGGTTTTCCGCGGTTGTTTGTAGATGCGGCCGCTGATCAAGGCTTGTTTAAAAGCTGAGCGCAATACCGTAACTAGGCACATGTTCAGTACGAGTGACCAAAGCATATTTTCTCTGCTGCATTAACGATGGCAGTTACAACGGGCGAGATGTTAAAGTTTTTAAGTTGTCATAGTTTGACACAGAGCTGCGAAACTCACGCACGGTGCTTACGGCCGAGCATGCGCACACACACACACACACACACACACACACACACACACACACACACACACACACACACACACACACACACACACACACACACACACACACACACAAATCCATTCCTAATGATGAGCCTGATGAGTCAGGTGAGTCAGGTTCCTCTGCCAACATTAACTGGATCATGAGTGACAATGGGCCAAGAGTGAACAGGTGTGTCTCAATCTCCTCTCTTGCTCTCTCATACAGTGCATTATGGCCATGACTAATA
>JAODXP020000035.1:1346780-1356780 GCA_027497455.2 Sardinella longiceps | reverse complement strand
AATGAACGTCATAAATAACACAGATATACACACACAGAATACACACAATAGAAGATGTTCAGAGAGAGAGAGAGAGAGAGAGAGATAGATATCTAGAGAGCCAGTGTTATTTTGGACTGGCTGGAGTGTATTTATACTGGAAGGGCAGACACCCAAACAGGGAGACAGTGGCACAGATCCAGTCCTCTCTGGGCTAGCTCTCTCTCTCTCTCTCTCTCTCTCTCTCTCTCTCTCTCTCTCTCTCTCTCTCTCTCTCTCACACACACACACACACACACACACACACACACACACACACACACACACACACACACACACATACACACACACGCTTGTACAACCATTGCATGCGTTTGCTATGCATTGTACGCCTTGTTCTTTTTTTGGCAATGCAAATTTCTTTTCCTATGAAGCTCACATGAATTAAGATGATGCTGGTAATCATGTGTACAAAGTGGGTTTATGTACAGCTATTCACCTTTTTCACCTGGCCGCCATATTCCGAACGAAAACGAGGCTCGGGTGGTAAACTAGAGGAAGTGCCGACAAAACGTTTAATTCAATTCAATTCAATTTTATTTGTAGAGCGCTCAAATACAGTGCATTGTCTCACGGCGCTTTACAAACAGTACGGGAAGCATCCATGAGAAACAGGGGCAAGGAAAAACTCCCTTCGCTTTATAAATAATAATTAATAATTTCTCACAGATACCGGTCAGAAAATCTACTGCTGGTCCCCTCTCTTACTGTTGGTCAGGTGGAAAGTTGGGCAGATGAGGGGCATCCCATCACCAGAAGCTACTTCTGGGGAAGTTTTACCACCCAAGCCTCGTTCTAGTGCCTCATAGTGACATACAGTACGTGAAAAAGGTGAATGGGTGTGGGGGTGTACGCAATGTAAATCAATAAAGAGCTCTTACCCCCCACAAAATGGCTTAGAGGCCATTTAAATAAATCATAAATCTTTTACCAGTGGTGTTCCACAAACAAGCTCAAATGGACCATGAGTGGGTTTCTAAAAAAAATTGTAAATGTAGTCAGTATTACCCTAACAATCTAGCTTATACCTGAGTGCAAAGGCATTCCAATAGGCCTCTTTTGAAGTATGTTCCTATGGAGGTTGGTTGTTTTTTTTGTTTTTTTCTTTGAGGGGGGGTGGGGGTCACATGACTCAGGAAGGGGCACTGGTGGTCCTTGGTCTGAATACGTTTGAGGCACTCTTTCCCTACCCTACCTTGAGTGAGAAATATAGTATATGCATGACGGCTGGCAGTAGTCGGTGTTGGAGTCTCTCTGTGTGTGTGTGTGTGTGTGTGTGTGTGTGTTCTAAATTCGAAATGGCAGAGTCGCTGTGTACATATGAAATAACACTGGTGTTTCTGTGGGTAAGGGAATTGGTCTGTGTGTGTTTTTTGCCCCAAACGGCACCTTCCAGGCAGCACAGCCTAAAAGGCACTACCTTTACCCTATTCCTAACCCTAACCCCTCAACCCTCATCCTAACTCTAAACTGAGTGGAGTAGTGCCTTGGTGCTTGGAAGGCACCGTTGAGGGCAAAAAATACCAAAGACCCTGAGTACAACGTAACAGCAGCGGTCTCTGTGTGTGTGTGTGTGTGTGTGTGTGTGTGTGTGCATATACGGTGGTCTAATGTATCTGTGTGTGTGTGTATGTGCATAATGGCAGTGGTCTACGGTATATGTGTGTGTGCATAATGGCAGTTGTCTCCGCGTGTGTGTGTGTGTGTGTGTGTGCGTAATGGTAGTGGTCTGTGTGAATGTGTGTGTGTGTGTGTGTGTGTGTGTGTGTAATGGTAGTGGTCTGTGTGTGTGTGTGTGTGTGTGTGTGTGTGTAATGGTAGTGGTCTGTGTGTGTGTGTGTGTGTGTGTGTGTGCGTGTGTGTGTGCGTGTGTGTGTGTGTGTGTGTGTGTAATGGTAGTGGTCTGTGTGAGTGCGTAAGAGGTGAAATCCTCTTAAGTGACCTGAGGTCAGACCCCAACCCTTCACTTTCACCCTCCTCTCTCTCTCTCTCTCTCTCTCTCTCTCTCTCTCTCTCTCTCTCTCTCTCTGCACCTCTTTCCATCCCCCTCTCTCCCACTCCTCATACTCACCTGTTCCATCTGATGTATTCTTCTCATTTCTCTACATTTCTTCTTCTTCTTCTCATTCTCCCTTTATTTTCTTTCACAAGCTGGGATCCACATTTCCCTCATTATCTACGGTCTATTTGACTTTTCTGTCTCTCCGTCAACATCTTGCTAATATCTCTGTGGGCAACTTTGATAAAAACACACACACTCAATTCATGTTACCAAATACAATTTGGAGGAAGGAAGAGCAATTCCATCATCTGGAATGTCTACTGTTGTTAAAGAAAATGTTCAAGCCTTTCCCAATTCAAAAACAGGGAGACGCATGTCTATGGAACTCACCTGAGTGCTCCTGTTCACAGCTGTTTACCTGGAATACAGGTGAGCAGACCTGTGGAGTAAGGCCACACACACACACACACACACACACACACACACACACAGATAATTGAGCAGCGTTGTGCGTGACCACAGGTGTGAGGCAGCTTCAGGTAGAGACGTGAAAGAGTTGAAAGGCCATGAGGCTAATAGACTTTAAAACTTAGAAGCCCTCCTGGTGTGTGTGTGTGTGTGTGTGTGTGTGTGTGTGTGTGTGTGTGTGTGTGTGTGTGTCGTGCATGTGTGTGTGTGTGTGCGTGCATGTGTGTGTTTTCCTCACCTTTCTGATACTTGCAATGGTAGTGGCTGCATTGTTGGGCTGTTAGAAGAGGTCTAGAAGAGGGCCTCTCCACTCACTACTGAGGAACCTGGGAGTCGCTAGAGATGGAGGCAGGCCAGACTTCACTCATGGACCTAAAGGAGCACACATGGACGGACGGACACACACACACACACACGCCATAGTACCATACCATAAACCCAGGGACACTGGGACACTAGTTTGAGTCCGATCCAAGGTCATTTCCCGATCCCTCCCCAACACTCTCTCACACTCATTACCTGTCTGGTTCTTAAAAACTCTTGCAGTAAAAACGGCCTCTTCCCACTACTCTGTTTGAGCGGATGTGTGATTACCTTTTTTCTTGTTTGAGACATTATTTACTGCAAACGATTACAATTCAGAGAGATTGTTTTTCCAAGACCATGGAATTCAGGGTTTCTAAAGAGCAAGGGTTTCTTTATAGTCACCATGGACAAAAACAACCAGAATCATTTGGATAACACACAATAAAACTGCAGCCTGTCAAACTACTTCACTGAATGACACACAGAATAAAAACTATTTTACTATTTCAAATTACTCAACTGATTACCACACAACAAATCTATTTTACTGTCAACCACAATTAAACTATTTTACTTTCAAACTATTTACTGAATAAACGTTTACATGGACACTTTTAATCCAATATTCCATTTCAGTGGGCATGTATGAACGCATCTCCTTGGATACCGTTCTATAGAATGCACATGGAATCTTTCACTGTCAAACTACATTATTTGAACGTCTGGCCAGAGACAATGCATTCGTGAACCACTACGTACAAATCCTCTCTCACCCCACACACACACACACACACACACACAATTCTCTGCCTAAGAGAGTAGGAGGGTTTGAATAGGGTGGTTTGCCGGTGGTCCTAAGAGTAGTAAGATAATCTGCCTAATCTGTCTAAACCACTGATCAGACTTAACCACCAAACACACACATTTACTTACACACACACACACACACAAAAACACACACGCATGTTTGCTGCCCTAAGCCTAAACCCTGCCTGACATACCCACAGAGAAGCAGACTAGCTACTGTACATGTCCCCTCTCCTCCAATCAAATGTTGAGGTTTAGGTCTTGCCCACAAATCTCAGCCAATCAAACTATACCCTGATACCCTCCCATGTCCACAACACAACAAAGTTAGTTAGTGCAAAACTGTCTAAGATGGAGAAATAAAGCCACACACACAAATACACACTACTTCACTTGTGCATGCACATACTCACACACACACAGAATCCTCACAAAAACCTGTTACTATTTGTAACGAACATACAAGATCATACACACATCTGTAACAAAACAGACAAACACAATCACATTCTCACTCTCACACACACACGCCAGACACAAGGGTCTGAACAATATCCTATTTATAGACCCTCCCAGACTTGGACTAGTCAGGCTTTATTTTTACACACACACACACACACATACACACACACACATACACACACACACACACACACTTATAATAATCTAGCAAAGGACCATTACACACAAACACGTCAACACGCAAGTACACGTCCTCAGAAACGCAAAGATTTCGGTCACTCCCAATACACACACACATGTCTTTGTGACACTAAGGACAACAACACACATTTTGTTCTAAAACATTTATTACTTAAAGACATAAAAGCTTTTTCACTTCATAATGTACAGAGTTAAAACTGCTTCATAAAACCTCTTGTAGGAATACAAAATAGCTCACATCCAAACTTCCTGGATCCAAAGCCAAGGCTGAATCAGTCCGATCAGTCCAGAGGGCACTTCAATCTCCTGGGGCTCATCAATCACACCGATCAACTTGATCAATCGTCTCTATGAATCACTCCAGTGTGTAGCCAACACTGGCCAGCGCCAGGCCGACTGTGGGCCAAACACGGCCCGGCACTGGCTGGGCATCAGCTGCCTGCTACAAACACGCGTCACACACATACTGGCACAGGTGGTGCCCGGCCCCGACTGAGTTCCGGCGGGTCTGGGCCAGACGTGGCCCAAAGGCGGTCTTCCTGCTGCTACTACTGTGGGGGTTGAGTGAGGTGGGGATAACATGGCATTCTGGCTGGGCTCCTACTGGGACACTGCAGCTCCCCGCGGGACTACATTTCCCATCATGCCTGACTGGAAGCGACACAGGCTCAGCACCAGGTTCCGGATCTCGTCCCGTTTCCGCCGCACCTGCTGCCGTGGGAACCAGCGCTCCAGTTGCAGAGGGAGGTCGAAGTGAACCACAGGGTCCTACAGGTAGCAGTGAGGCAACAACGTGATCAGCAAACAAAAGTTCCTCCTTAAAGGAAAAATCCGGAGGGAATCAACACGTAGCCCTACTGTTTTATAGTGCCAAGCGCTACTGATAGCCACTTCAATCACTCGATTTCATGCAACACAGACTGAGATAGCGAAACGGCAGCTAACTGTAACAGAATGGGGCATTTCAAAACGAAAGCAAACTGATTAAGTTTCGTTTTTGACATGCCTCATTCAGTTAGTGTTAGCTGCCGTTTCGCAAACTCAGTGGCTTTCAGTAGCGCATAGCAGTATAAAACAGCAGGGCTACGTGTTGATTCACTCCGGATTATACCTTTAAGTCAAACCATACAGTCCAGTATGCACATAAGAACAGAGATGACAGACTGCAGGGGAATTAATGAGGATTCATTCAAAATCAATAAATAACGTGTCCGCAAAATGTAGCATGGAAAGGCACGTGTATGTGCGTGTGTTTGTTTGTGTGTATTTGAAGAAAAGGATCTCATTGGGTCATTCGGTGTTACATCGAGATATAAAATTAAAGTTTGCGAATTAAGGCTGTGATCACACCGAGGGCGGATTTTCAACTGGAGGCGGATTTTTTCTGTTGTTTCTTAATGGCAAGGAGTGTATTCTGCGCTGATTTTCCACTGAATGTGGAACACAGATTTTCCGCCGGTCCGCTGCAGGCGAACAGAGTAGAAAATAATTCAACTCAGCGCGGAAAATCCGCGGACACATCACTTGCATATTGGCTTGACTCCTTTCATTCTCGACATAGAAAATGCAATATATTCAAAACCTTTGGCATGAGTAAAAATTTTTATAACAATTCTAGTGAGAATTATCTTTACTTTCATAAGTTCATTCAGTCAATAGAATCTTTAGTTTCTCAGTTTGCTTAGCGTAACGAGGGCTATGCTAAGCGGAGTGAACCTGTGATTGTCTTAGCAACGGCAAACAAAATCTGCCCCTGAAAAAAAAATCAGCTCCTTTTATTTTCAACTTTCGTCTTCACTACCTTGCGGATAACACGTGGAAATCCGCCCACTGTGTGATCGCAGCCTAAAGTTTGACAAATTGTCCACGATTCTGAACGAATTCCAATCATATCAGCATCAAATCAAAAACCAATCACATTAAGTGTGTGTTGTGTGTGTGTGTGTGTGTGTGTGTACCTTTAACTCATTGACTGCCAGCCGTTTTCAGAATAGAGAGTTCCATACTGCCAGAGGTTTTGGGGAATTTTGACTGTTTTTTAAAGAGCCACAGAATATTATGTGTTACGACTACATAAACAATGAAACTACCACAAGAAAGAGCAGACTCTCTTCTTTCACCAGAAAAAAAAAGTTCGTTTCTACCCCTTTCCATTGCTTAGAAATCAGCAGGCGAACATAAGCTACTTTCTCCAAACACACCCGTTTATTATCAAAAAAGGGAGAAAATTAGCGTTTTGTTTGACAACGTTAGTGTCTTGGATGCGCGTTTTTTTCGGTCTATTAGCACGTCAAACATCGGGAAAATGTCTTCCTTTGATAAGACCACAAAAACAACAGTAACAGGGGGCTTTTGGTAATAAAATAGTCATTGTTGTAACAAGGTAAATATATGCTATTTACAGGCTGTGACAGCGAAAACTCAGTGATCAACAACTGGCTCGCAAATTCTTACCTGACCCGGAACTGTGAGCTAGCTGGGCACTGAAACAAGTCACAACTGCTATTTCCGTTTGCCCAAGGTTGATCTCCTTCATCTCCCACGATCGGAACACTACTCGAACTACTATGGCAGTGACACATACTCTAATCGAGTGCGAACTGCCTAAATTTCTCCGATTTACGTCTGCACTTTGCTAGCGGCATATTTAGCCATGTCATTAGCTTTCTCTACTTCTCCCTTGGTCATACCTATGAATCTATGCTCATCTCACATCCAAAGTGACACACTGCCACCCTCAGGATCAATTTGGAACAACAATTTTCGACGGAGAATTCTGATATTTACAGACAAGGTTCCCTAGGTCTTCCTGCAGCCCTCCCCATTAAAAACGCAGTTGACGTCTAAAGACATCATTGGCAGTGAACGGCAGTATTTCAGTTGACGTCTAAAGACGTCATTGGCAGTCAATGAGTTAAGAAGGTTTCTGCATAATGTAGCAGGTAAAGGCCGCAGTCGCTGCTGTTGTCCTGTAGGGGGACTGTGTGTGTGTGTGTGTGTGTGTGTGTGTGTGTGTACCTTTAAGAAGGTTTCTGCATAATGTAGCAGGTAAAGGCCGCAGTCGCTGCTGTTGTCCTGTAGGGGGACCTTACAGCTGGACCCCATCATCACCTCTGGGCTAAAGTCACGACTCTCACCGCGCCGCACCTCCCATTCCACCTGCAGGTACCTACACACACACACACACACACGTACACGTACACACGTACACACGTACACACACACACACACACACACACACACACACACACACACACACGTACACACACACACACACATCATGACTGTAAAACATGGTAATGCTACCCAAAACTACCCAACACATGGCTGACATAGCAAATTAGCAATGCATTATCAATACATCGACACAGCAGTATTCTACACAAACAAACACACACACACAATCAAGAGTGTTACACATAGGAACGTGCAAAACCACTACAAATATCATGGTGTTGAGCTATCGGACCCGGATTGTTGCATTCCTAACATCAACCATGCATTAACAATACATCAGCACAGTATTACCCACACACACACACACACACACACACACACACACACACAGACAAACTAAGGATTAAAAGTAAAAACTCACTCTCGTAATAGTTTGACGACGCGCTTGTGAATCGCCAATTTCAGAGAGTCCATGATGAGGATACAAGGCCTGCACACAAACCCACACACACACACACACACACACACACACACACACACACACACACACACACACACAGAGACACACACAGGCATTAGGCAAAGTCAACATTATCTGACCTGAAGAGTCGGTTAGGTTTTAGTCTGTAGCCAGCTTAATAAAGTCTGGTAATGCTGAATGCACCTAATAATAAAACCAATGGCTATATCGCCCATCAACCCAACCACCACCAACACCACTGCTTACACACACACACACACACACACACACACACACACACACACACACACACACACACTCACACTCACCTTTTACACACAGTTGGTCTTTTGCAGGTTTTCTCAGTGCAGTCCTAATAAGAGGATGTCAGACAGAGGAAGAGAGGGAAGTGTGTAAGGGAGACATGGAGTGTGTGTGTGTGTGTGTGTGGGGGGGGGGGTTGTAAGAGAGAAAGAGAGAGAGAGATCAGAGAGACATGGAGTGAGCATATAAACATTTACAAATCTAGAAATTTAGAGTTCTTTCTTAGCCTTATTAACTCTAATATATAAGCTTCACATGGTTGCTTTGGTCAGTCATAGGTGTGTGTGTGTGTGTGTGTGTGTGTGTGTGTGTGTGAGAGAGACACTAAGATATGTCAGGTGTGTGTGAAAGGCAGAGGAGTGAGCTCTTGAACACTGTGCAGGAGGGGGAGGAGCTTACTGGAGGAGAGGGACTGGCCTCCTCAACGGGATCTGCTGAGAGAGAGAGAGAGAGAGAGAGAGAGAGAGAGAGAGAGAGAGAGAGAGAGAGAGAGAGAGAGAGAGAGAATTCATATAATTGTACTTGTCACTCAGGATTTTCTAATACAAAGAACGCTGACCACATCAAAGTCTATGAACACACACACACACACACACACACACACACACACACACACACACACAGACAGACAGACAGACAGTTGACTGTACTTGTTTCTTTGTCAGGGTCATTGGCGGCAGGAGCGTCTGGGTCGGCCTCTTGGGCCTGAGCATCAGCCTGGGGCTCTCCTGAGCTCTCCTCCCCGGCCCCCCTCACCACCGCTGGGCCATCAAAGGCCTCATACCTGGCCTCCTCCAGCCCCGGGTAGCACACCACCACCAGGTACCAGTGAGACCTGCACACACACGGACACGGACACGGACACGTGCACACACACACACACACACGCACACACGCGCGCGCACACACACACACATACACGGAAAATTCATTAGACTCACACATTCTCTCACACTGACATACACGTACACACATTCACACACTCTCTCTAAACATAGGGCTCAGAAAAACATCAACATGATTCAAACACAAACACTCTCACACACACACACACACACACACACACACACACACACACACTCACATGACCATGGTTAATGTCACAGACACTTACTCCTGATTGACAGGTACAAACAGGAAGTCTTTATTGAATATGTCCACATTTCGCGTCCAGGTCTTCACACGCTGATGACGCCTATATTCCCGCTCTGTAGTGTGAAACACACACACACACACACACACACACACACACACACACACACACACACACACACACACAAACACAAACAGACACACACACAAACTTGTTGCATTTAGACACTTTTATCCAAGGCCACACATATTTGTCAACTATCAATTACAACCTTCATGCCCATGGACATGTTGCAATGAGTTCCACAAATAAAGCATCGCGACTATCTCTCTCTCTATTACACACATTCACACACAAAAGCACTCCTCTCTCTCTCCCTCTCCGACTTAGGGTGCTGTCACAGCACTGTTGTCTGAGATCACAGACAATGTTAACATTCATCACAACATCACTCTTGGCCTTCTTGCTGCTCTTTGTCTTTGTCTCTCTCTCTCTCTCTCTCTCACACACACACACACACACACACACACACACAGTCTCTCTCTCTCTCACGTTGTGCTGGTGCAATCTTCATTGGCATTGTCTCGTCGCGTCAGCTGCTTGTAGAAGAAACTGCTGAAGACGTGACACCTCTCCACCAACTGCTTCGAAGTCTTCTCTG
>JAODXP020000035.1:1342061-1346680 GCA_027497455.2 Sardinella longiceps | reverse complement strand
CTAGCCACTGAGCCAAACCCCCATCCCCCCAAAAAACAAAAGAACCACACAGCCCACGCAATCTTCTTGGATGAGGTCAGAGAAACTGAAAAAAAAAACCACATACTCACACTCACTCTCTCTCTCTCTCTCTCTCTCACACACACACACACACACACACACACACAGAGACACACACACACACACCAGTTCCGCGGTTAAAAAAAAAAGGGCAGGATGTGCTTGTCAGAGTTCTCACAGTCTGCCTGCTAGCATCAGAGTAACAGACACACAGACTAAACCCAGCAGAAGAAGCAGAATGCAGTCAGCAGTGTGTGTGAGTGGATTTCTCCTGCTGCTTTGCAGCACTGGGGTCACACTCAGACCAGATCCTGAACTCGAGTTTGGACATGAAGGAGGGAATGTTACATTTAGACCCAGGTTCTCCAGTGTGGATGACTATGTGCTGTACAGGGTGTATGGAGATGGAGATCTGCTGCTTCTGAACAACTGCTCACAGCCAGAGAGACCACAGCCACTCGGATATGAGGTCAAGTGTGTTTATGAACCTTCTTATATCTATTTTAACATGTCCAAGCTCACCATGTCTCATAGTGGAGACTACAGGGCTGCAGGCGTGAGAGGAGGAAACGCCACAGAACAAGCAAACTACCGTCTCACTGTCTGTGCAGAGGAGGGTGAATGGTCTAGCCTATATGCATTCTATGGTGTTGATTCTCCAGTAGCTCTCCGCTGTCCGGATTCTCCTCTGGGACACGGGAGCAGCCTGCAGCTGTACAGATATGACTGGGGGTTAAAGAACTCCATTCTGGTCCTGGACACCAACTCCTCACTGGAGCCACTGGTGGAGGATCTGCAGGGCCGACTGCAGGTGGATCTCAACACAGCTTCAGTCACACTGTCTAGGGTTAGGTGGCGTGACTTTTCTTTCTGCTGTACAGTATGGAGAGGAGCTCAGTGCCAAAGTTACAGCTACAGGTTACTGAACATAGGACCTAACTTTGTTTGTACTCATGAAGAGGAGAATGTAACTCTTCCCTGCATTGCAAAAGGAGAGCTCCCTGACCAAGTGTACTGGTCCACTCCCACTATTCCTGACCAAGTGGTCCTTGATATAGCCCACCCACAGGAAGTGATGTATAATCAGACCCACCCACAGGAAGTGATATACATGCTAAACGGCAGCCAGACTGGGGACTACTCCCTCATCATTCCCTCTGTGTCACTCCAACACTCTGGGAGGTATTTATGTCGAGGGAATCGCGGATCCTTTGACATACTTGATAACACTCTCCTCTTGGTTTGTACCAAACGCTCCCGGGTGAATGTGATGTTTTCTTCCGGTCAAAGTGTCCGTTTGTATATCCCTGACAATCTGACTGACTTTGAGTCTGTGTTTGGGACACTATGGTACCGTCAGAAAGTTCTTCAACCACAGGACCAGATTGCACTTATTGACAGTACGTTTGGCAAATCTGTGTCTCTGCCTGAGGATCTGAGGGGCAGAGTGACTGTGTCCACATCACCTTCTAATTCCTCTCTGGTCATCTCCAAACTCACAACAGAGGACAGTGGGGTGTACACACGAAGAGTCTATAGAATGAACAATACTATTTGGTTTTGTTCCGAGGTCTCCTTCCACCTTGTGTACTTGGATCCATTAGGGGTGCACTCTCCTTTCTACAGAGTGTTCTGTTGCATTGATAGGCTGTGGGCTGCTGGGGCTGGTCACTGCTGTGATCTGGTTCAAGCTGAGGAGCAGAAGAGGAGAGCAGACCTCTGGACGTCAGAGCAGAGAGGGGCAGCAGAGTGGAGATGAAGACCTCTATGATGACATGGAGATGTCTGAACTCAACACGCCTCCCTCTGCTGTGTCTGATGGAGCTGTTGAACACAGCGTCTGAACTCAACACGCCTCCCTCTGCTGTGTCTGATGGAGCTGTTGAACACAGCGTCTGAACTCAACACGCCTCCCTCTGCTGTGTCTGATGGAGCTGTTGAACACAGCGTCTGAACTCAACACGCCTCCCTCTGCTGTGTCTGATGGATTATGGTCTCATGATAGAGGTTTTTATTAACACCTGTCACATTTGTTAACATATTAATCTATGATGCTTTTTAATGCTTTTAAAAATTGTTTAAATTTTAGCAATCAGACACATAAGTAAAGTAAGCTAAATAAAGTTTTTTTGAAGATTACAATCTGTGCTGCTGTGAATCATGTTAAGGATAACTTGATAAAACTAAGTTGTAGCATGCAGTGGTTAAAATAAGTATGTTTACTAAAATAAGACAAGGGAAAGGACAAACATGAAGGGCACCATTTTTATGGTAAAACACATACTTACATACATAAATAATATTAAATAGTAGTAAAATACATACTTTACAAAATATTCTTCCTTAAGAATATATTGGAACCCCTATGTTAAGACAACTTTTTGGCATATTCTTTTATTCCTAAAGTCCAGCTAGGATACTATGCATCCTAATAAAGTTCATTTGGCCTTCGGAATTAAAATATTGACAAAATTGCATTGCTTTGTATTGAGGGATTCTTCCATTGGAACAGGGACAATATAGATCCCTATATTACCACCAAGATATGGTGGAGAGAATGTGAAGACATGGGGCTATTTTAATTTAATGTAATTCTAATTTCCACTTGGAAATGACACGTACAATGACAGTTCATAATCAACATGTTGATTTTGGTTGTTACAATCAATTCTGTAATCCTATTCTTCATATAGTGTATTACTGTATTACCTGAAGACTAAACCTGCAATGTAACACCTTGGCCACTGGGTGGCAGTAAAAGCTAGGTTTCCAAACAACATACACCCTTTTTCTCAGCTATTGATGAATGCTTGGATGTAGTCTTCGTGTGTGTGTGTGTGTGTGTGTGTGTGTGTGTGTGTGTGTGTGTGTGTGTGTGTGTGTGGGGTGCGTACCCTGTGTGTTTGTGAGAGAGAGAGAGAGAGAGAGAGAGAGAGACCAAGATCTCTCTGTCTCTGCAGGACTCCACAGTTAAAGACTTTCAGTAATACAACTTTAATATATACTCTATCTCTTTTGTGCACAATCAGTCCCATCCTGCTCCAGCTTGGGCAGGAGCACGTGGACAATAAACACACCAGCGCTGATCAGAACAGCGCCCTGCTCACCATGATCCAGAGGAAAGGAACCATAGCCCAACAGGAGTTCTATGAGGTTCTAAAGGAGATGGACCCGTGACTGGTGGAGGACTTGCAGAGGAGCTATTGACCTTTTTCACCTGGCCGCCATATTCCGAACGAAAACGAGGCTCGGGTGGTAAAACTAGAGGACGTGCCGACGAAACGTTAATTTAATTAAATTCAATTTTATTTGTAGATCGCTCAAATACAGTGCATTGTCTCGCGGCGCTTTACAGGCAGAAGCATCCATGAGAAACATGGGCAAGGAAAAACTCCCTTTGCTTTATAAATATAATAATTAATAATTTCTCACAGATGTCTGACAGAAAATCTACTGCTGGTCCCCTCTCTTACTGTTGGTCAGGTAGAAAGTTGGGCAGATGAGGAGCATCCCATCCCCAGAAGCTACTTCTGGGGAAGTTTTACCACCCAAGCCTCGTTCTAGTAGCCTGGGCGAAAGCGACTGTTGACTATGTCATACAGTCTGGCCCAACGCGATCGAAATAGGTTTCCGCTTGGATATGACGTATTTTCACGCCTACAACATTCGCTTTCAGCATTAACAGTATTATCGCAAGTTCTGACCTATTTTGACATCGTAGTGGCAATAAATCCTCAAGAACATGGATGCTAATGTCATGTACCAATTTTGTGAATGTAATTCAAAAGCGGGGGAGTGAATAACAAATGTGTCCCTCTCCTGTCGGACTACAAAATTTTGAGACATCGCTCTAAACAGTGTGCTGATTGGCTAAACCGTAGAGTAACCGAGAGAAAGGCGGGAATATAGCCCGTCCATAATACTGCTGTTCATCCGTATTCATGGTCTGGGGGCTCTTTAACCTGACACGATTATACTGCGGGGGGGAGGGCATTCACTTTTGGTTTGAAACGATTGGACAGCTCGTCTAATCAGCTTCGCTTATTGGCCGGTAGACTCTCTACCAATGTAAACACGCCCCAGAAGACCGTTCCCAGACCATGGATACGGATGAACATTCGTATTATGGGCGGGCTATGTCAGGCTAGGCGGGAAGGGGGTTTATTCCAGACTACGTGCGGAGATAAAATCCTTAGCGGAGGTACGTAGGATGGCATCGCCAGGCTATCGTTCTAGTGAATGAAGGTGAATGGTGTCACATGAAGCCTGTGAGGCTGGGCAGCTGCAGCCCCCTAGGGGACACCTGAGGAAGTGCACCCTGCCTGCTTCTCACCAGTCATCCCCATTGAATGTGACAGTTACAATACTGAGTGTGTGTGTGTGTGTGTGTGTGTGTGTGTGTGTGTGTGTGTGTGTGTGTGTGTGTTTAACAGTTAAAATGCTGTGGGAATTACACCCTGTCATCACCTATTCAGTGTTAGCACATCACAAGGATGCGCTAATGTTTGTGTGTGTGTGTGTGTGTGTGTGTGTGTGTGTGTGTGTGTGTGTTTGTGTCT
>JAODXP020000035.1:1332061-1339561 GCA_027497455.2 Sardinella longiceps | reverse complement strand
GTTTAAAGCATGAAGTGTGATAAAAATTACACTGGACATTTAAAAGACAATGGCAGTATTTTATTGGGGGGCTAACATAATTTGATGAAATAGTAGCCTAATTTTGGTTTTCTTTGGTATTTAAAGATTTTAGTTCAGGGATTAGGATTTGCCCAAGAAAACATACATGTATTTTTTACCCAATAATTGATATAATTTAAAACTGGTAATTAACCTTTTGAGGACGCACTAAGCCTATTATAGATGCATATGACAATTACACTAGGCCTATATTAATATCCAATGAATGACGAATTTAAATATATATATAAGAAAATCACTTTGTCAGTCCCTGTCTTTCTCTCACATAAAGTTGTACGCAACTCCATAAAATGTCCCTTCACTCCTCCCTCTCTCTCTCAGTGTGTGTGTGTGTGTGTGTGTGTGTGTGTGTGTGTGTAACCCACAGTAGTTCTCCCATAGTTCTCCCATGGTGCATTAGAA
The DNA here is from genome assembly GCA_027497455.2 of Sardinella longiceps. NCBI lineage: Eukaryota > Metazoa > Chordata > Actinopteri > Clupeiformes > Clupeidae > Sardinella > Sardinella longiceps. Next base: position 1,339,078 of record JAODXP020000035.1, on the reverse strand, counting down.
TCTTAGAGGCTATCCTAGAGTGTATTAGAATCATAAGGGCTATATAACGTATACATTTTCAAGCGGACATGATCATGTGGGATCATCCTACAGCAGTGTATCTCAAACTTTTTCAGATCGAGGACCAGTTTTCCCAAAAAATATTTTCCAGGGACCACCTACTCTCACGCCCCCTCATCAAGTCGCATACTGCTACCCCTTACCCTTCGACCAATTCAAAGGCAATTCTAAATTCAGATAGCTTTAAGTTTTTAAACCAAATTACAGGCCTGCTTCATAGTATTCATTGAACAGCTCCTATTTGGCTTTGAAATCATTTCATTTGACACAATTCATTTTTCACTAAATTCACTTTTCATTTTTTTTTTGGAAATCCCCTTGGGGACCACTTCAGCTTGCTCGCGGACCACCAGTGGTCCCCGGACCACACTTTGAGAACCACTGTCCTACAGTATAGTAGCCTAGTCTATGGCTTTGGTCATAGGAGCATCCTACAGTATAGTAGCCTAGTCTATGGCTTTGGTCATAGGAGCATCCTACAGTATAGTAGCCTAGTCTATGGCTTTGGTCATAGGAGCATCCTACAGTATAGTAGCCTAGTCTATGGCTTTGGTCATAGGAGCATCCTACAGTATAGTAGCCTAGTCTATGGCTTTGGTCATAGGAGCATCCTACAGTATAGTAGCCTAGTCTATGGCTTTGGTCATAGGAGCATCGTGCATGAGATGACCCAGGGGTGCCGCAAAGGGAGGAAGAATTAAAGTATAAGTTCGGAGTAAGTTCAAGCATAGTCCTGCTGCACAAGCCTTCTAACAGTTATATTTCGCATGAAATGAAAGAATTTCGAACAGCATAGACCTAAGGCTGAAACGTGAAGCACTTTACATTGAGTCAATGAGATCTTACTTTCGGCTTCCAACAGTCAGGTCCCATTGATTCAGTGTAAAGTGCCTGTTCGCATCTGCGTTCGCGTTCGCTCTGTGCTGTACCAAATTATTTTGTTCCACTCGCTAACTAGCGCATTTAGCAAGCTCTTTCAACAGGGCTATGCTTAATTCACTCCTGTATTTTCCTGTAAGATGATTCTAAGGGCCTGTTACTGAAAGGGGGGACCAGAGAAAGAATTTGAATATTAAAATCAATGTTTGGGGCCCCAAAATGATTCTCTGTCATAGGGCCCACAATCTCTAGTGGTGCCCCCTGTTGGCCTTTAGTCTTATATAGGCTAATAGGCTACTGTGTAATGTAGCATTAGTAACTCATACCCTTCATAGGAGGGGTGTCCAACCGTCTGTCCTTCCAGAGCAACTTTAAAGTAATCACTCAAAATCAATCTGCTTTATTCTACATCTGTTTGACTGTTAGACCTGGAGATAGTTTAACATCATTTACCATCTTTTTGTTTCTTCTTAGGGCGGAACAAACACTTATCACTTATCACTTATCTTAAGTCACATCTAATTTTGAAGCACCATTACTTTTTTATGTAACTAAATCTGGTGAGCACTACTAACATAAATAGCCTAGTTTCCCAATTTAAAACCAGTAAAACCATATCACACATGGGGCGCAGGATGTCTGAGTCTGATTTGATAGAGTTTTAAACAGGCTTAATACCCTTTGAGGGCATGTTAGGAGATATGTTTAGGCTCCATTTCCATTGACCCTTTGGAGAGCTCCTCTCTATGGCTGGTGGTGATGGTATAGTTGGACATTAGGCCATAGCACAAAGGATATGTAATAGAGTAAAATACAGTATTGTAGGCTACAGGTTTATTTTCCTCACAGGGTTCTAAGGGACATCTGATCTCTGAACTAGTTCAATTCTATCATGAGGCCTCTCACTCACTCACACACATACATACACACACACACACTCTCTCTCTCTCTCTCTCTCTCTCTCTCTCTCTCTCTCTCTCTCTGTCTTTCTTCCTTCCTTCTTTCTAGACAGACACACACACGCGCGCACACACACGCCGCTGCTGTAGCCTAACCTATGTCTGGGGAAGGAGAGACCTGCGGGCGTGCGTGCGTGCAGGGGCGTTCATTCGCGCGCGTGTGTGTGTGTGTGTGTGTGTGTGTGTGTGTGTGTGTGTGTGTGTGTGTGTGTGTGTGTGTGCGCGCGCGCCGAAAAGGGAGTTGATGTGTGTCGAGTATGCAAATATCTCGCTCACAAAGCTCCCCGCAAATTGGCGTCACTATTCCTCAAATGCTATCATTACGATATTTCCAAAATGTTAATCTGTTCCACGGATTTCCCGCGGGACTCGACTAAATTAGTTCTATTTCCGCGCCAGGCGGGCAGGCAGGCAGGCCCCGCTCGCGAGACACCGGCGGGAAAAGCGACAATCACCTTCGATTCGCCTGATTACAATTAGCCGCGCGCGCGCCGGCGCAGACTCGAGCGAGCCACGTCAAGCACTGATAATTTCCACCATATTAAGCTCGGCATTAGAGAAAGGTGATAAGTCACTTTTAATTGAAATGAAATTATAAATCTAATGGAAGTTTGGTTATTGCTGTGGTCCTCCTCATTCCTCTTTTTCTTCTTAGTCATTTTTTTTTTGCCTTGCTCCCTAAATGCGAGTAAAGGGAAAGATTTTTGAAAGGCATTAGGTTAGAGAGAGAGAGAGAGAGAGAGAGAGAGAGAGAGAGAGGTAATTTGAGGGGAATTACTTTTCTCTGTCAAAAAAATGAAACGAATTAAATGAGACTGCACCCTCCTCCTTCTGCTTTCTCGCCGCGTTTTGTCTTGCGTCCAGGGGCGCCGCTAGAAATTTTGGGCCCCATGAAAGAGTACAATTTAGGGCCCCTTCACCAACTATCGTGTTATAGTAGAATTTTTAAGCGCAATTTGTTTTTTGGCTGGCACTGACTGGAAACTGTTACTGACCTGATGGCACTTCCTTTCCTGTAGTATACATCACTATGCTGCATGTTATCAACTACATTTTAAAGCAACTGTAAAAATCATACTGAAAAGGAAAAACTTCCTTTTATGAGCAACTGAGGGGGGTCTGGGGAAAATTTTCAAAAATTAATAGTCGTTTCCTGCATTCTGGTGCATTGTAATATTAAGTAAGATCACATCTTATTGCAATTAATTTAATGGCTTAGCTAATTCCAATGCATGTTATTTGAGTGTTCTGTGAGGTAGGCTAATACTGACAATTATGACAATGACCCTGATTGAGTGTTGGCCAACTGTTTTACATTTAAATTTATGCATTTAGCAGATGTTTTTTATCCAAGTTAGTTAGTTAGTAGTCAGTCAGGAATCCTTTTTTTTTTTTTTTTTTTTTACAATTGAGCCCAACTTGCAGTCATTTTAAAAATTGAGACTTAGGCCTATTGTTTCACTGCACACCTCTGTAAAATGAGGCATTTACAAAAGTTTGATGTGATTCACACAGTCTTTTCCTATTGTAGCTAATCTGACAGTAGCCTGACCATAATGGGAGAGAGGGGAGGGGGGCAGGCTGGCTTCTCAATTTGCTATGTTGATTATTTTTTTATTGTAAATTGTTTTGTTGAAAATAAGTCTTAATCCTTGAAAGGCATAGCCTAGACCAAGTTCTGCTTCCTAATCTGTAGGAGTAGCCTAAATAGCACAGGGGATTCTTTGACAAACATTTCAATTCTCTGTTTACAAATAGGCTACATCTTCAGTTTGAGACTACAAAATCAACTGTGATTGGTGAAGTGGTGTTATTAACAGTAGCAAACAGATAGGCTTATGGCTTCCACTGTTTTTGAAAAACTGTTTCCATAATAGGCCTGGCCTACGTACAATGAATTCATTTGTACACCGTTTATCTCCACAACAGTTGCGTAGCTCTGGTAAAGTAGTTTAAAATGATATCTGTACAGTTTTTGTGAGAGAATAACTCTCCAAGTTATTAAACCGAGACGTAGGCTGCTCTGAATTTGGACATAATGCGCATCCACCGCGAGATCGCATCGCATTTTGAAATAGTGTGCCGTTCGCGCTTCGATTTCTGCTGTTTGTCCTTTTGTGTTTGGGGCAACAAGGCTTCATGTTCACCACCACCATCAGTCCAATTCAGCACCTTGTTTCCACAGTTGGCAAACAATGCCCTAGCAGCTCAACTACAGTAGCAATTGAATTTGAACACCTTGCAGCTAAGCTGCGTTTGCCGGAATGAAAACATTTACAGATGCGTGCTGCTGAACGATTCAGACCATACCATTCGGTAAAAAGGGAGAGGGGTGAAACGACTATATACAAGATAATTCTTGGAAAATATTATAAACTACCACAACAATATTTAATTTGTTTAATTGAACAAATAAAATTAAATATATAATTTTAAAAACCTACTCAAGCCAATTTGTTAAAGTAATAATAACAGCCCTGAAAGGGCCCCTGGTCAGTGCTGGGCCCTTAGAATCGTCCTAACCTTTCCCCCCCTATCGGCGCCCCTGCTTGCGTCTCGCTCTTCAGACTAGTGCACAGAGCCCGCGTGCGCGTAATTAGTCGCCGGGAAAGTTTTAATTGTGCGGATTAGCAGGCAGCAGGGCTCGCGCTCAGGATCAGTCGGAAGTTTTCACAGGGAAAAATAACGGGGAAAAAAGGGAGGGAATGGAAATCAAACGTTCTGTGGTTCAGTCAAATAAACACACGCAGAAATCCCTTGGCTGTTTTTTAATTAAACGTGCATTCACCCCCGACAATTCATTTGGTTTTCCTTCGGTAATTATCTGTAAATCGACTAATGGGGACTCAATTTAGATAGTTGAAAATTGACTTACAGTTCGCCTAATTGAGTAATTAAAACTCACGGCGTCCCTCTTTTAATTTTGTTAATTAAAAACAAACGGGGTTTCCAAACTGTATTTTGAGTAATGCTCTCTCTCTCTCTCTCTCTCTCTCTCTCTCTCTCTCTCTCTCTCTCTCTCTCACACACACACACACACACACACACACACACACACACACACACACACACACACACACGCACAGAGAGAGAGGGAGAGAGAGAGAGGGAGAGAGAGAAAGGTGTTTCTGGCATGACTGTAACGAACTTAATAAAGACGCACCCTTTGGCGGTAACAGATAGCCTATTGACACCTCCATGTGCGCTCAGTCACTCCCGAGTCGGTTTGTCGGGGGACCTACGGAAGCCGTGTTGCTCATCGCCGCCACAGGGGTCGAACCCCAATCGGAGCTCCACGAAGGCAGCAACAGGCAGCAACGCGCAACCAAGTGATGAGATGAATTAGGAGCTAAGAAAAACAGGGAAAATAACAGAACAGATTCAACAGCAACGGAGGAAGCCGAGCGAGGACAGAAGCGTGGCATGCAGACTTGTTGTGTTGTATTCAATCCAACTCAATTCAATTCAATTTGATTTGTAGAGCGCCAAATCAGGACATTCGTCTCTCTGCGTTAGGCTATACAGGCAGTAGGAGGGGAGGAGCGCCCCTGAGTAGCCTAACAGCGGCCAGGGAAAAAGCCAGTCCCTTCTATTTGTATTTTAAAATAGATCAGATCAGAAGCCAGTAGGAGGGGGAAAGGCATGTCCTGGTATGGGCCTCCGGTGAAGTTGGTCAGGGTCCATTAGGGGGTTGATGGCAGGGAGATAAGGGGCAGACAGCAGAGGTGACACTCAGCTGAGATGATTGTAGTGTATAGGGGCAGAAGAAACAAGAGTTAGACCCATTAAGGAGGTTAGCACATCGCAACTTCTCATGTATTTATAGAATATTTCTCATATACACCTAACTTTTCATATATAATATTTATATAATATTTCTTCATATAGGCTACTACATGTCTAAGTGAAGATGACATGAGATGATTGTAGAGTACAGGGGCAGAAGAAGCAAGAGTTAGGCCAGTTAAGGTGGTTAGCACATCATAACTTATATTTATTATATAGGCTACTACATGTCTAAATGAGGACAGAGAGAGAGAGAGAGAGAGAGAGAGAGAGAGAGAGAGAGAGAGAGAGATGAAGAAGAAAAGAGAGAGGGTTGTATGGGATAGCAAATAAATTATATGGAGTTAGTGGCAGCACTAGGTAAGTCTATCATAGCATAGCTCACTTACTTATACATATCCACTCACATTCTCACCCACCCACTTACATACACACACATCCACTCACATTCTCACTCACCCACTTACTTACACACACATTCACTCACATACTCACTTACTTACACACACATTCACTCACATACTCACTCACCCACTTACTTACACACACATTCACTCACATACTCACTTACTTACACACACATTCACTCACATACTCACTCACCCACTTACTTACACACACATTCACTCACATTCTCACTCACCCACTTACTTACACACACATTCACTCACATACTCACTAACCCACTTACTTACACACACATTCACTCACATACTCACTTACTTACACACATTCGCTCACATACTCACTCACCCACTTACTTACACACACATTCACTCACATACTCACTCACCCACTTACTTACACACACATTCACTCACATACTCACTCACCCACTTACTTACACACACATTCACTCACATACTCACTCACCCACTTACATACACACACATTCACTCACATACTCACTCACCCACTTACTTACACACACATTCACTCACATACTCACTCACACACTTACATACACACACATTCACTCACATACTCACTCACCCACTTACTTACACACACATTCACTCACATACTCACTTACTTACACACACATTCACTCACATACTCACTTACTTACACACACATTCACTCACATACTCACCCACTTACTTACACACACATTCACTCACATACTCACTCACCCACTTACTTACACACACATTCACTCACATACTCACTTACTTACACACACATTCACTCACATACTCACTCACCCACTTACTTACACACACATTCACTCACATACTCACTCACCCACTTACATACACTCACATACTCACTTACTTACACACACATCCACTCACATTCTCACTCACCCACTTACCACACACATTCACTCACA
>JAODXP020000035.1:1317061-1327061 GCA_027497455.2 Sardinella longiceps | reverse complement strand
GACGGCTACTGGCTGCTGCAATGATGCCCGTGATTAGCGAGGTCTCGAGCGCTCTGTTGTGACACCGGTGATATTGTTTATTGAGGTCGGTGTTAAGGCTAATTAGCAATCGATATGGAAAACTGTTTAAGGCAGCCACGTCTCTGACGTCAGCGTCCATTAGCGTTTCTTATTGGTCCCCAAACTGCATGCTCCCGGGTCGGGCAAACACCGCGAATGAAGTCCTCCCTCGCGGAAGAAGCAGGGAGAGGAGGTGGGACGGGAGGGAGGAGGCCTCGTGTTGACAAAGTAGTGGGGGGAAAATCTTCTGCGCTCACACTCACTCACGCGCCTCTCCTTCATTCCAAGCTCACGGCGGCATGTCCTGTCCGTGTCCGTTACTACTAGTGCCGCTGCTCTCGCCGTAGCAGCAGCACGCGCTCTGAGTTCACGACGGCAGAGCCCGAGCCGTGAGTGAGCCCCCATCACCACTGCCGGTCCCCGGTGGACTCGGTGGAGCGGTTGGAAAATGATGGACAGCCGTTTACTGGATCATTCCCACGTTCCGTTCGGTATCGGCATGGGCTTCTCCGGTTTTCGCCTAACGGGTCATCATCACCATCATCACCATCACCACGTCTACGACCAGCTGTCCTCGCCCGGTGCTGCTGCCGTTGTACCCGGAGTACCGTTCTCCATTGACGGATTACTCAACGGCTCATGCTCGGTAACGAACGTTAACACGAACCCTCACGCGCTGCTCTCGTCCGGCTGTGGGGGTTTAAACGGGGACAATCATCATCAGTACAAACTCACAGGTAAGTAAGTGTGTTAATGATTATTTACAAACACACACACACACACACACACACACACACACACACACACACACACACACACACACATCACCGAGCAGCGGAAATAGCCTTTCAGCCCGACATCCCCTCGGGGGAACGAACGAGCCACGGGTCCGGGAGAGGTTGGCTCGCGCGCGCTGAAATTATTTTGTGTCTCTCATCATCACAGTTTGCCCCGGAGGCGACTAGACTATATTCCACCGGTGGGTGACACGAGGAATAACGTGGAGGGGGGGAAGAAAGGCGAGGTTGAAACAGAATTAGATTGTGGGCACTGGCAATCTTAAAGCTCTCGTTATGGTGTTAGCTGTTACGAGCCGTCCTAATTTTAATTTCCAATAATGTGATAATAGCTGACCGGTTTGATTCGGCAATAGTCTATAAATGACATTAAATTGTTATTATTAAATTATGACACAACAAGCTTTGTGTAGGAGCTTGGGCCCTGATATGCAGATTTGAAACAATAAATATCAACAATAACAAAGCTGATATTTCTTTTATATCTCTTTTATTATTATTATTATTATTATTATTATTATTATTATTATTATTATCAACTGCTGCTGCTGTTGTTAAAATTATTTGTTATTTAAGACGTTTAACTCAATTGGAGCAGTTTGACTTTTTTGTAACATAGGCATAAGTGATAATTGTTTTTCAATTTCTGTTATTATTGTAGGCCTAATATGTGTAGCCTATGTAGGCTATATTTATTTGTAAACATTTAACCATAGCAGTAAACGGGCTATTGTATACGCTACTTATAAGGGAAAAGCTTTTGACGCTCCAATAAGCCGAATGCTCCACATTAAAATGGTTATAGGTTACGCGTTGTTTACATTGACATTATGGTCAGTGAGACATTGCTGCCGGTATGTGTGTGTGTGTGTGTGTGTGTGTGTGTGTGTGTGTGTGTGTGTGTGTGTGTGTGTGTGTGTGTGTGTTCTCGTGTGATTTGTTATTATTACTTGCATGTCTGCTTTGACGATCGCTCAAACTCACAAACACACACACGCACACGCACACGCACACGCACACACACACCTTCCTGACCCCCGTCCCTCTCTCTCTCTCTCTTGAAGACTCAGGAGACCCGGAGAAGGACAGCCCGGGCTGCAAGCGGAGACGCACGCGCACCAACTTCACCGGGTGGCAGCTCGAGGAGCTGGAGAAGGCCTTCACGGAGAGCCACTACCCCGACGTGTTCATGCGCGAGGCCCTAGCGCTGCGCCTCGACCTCGTGGAGTCACGGGTCCAGGTAACGGAACGGCGGACAGTAGCTAACGTTAGAAAGTGTGTGTGTGTGTGTGTGTGTGTGTGTGTGTGTGTGTGTGTGTGTGTGTTTGAAAGCGAAATGACCGCTAGTAAACTACTGAGAGACATGAAAGTTGATAAGTGTCCCTGTGCACAAGCTTTAAATGGCGCAGGCGCTGATGAGGCGGATAGCCTACGTGTAATCCAAGTGAAAAATCAAAATCACTGATATCACTAATACTACGGGAGAAAGCGTAATTAGTAAACAACTGAAAAACAGAAAAGTTTAGAAGTGCCACTGTGCACAAGCCTTATATGGCGCAGGTGTTGGTAAGTGAGATACGTAGGCTGGCAGGCCATCCTATATCACTGAAATGTAGTAGTTTACGTCTAGATTTCTAAACTAGCAGATATGTGTAATCCAAGCGAAAGACCAAAATGACTTATATCTCTTATTACGGAGATTAGGCCTATCACTCATTTTCTGGTTTTATTGGAGCGAACAAGACGCTTCTTCAAGGCGTTATTCGTTGTTCACTCCAATAAAACCTGAATATAAGTGACCCATTGGTTTACCTCTCGCACATAGGCAGGGCAGGTTATTGTCTTCTCGTTGCCCTAGGCCTATAGATTTGAATTTTCTCCCCTCTTTTTCTAAAAACACAAGTGAAAAACTGAGGAAAAAATACAAAATGTTTTGCGATACAAGGCCTTGATATTTGTTGCCCTAGGCGGTCGCCTGGTTCCGGCCCTGCCCATAGGTAGGCTACCAAACCACGTTCTAAAAGCATCTTTCCAAATAAATAAATAAACAAATAGTTTATAACTTTCAGTCAGTGTGACAGGCTGTAGGCCTACGAAGAGTGGATGACCCAGGCGTGACACACATAAACAATAGTTATGGTCAGCAGAGGGGTGAGCTGCGTTACAAAAAAAAATAATAATTAGGCTACTTTCCCGGCATGGAATGCAGACGTCTGTCTTCCAAAATGTTGCTAGTGCTGGTGCTGGTGTGTGTGTGTGTGTGTGTGTGTGTGTGTGTGTGTGTGTGTGTGTGTGTGTGTGTGTGTGTGTGTGTGTGTGGTTGAAGGATGTGAGGTTATGGCCCGCGCTCCGTGGGATGTCTCGAGGACCCCTGTGAGGTCCAGGTGCTCAAGAGATCAAGGCGCGAGCTTCCGTTTGTTCCCCGTCATGAAGCACTGGCCTCACTCTCTGAATTGATTTATTTAGCATGCTCATCTCCGAATAATAATAATAATAATAATAATAATAATAATAATAATAATAATAATCTCTCTGTCTGTTTATTGATTTATTGAGCTCTACGATGTTAGCAGGAGCCTCAAGCCACTTTACTTTGACTATTATTATTAGGCTATTATTATTATTATTATTATTATTATTATTATTATTATTATTAACATTATTAACATTGTTATTATATTGCTGTGTTGTTTTAATTATACAGGCTAAGATAATGACAGGTTCTGCTATTATTTCATTTTTTTCTGTCAGGTTTTTTTTTTTTCCTTGAGTAAGAAATCAATAAACATTATAACACCAGTTTACAGATCCAGGTAATTTTCACAAAATGGCCTTTAAATATTTAAGCAGTTTACTCTGGATTTTAAGATATTTTAAGATTCTTGATTTAAATAAACAAAATATCTTGCTATTCGCAAGAGGAGATAAAATACACACACAAACATCTCTCAAATCAAAGCGATATTTTGACAGTAATTTTAATCAATCAAGGTCTAGTTGAAGTTTTGTTCTTGCGAATGCACTGCCAAGACGCCCTTGCCCTATAGGCCTGTAGTCACCGGCGCATCTCTTAAAATGCTTTATACCGATATCTGGCTAAATTGCTACCCGAGGCTCCCGGAGCTACCGGTCTTGGCTCGTGAGGTTCTCTCACCACCGCACTTCACGTCATGTAAAGAGGCGACTTGGGTCTTTTTGTTTCAGCCTCACTCGGGGTCAATTGGTGTCTTCGTCAGCACAATTGAAACGGGGAAAATTGTAGACTCATTTCTGCGCTGTCTGAATGAAAGAGCCAGAGGGTGTTTGGCTCCGAAGACAACGGCGATAGAAAGTGATGCCAGGCTGTAAGCCGTCAGATCTTTTAATAGTTTTTTTTAGGGGGGAGGGGGTCATCATAAGCTGCTGTATTATTGCCTGGTATTCAGCACGCGGCCCTAAGCTGCCGCTTATCCGTAGGTTTGCATGCATGCGCGCGGCCAAGATGCCTTTAAGGAGTCTCGTGTATACACCGCCTTTTTTGTCGTGTTTTATTCCTGCGACTATAGGCAGAATGACGGGAGAGCTCTTCGCATGCTCGCTCGCTCTCTCTCGCTCGCTCACGCCCGTTATCAGCGCCGAACAGACGGCCGCACGAGGGACCCTTGGCTCAGCTTGACGAAAATCTGTTCGCTCGCAGACGGGAGGGTGCGTGCGCAAGACGAGACGAGACGGGGAGGGCGGGGGTGGTCGCGGGCCTCAAATTAGCCACGCTAGAATCAGTGGTAATTGAGAGAATTAGTTCGCACATCGATTGAATGGACAATTAAAGCGAGCCCATCTGTGGGGCTGGGCTGCATGCGCACGGCGACGTGACAACCTACGCTGACACACTGACAAAGCTCGCGCCGAGAGGGACCATCTTGCCGGGAACTTGTTTACGTCCAGGCTTGAAAGAGAGAGAGAGAGAGAGAGAGAGAGAGAGAGAGAGAGAGAGAGAGAGAGAGAGAGAGATGTCTGATGATGATGATTCGTTTCCAACATGTCGTGTTTATTTGGGTGAGGTAACGGTTGTTATTTGTGGGGTCGGGCAGGCAGGCAGGCAGGCGCGAGCTGAGCTAGCTAGTTCCAATCTGGCTCTGGGCTCTTAAATGGGTCATTCCGTGAGAAACGTATATATTGCGTCCCAATGAAACAATCCCAGATAAAATCCATATTACACCAAATTGATGTACAATTTCAAACTATAATATAACACCAACATCTCCTATGAATATTAAAACCACCTAAAGTGAACATTTAAGTATTTTAAATAATGAAAATCCTATTTTAATATGAATGGGTAAGGCTTTTGGCCTGTCCCTCGCATACTATCGTCTACTTCAAGAAGAATTTTAACTAGTAAAATATATATATTTTCACCAGATTTTCACTTTCATATATTGACTTAAATGTGAATTACACATAATCTGCACTTTTATCACAAATATACACAACGTTAAGAAAATATAGAGTTATATGTCTTTGTCCCCAGAATTGACATTAACCCTGTTACCCTCTTGAAAAAACTCTTATAAAATAATGACATTATATCAAATTGATCTGACTAACAGGAATGTTAATCATCTATGTATCACTTATTTGACTGATAAAGATCAGTAGTTGTCTCTCATTTGAAACATGCTATTTATATGTTTTTAAACTTCCACACACGCGGGGAAACAATAGCCTGTCAACACTGTTACCAAGATAAACATGCACTTCCAGGTAATTGTTTAGGTTTGATAATATGATCAGATGTGCTAAGGGATACCCTTTCAAATAGCATAGCTTATGTACCTGTGACTTTGTCTCTTTAGCTTGTAATGGGCAAATTACATTGAAATCCTCAACCCTGTTACCATCAGTCCTGTTACTTTTTACCATCACTCCTGTTACTTTCAAGGTAACAGGGCTGACATTTAGCAGTTTCTTGCTAATTAAAGGTCGTAAAATGAAACATTGTAACATAGAAAGTAAAATATGACACTAATTTCTTGACAAGGAGGAACACTTTAGCCAGAAATGTGTGACACGTGACACGTTGTCCATGAAGTCAGCCCTGTTACCTTTGACATTTTTGCAAAAAAAAAGTAAAATTACCAATCAAATTGCCCTTTATTGAAGACTTATTAAATGGGAACACCATTACATGTTAGCCAGGCTGATTATTTCATCTTTATTTTGTTTTGTTCTTTCTAAAACTAGTTATGTTTATGTTCAACATTATGCCATGCATTAAAAAAATGGCTGTTAGGCGTCATTCAATCCAAAAATTAGCACTTTTGAAGAAAATTTCATGTTTGAATATAATATAGTCTTAAAAGGGACCAAAGTACTATATAAATATGTAGAACATATAAAGAATTTCCATCTCAAAATATATTATATTATACTGCATTTGTCTGTAACAGGATTGACCAAATAAAGAAAATCCCCTGGAAAAAAGAGATAAAACAATAATAAATTGAGGTGTGGGAGGTTGCCCAGAGCCATTTTCCATACCTCCAAGATATGTCTGTTACAGTACAAAAGAAAAAGTGATGAAAAAAACATTTTCATTTTTAAATTTTAAAAACTTGAAAATATACGTTTCTCGCGGAATTACCCAAATGGTGTTTAAATAAATTCGCCTGAGGCGACAGAGAGAGAGAGAGAGAGAGAGAGAGCTGCACCCAGCGGGCGATTACTGGTTTGTTTGTTCAGAAATAATTATGTCTGTCTGTTCGCTTTCATTCAAACAGGGCTGGGCGCTAGTTTACACACTTCCAGCTTGGTCTGGTGTAAACCTGTATTACCAGTGAACTGTGTCTAAACGAAGTAGCCCCTAATATAGATTTAATGTGTGAGACTGAATGGTATGGTGTGGAAAGATGGTGGACAGATTGACAGCAATAAAGCCTAATATTTACCCAGATTTCTTCAGCTGGGCCACACAAAAAGGGCTTTCCCCATGCGGTGTGTCTGTGGCCTCTCTCTCTCTCTCTCTCTCTCTCTCTCTCTCTCTCTCTCTCTCTCTCTCTCTCTCTCTCTCTCTCTAGCTGGATGGGGGCTTTCCCCTTGCTGTGTGTCTGTGGCCTGACTGGGCTGGGCTGAGCTGGGATCCACAGACCTGTGTCCTCTCTCTCTCTCTCTCTCTCTCTCTCTCTCTCTCTCTCTCTCTCTCTCTCTCTCTCTCTCTCTCCATCTTGAAGTGACTGATGACCCAGGGTGGTTCTTACAGTAAATGAGACACAGACAAAACGAGAGAGCTCTAGCCAGCATAGTCATATATATAAAAATATTTTTCTTACCAAGCCTTCTCTAAGTATAATCTGAAAATATTTTCATCCTCTGATCACCTGAAAAAAGGCGAGTGAAGGGTTTGTAATAAGGTTTCTCTTGTATTTATCCTGAGAAAACCCATAGCCTATATATTTTTTTACAAACCATGTAATAGAATCTACAATAAATTACATCTACTTATGATCCATTTTACATCTTTTATGATCTATTTTATATCTCAATTGTGTGTGTGTGTGTGTGTGTGTGTGTGTGTGTGTGTGTGCATGTGTGTGTGTGTGTGCTTGTGTGAGTGTGTGCACGCGCATGCTTATTTGCATACTGTAAATTTGTGCATTTGTTTTGGAAATGAAGTGTTTGAAGAAAGGCAAAGTAAACATTATTAATAAAGTGATTAGTGATTGTGTAGCCACTGTTCACATTAATGTGTACAGAACTTCCCTACCTAACCCAGTATGGGCTCAAATTAAGCCTTCAATGGGGCACAGTGCAGTTGCAGTTGGATAACTTGTCAACTAGCTACAGAATAGGACAAGACTGAACTTTTTTCAGGCTTTTATTAAAGGGCTATAACATTAAAAAACACCAACTTGTTTCGGCCCTATGGCCTTCATCAGACTTTTTTTTTATTATTATTTTATGGACTAACTGGATTCTTTTCCCCCTTTTTGATGTTTTTATGAAGTTCCCTTCCAAGAGCAGCAGTTTGTTCAGGGAAACCAGCAGCGCTCCACCAAACTTTTTTTTTTTTTATGGTACTAGTGGAACATGCTGATGAGGTCTGATAACAAAATAATTAGTGTCTTTTGAGCTGGTTTCATACCTTCCACCCACAACTACACAGTGCGCATCCTGGATGGCCATCCACCCACAACTACACAGTGCGCATCCTGGATGGCCATCCACCCACAACTACACAGTGCATATCCTGGATGGCCATTGGGGATAGAGCTTGTCTTTATCCACCCCTCATATCACTATATGTCATCCAAATTAATTTGGAGATGGCACAAAAAAAAAAAAATAATAAAAAAAAAAATTCTCTGCCGTGGCAAAAAGTTTATAAGAACTCAGATTTTGCCAGGTGCTGTTGAAGTACAAAACACAACAAAGGGTTATATTCCAAAAACGTGGTTTACCACTTCAGGTAAATAAAGCAGTTTTAATCCAAACCGGGTTTCATCAGGGCCCGATGTTTATATTTTATTTATTTTTATTTGGCGAAATAAAATGGTATTTTTGAGTGGCGAAAAGTTGCCTGATGTCTCTTTGTCTTTTTTTAATATTTGCTTTGATTTATTTGAGGTGTAATTACTGCTGTATTCTGAGCTCATTTATACGTACACCTGGATTACAGCTCAAATATTGGGAAGACAACGTTTCTGTTTGAAAAACCATGTGGCCAAAGATTGGAAGCCGTAAATGAGTCCATTTTAGGCAATAAATCCCTAGCGCCTACAAATATGCCAAATGTAGATGGATGTACCCAAGTGGTTACAAATATGCCAAATGTAGATGGATGTACCCTAGTGGTTACAAATATGCCAAATGTAGGCGTACCCTAGCGGTTACAAATAGTTTTGCTCAGCCACTAGCAGTTGGGCCCCATGCAGTAGGTGTTGTGATTGGTCCTACTGAGGTTTAGAAGAGCCAATCACAATGCTCGATGTTTTTAGAATGTCATTTTGGAGGCCTTAGAAGAATGGCAACTGGAACAGCAGTCATTTAGATCAATTGTTTCCCTGTTCAACTGATTGGCTTGAAGGATGAGCTTTAATATGTTTTTTTTATTAAAGTTTTACAAAATATGGTTTTCATTAGAGTTTTATAAAATGGTTTACAGTGATTTCAGTATTGAGAGAATCAATGAGATATTGACCTGCTGTTCAGTTGCGTTCTCACAGGTCTGGTTTCAAGACTGATGAAAAAGTCACACTTTGGATTCTTGCAGGTGTGGTTTTAGAAGACATGAAATAGTGACACTTCTTTTCTGTTGGGTTCTTGCTTTTAGAACCAGTGAAAGAGTGACACTTCTGTTCTGTTGGGTGTTCTTGCAGGTGTGGTTCTGGAAGAGATGAAAAATTGACACGTCTGTTGTTTTCTTGCAGGTGTGGTTTTAGAACCAATGAAATAGTCACATTTCTGTTCTGTTGGGTTCTTGCAAGTGTGGTTTTAGAACCAATGAAAGAGTGTCATTTCTGTACAGTTGGGTTCTTGCAGGTGTTGTTTTAGAACCAATGAAAGAGTGTGACTTCTGTTCTGTTGTGTTCTTGCAGGTGTGGTTGTAGAACCGATGAAAATAGTGTCACTTCTGTTCTGTTGTGTTATTGCAGGTGTGGTTTTAGAACCGATGGAAAATAGTGACACTTCTGTTCTGTTGTGTTCTTGCAGGTGTGGTTCCAGAACCGGCGGGCGAAGTGGCGTAAGAAGGAGAACACGAAGAAGGGCCCCGGTCGGCCGGCACATAACGCCCACCCCACCACGTGCAGCGGTGAGCCCATGGACCCGGAGGAGATCGCCCGCCGAGAGCTGGAGCGTCTCGAGAAGCGCCGCCGCAAGCAGGAACGCAAGTTGCTCCGTGCCGCAGCCTCTGGCGGAGTTCCGGGAAGCGGTGGCGGGAAACTGGGAGGGGCGGGAACGCCGATCGACGCGCTGCTGCTGACGCCGGGCTCGGACAGCGACAGTGGCGTGTCACACAGCACCGACGGAGAAGCCACTCCCACAACACCGCTCCATCGCCGCGGGCAACCAGGTGATGTCGTCGTGGAGACCAGTGACTCTGCCCAGCAGCAGCACCAGCAGCAGGTGGGGTTAATAGGGGACGGACTTAGAGTCGTCAAGCCCAG
>JAODXP020000035.1:1272778-1309461 GCA_027497455.2 Sardinella longiceps | reverse complement strand
TTCTTCCTGTTACCTGGCGTCCTACTGGCCATCATCGGGGTGTGTGTGTACGTGTTCGCCGAGACCGACGCCAACTACCTGTACACACACTCGCTCTGGCACGTTCTCATGGCAACCAGCATTCTGTTCCTGCTGCCGCCACGCGACAAACACACACAACCGTGGGGCTGGACACACGCCCTGTGTGGGTATAAACTCTGCAAGAACCAGAAAGAGGACCTCTACTCTGTCTCATAACACACACACACACACACACACACACTCACACTCACACACACACACACACACACACACACACACACACAAACCTAGTGTGCAATATTCCCTTTCTCCTCTTCCTCTCTTAATTTAACTTAAAGCACTTAAGTGCCACAGCCACAACCGAATCACAACCAACTCACAACCATCCCACAGCCACAACCTAATCACAACTAACTCACAACCATCCTACAGCCACAACCTAATCACAACTAACTCACAACTATCCCACAGCCACAACCTAATCACAACCAACTCACAACCATCCCACAGCCACAACCTAATCACAACTAACTCACAACCATCCTACAGCCACAACCTAATCACAACGTAATCACAACTAACTCACAACCATTCATGAGCCCACAGCCCAACTCACAACCTACTCTAAGCCTACTCACAACTAACTCACAACCATTCAGGTGCCCAAAGCCCAACTCTCAATCTAACTCACTCTAAGCCTAATCACAACCTACTCACAACCATCCCAAAAAACATTCAGGGGCCCAAAGCCCAACTCGCAATCTAACTCACAACCAACTCACAACTATCCCACAACCATTCAAGTGTCCACAGCCCAATTCACAACCTAATCAAAAACTACTCACAACCATCCCATAACCTTTCAAGTGCTCAGAACCTCACTCACAACCACTCTCAACCATTCCATATCCTTTCCAATGCCCACAACGTTTGTGACAGCCATCTCACAATTTATTAACAACTAGCCCATTACCATTCAAATGCCCAGAACATCAGCAGCAACCTTTTCACAACTACCCAATAACCCTCCCAAATGCCTAGAGCCTCAGTCATGATCAACTCACAATATTCCTTCAACCAACTCACAACCTTCCCACAACAACTAAGTAACAGTCACAGCTCAGTTACACCCTTTTTATTAGGTGGAATTTTGCGGAGCAGCGCCACCTTGAGGGTATAGCGGGGTGTAGGGCTCTCCGAAGTAGCCTGACATGGCCCGCCCATAATACGAATGTTCACCCGTACCCATGGTCAGGCTACAGCTCACTCACAACCAAATCCAAATCCTCCCACAACCTTATCAGAATATCCTGCTAACAGTCACGGTTGACCTACAACCAACTCAAAACCAACCACTAACGTTCCCACAACACCCTAACAACCTTTGGACTAGCGCACCATTGGAGTTTTAAAATCCCTTTACACTTTAAGCGGTGATCCTGAGTGATTTCAAGCAATGCCCTGCCAAACGAGCCTGCCAAATGCACAAGTTAGCCAGTGGAACAAAATGATTTGGAACAGTATAGGCCAAACGAGAACGCAGAAGCGAACAAGCACTTTTCACTGAATCAGTGGATCCTCATTATGTAATGTGTCTCGCGTTCACGTTAGGTCTGTGCTGCTCGAAAGTCTTTCATTCCATGCGATATGCATTGCTGTTGCTACAGGGCTATGCTGAAACTTACTCCGGAGCTATCCTTTAAGAGCACTGGATGTATTTGTACTAGAACTTTTATAGAACTTTTAAATAACGCACATGGCTACTCACTGTGGTTCTCTGGGGTTGACCGGTCAAACGCCCCCGACAGGCGGACTTAAAGAACTACATACTAAATGTGCATACAGCGTACTCTCTCAGTATAGTAGATACTAAAAGTGCATACTCTACACAGATGTGGACAGTTGAAGTCTCTTGGTTATATGCATCTGACAGGCGGACATAAAGAACTACATATTAAATATGCATAGAATGTACAGATACTGGAATACTCTCTCAGTATAGTAGATACTACATGTGCTTACTATACACAGATACTGGAATACTCTCTCAGTATAGTAGATACTACATGTGCTTACTATACACAGATACTGGAATACTATCACTATATAGTACAGAAAGACCACATGCAGATTTGATTCTATTCAGTGGGTTAAGTTGTGACAAATTGATTATAAACAAAACACATACACACTCACGCAAACACACTCTCTCACTTACACACACACACACACACACACACACACACACACACACACACACACACACACATACACACTTCCCCTATACTTCTTCCTGTATTATAATTTTGTTTCCACTAAGTTTTGGGTCTTGGTCACAGCTCTGTTGAAATGTATTCACAAGTTGTCATGGCAATTTGTTTTGGCCAGAGGGGGCGGTGTTGCTACCTACACTACCATCTGCTGCTGCACTGTATGGTCTCTGCCACCAGGGGTGCTGTTTCAGTAGTCACTGGCACCACCTGCTGGACAGAAGTGATACTGCAGTTTGTTTTTGTTTCTTGTATTTATTATTATTTCCTGCCTTCACTGGACTCTTTTGGTTGTAAATATAGAATGATCAAATGACTGCCCGTCTCCAATGTGTGTGTGTGTGTGTGTGTGTGTGTGTGTGTGTGTGCACGTGCACAAACTGCACTGAATGTTCCTGAACGTACTGTATGTGGGGAAATGGGTATCACAGTGTGTGTGTGTGTGTGTGTGTGTGTGTGTGTGTGTGTGTGTGTGTGTGTGTGTGTGTGTAAATATTATGTGGGCAAAAGGGCATCACTTTACCAAACTTGTTGGAATGTTGGCATGGATGGAGGCTGAATGCCTCACACTCACTTGGAATGTCATGTGTGTGTGTGTGGGTGTGTGTGTGTGTGTGTGTGTGTGTGTGTGTGTGTGTGTTATACTAACCATGATAATGATAATGATGATGATTGACATGTCCAAATCATTCATTTGATTGTTTTTCTTTTTCATGGGCAAAGCAGGCTACAGATCTGAGAAACACACACACACACACACACACACACACACATAGAAGTGTCTGGTATTCTGTGTGTGTCTAAATGTAATTCATGATTAATGTGTCAAAGGTTTTATTTGATTCCTTCTCTTTCTTTTATAAGGACTTGCTGAAGTAAAGCCACTATGCCAAATCACGTGTGTGCTTTAGATTATTTTAGTATGTGTGTGTGGGAGTGGGACGCTCTAACCACTGAGCTCAAAGCCCAAGTTTCTAAATCAGCCTTGCCCAAGGAATTGGGTGAAGAGGATTCACACGTACTGCCGCCAATCTAGCCGAGCTAGCTGGCCTCCGTTGCATAAGTCTGTAAGCCAAATCTCAATTTTATTTCATTTTACGCAGCACAAAGCAAGAGCTCAGTACTCCACCTAGTGGTACAGAGAGGTATGGCAATATGAAGCAGTACACACACACATTTTGTCATTTAGATTTTCTTTATTGTACATACTTGGGGAAAAAAGCAGTATTCATTCATGAGTTTAAAAGGCAGAAAAAAACATTAAGCAGTCTAAAAACCCTGGTGGCCCCTGGGGGCGGCATAGCTCAGTGGGCGTCATACCGCAAATCCAGGGACCCGGGTTCAATTCTGGCCCGAGGTCTTCCCAATCCATACCCTTCTCTCTCTCCCACTCATTTCCTCTCAAACTCCTATCGGATTTAATGCATAAAAGCCCTAAAAATATCTTTAAAAAAAAAAAAAAACCCTGGTGGCCCCATTACAAATGAACAACAAAGAGATAAATGATATCCATCATTTTCACCTATAGTTAAAACCAGGAAGAGATATACTGTATTGAGTTCATAAGAGATAAACGATAGCAATCATTTGCAGCTGCAATTAAAGGCAGTTATTCATAACACATGCATGTATGTAAAAATGCTAGTTTCTCAGGGTTGAAATGGTGGAACGACATTGTTATCATTCAGCACAGGAGAGTCTTATGTCCCCAAAATTATTTATTTCAGTTCATTGACACGTGTCATATTGGGACATCTTTAAAAGCATCAGAAAAAAAGATTACCTAAACAATAGCCTAAACAATATTTGATGAACAAGACAGTAGAGTTGCATTTTTACAAATAGCTTCTGTGTCCACAACATGTTAAAGTAAAAATCCAGTGTATGAGTGAGTTACACAAGTTAAAGTGAATTCCATTTTCTTAAGGACTGCATTCATGCACCATTAAACAGGTCCATCATGCACAGCAGAGAGATTGTTATTATTGTTAATATGTTTCATTATAGTATAGATTAGTAGATTAACATCTTTTTAACTATTTATTTTACTTTAAATACATGTGCCTAATTGTTAAAATTATATAATATATAATGAATGAACAAGACAACAGAGTTGAAATTCTACATATACAGTAGTTTCTGTAATCACAGACGCTGTGTTCAGCAGCTCCATCAGACATGGCAGAGGGAGGCATGTTGAGTTCAGACACTGTGTTCAACAGCTCAATCAGACACAGCAGAGGGAGGCATGTTGAGTTCAGACACTGTGTTCAACAGCTCCATCAGACACAGCAGAGGGAGGCGTGTTGAGTTCAGACGCTGTGTTCAACAGCTCCATCAGAAACAGCAGAGGGAGGCGTGTTGAGTACAGCCATCTCCACCTCCTCATAGAGGTCTTCATCTCCACTCTGCTGCCCCTCTCTGCTCTGACGTCCAGAGGTCTGCTCTCCTCTTCTGCTCCTCAGCTTGAACCAGATCACAGCAGCGACCAGCCCTAGGAGCCCACAGCCTGTCAGTGGAGCGTACACTCTGTAGAAAGGAGAGTGCACCCCTAATGGATCCAAGTACACAAGACGGAAGAAGCCCTCAGAACAATAATAGAAATCATTTTCTAACTCATCCTGCTCCAAGCCATAGACTCTCCATGTGTACAGCCCACTGTCCTTTGCTGTGAGGTTGGAGATGATCAGAGAGGAATTAGAAGGTGATGTGGACACAGTCACTCTGCCCCTCAGATCCTCAGGCAGAGACACAGGTGGTCTGTAAAAGTCAGAGTGAAAGTCAACAATCAGAACCTGTGGCAGGAGAACTCTCTGACTGTACCACTGTATCCCATAGCTATACCAAGAGTTATTCACATATTCAGTGATATTCAAAAGGACACTTTGACCAGGAGAAAACATCACATCCAAGGGGGAGAGTTTGGTGCAAACATAGAGAACAGTGGAATTCAGTGTTTCACTCCCTCTACATATATAATCCCCAGAATGTTGGAGTGACACAGAGGGAATGATGAGGGAGTAGTCCCCAGTCTGGCTGCCGTTTAGCTTGTACATCACTTCCTGTTGGTGGGTCTGATTATACATCACTTCCTGTGGATGCGTCTGATTAATGATGAGCTGGTCACGCCCAGTACTATAGGTCCAGTCCACTTGGTCAGGCAGCTCTCCTTTTGCAATGCAGGGAAGAGTCACATTCTCCTCTTCATGAGCAAAAACAACAGCTCTCAAGATCAGTTCCCTGTAGCTGTAACTTTGGCACTGAGCTCCTCTCCATACTGTACAGTAGAACTCATTGTCACGCCCCCTAACCCCAGACAGTGTGACTGAAGCTGTGTTGAGATCCACCTGCAGTCGGCCCTTCAGATCCTCCACCAGTGGCTCCAGTGAGGAGTTGGTGTCCAGGACCAGAATGAAATTATACCCCCAGTCACCTTTGTACAGCTGCAGACTGCTCCCGTGTCCCAGAGGAGAATCCAGACTGCACAGTTCAATGCTGGCACCATATCTCACCATATGGACAGAAGGCTCATGACCCTCTGCACAGACAGTGAGACTGTAGTTTTTGTGTTTTGTGATGTTTCCTCCTCTCCAGCCTTCAACCCTGTAGTCTCCACTATGCGACATGGTGAGATTTGATATTACAAAATAAACAGAAGTGTAGTTACACTTGACCTGATATCCGTGTGGCTGTGGTCTCTCTGGCTGTGAGCAGTTGATCAGAAGCAGCAGATCTCCATCTCCACAAACCCTGTACAGCACATAGTCATCCACACTGGAGAAATAGGGATAAAATGCAGCAACCCCTCCTTTATATCCAAAATCGAGTTCAGGATCTGGACTGAGTGTGACCCCAGTGCTGCAAAGCAGCAGGAGAAATCCACTCACACACACTGCTGACTCCATTCTGCTTACTATGACTTTGCCTTCTCTTTTTGCACTTAAGCTACGTGTGTCACTCTAATGCTAAAGGCAGACTATGAGAACTCTGACAAGCTCATCCTGCCCCTCTATCACTCTTATCAACCGGAACTGGTGTGTGTGTGGGTATGTGTGTGTGTGTGTGTGTGGGGGGGGGGGGGGTATGTTTGTGTGTGTGTGTGTGTGGGGGGGGGGGGGGGCTATGTGTGTGTGTCACTTATCAGATGTAAATGCCCCTCCTCCTGAGGTACACATTACTGTAAAATGTTATTTTCTGATATCTCATGATACAATATTTCTCTCTCTCTCTCTCTCTCTCTCTCTCTCTCTCTCTCTCTCTCTCTCTCTCTCTCTTTGCTTTTATGTGTGTGTTTGATATATATATGTATTAATGCCTCAGGTGTGTGTGTGTGTGTGTGTGTGTGTGTGTGTGTGTGTGCGTTAGTGCGTGCATGCGTGTGTGTGTGTGTGTTCAGCTCTCCCCCTGTTAGATATGAATCTAAGTGTCAGAAAAAGCTTGAGGTTGGAAACTTCATTTTTGACTCATCTCTCTGTGGTCATCTCTGCTAAATGTTCGTCAAACACTCCTCTATGCTATCCACTCTGCTAAATGTTCGTCAAACACTCCTCTCTCTCTCTCTCTCTCTCTCTCTCTCTCTCTCTCTCTCTCTCTCTCTCTCTCAGAAAACGACAAACTATGGGTTAAATCCAAAAGTTTTAAATATTTAAATGTCCAAATATGCTAATAACTATGGGTAGAAGGTTTTTATCAAGGTGCTCTAGGTTTAAATAGTGGATTATCATAGATAAGTAAGAACTACATTGCAAACATACACATTTCTATTTCTCTGACCTCATTTAAATATCAGCACATATACTGTACAAGATTTATACTAGGCTGCCTGTGTGTGTGTGTGTGTGTGTGTGTGTGTGTGTGTGTGTGTGTGTGTGTGTGTGTGTGTGTGTGTGTGTGTGTGTGTGTGTGTATGTTTACGGATTAAAGACAAAACACTGATTCAAGATCAGTCAAACCAGAACGCTAAGGGTTAATTTATTTGTCAGATGAGTGACTCTGTTTATCACTCCATCTGTCTCCATGGTAACTCTGAGCAGTGGAGTTATCTATGTCCGTCTGTGGTTAACTCTGCTAAATGTTAAAGGCCAATACTTCTCATCTCCCCCTCTTAAAAAACAACACACAAAAATATACATGCACACACACTTTACCAATAACCAATTTTTAAAAATTCAAAACTTACAAAGACATGAGGATGTCTTTGTAGGTTTTGCAATGTTTTAAAAATAAAGTCAATAACTGTGTTTTTTGCTTTGCAGGCAGCCTAGCATGCTGCTTTCAGTGTAGGTCATGCTGCTGTCTCGCCTCAATTTGTCTTTTCTGTTTGTTTGTAGATTGTGTTTTAGTTTATTTATTTCTTTGTAGATTGTATTTTGTTTTATTTATCGTGCTCAGTTTGGCATTTGCTTTATTTGTTCCTTGTGTTGTAGGCTACATGTTTTGCTTACATGTGGCAATCATTTGCATAGCATGTGTTGCAGGTTGATCACGTGGTGGTGATGATGATGATGATGACGATGATGATGATGAGTATGTGTGTGTGTGTGTGTGTGTGTATGGATCTAAGTGTCAGAAAAAACTTGAGATTGGAAACTTCAGTAGGCCCTGCCCACACAGACACGTAAGAAACTCATCTGCACAAGAACTTTAATTTTTGACTCTGTTTATCACTCCATCTGTCACCATGGTAACTCAGAGGGCTAATCTCTATGCGGTCATCTTTGCTAAATGTTAGTCAAACACTCCCCCTCCCCTTTCTCTCTCTCTCTCTCTCTCTCTCTCTCTCTCTCTCTCTCTCTCTCTCTCAAAAAAAAAAAAAAAAAAACGACACATGACACAAATAATTATGGGTTAAATCCAAAGGTTTTAAATATTTGAATTTCAAAATATGCCAATAACTATGGGTTGAAGGTTTTATCAAGTTGCTTTAGGTTTAAATAGTGGTAATAAGAATTAGTAGTAATTATCATAGACATGTAAGAAATACTTTATACTTTATACAATAATTTACACTATTACTTATACAGTACTTATACAAATATAATTGATATCAGCACATATACAGAATTTATAGGTTGCCTGTGTTTTTTAACTCATTAAAGACAAAATACTGACTCAGGATCAGTCAAAACAGAACGCTGAGGGTTCCATGGTAACTCTGAGCTTATCGCACTCTCTCTCTCTCTCTCTCTCTCTCTCTCTCTGTGGTTAACTCTGCTAAATGTTGATGACAAACACTCCGCCTCTCTCTCTCTGTAACAGACACACACACACACACACACACACACACACACACACACACACACACACACACATACACACACACTTTACTTCATGTCTTTGTGGGTTTTGTAATGTTTTGTTTGTTTGTAGATTGTGTTTTAGTTAGTTTATTTATTATTTGTATATGAAGTATGTATCAATATCAGCTAACTCAGCTAACAGTCCAACTGCTCTTTTAATAGTTTTTCTGCTACATCAGTATTTGTAAAAGCCCCATCCCCCCACAGTGCAGATTAGACTGGAGTCAAATGGGGTTGAGCTCAATACACAGTCAGTGCTCCATCTAGTGGTAAAGAGAGGTAAGTCATGAATTCTGAACTCAAGCTTGTGGGGGAATTACAGTTTTATTTCTCAGTCGATTGAATATGTTATCTAATTATTATCTACACAGGTTTGTAGTATCAACAAAATAACAGTCATCCCCAAATCGATCATCACCTCTGGAGATGCCAGTATAAAATGCATCATCCCCTCCTTCATGACCAAATCAGAGTTCATGATCTGGACTTAAGTAGGGTGACCACCTGTCCCGCTTTGCGTTGGATTGTACAGCAATTTTACCCTTTGTCCCGCGTCACACAAAGTGAACATCAGTCCCGCATGTTCGTTCGACACACCGATACGTCAACCTTTTGTTTCTGTTCAGAGAAGCGCAAGTTGACAGTTTGACCCCTATATCAACCTATTAAAGCGCACAAACACCTTCATAACTTTGAAAGTAATTCTCAAATCTGAGAACGCACTGTCAGGTCCGACTTCAGTTCGGATTTCGGATATGTGGCCACGAAAAAGAATATACGCTTTCAGTTACGATTGTAGAAAGCCTCTTGGTTGTCAGTGGATGGAGAGAAGAGAGTTTCTGCGCTGTGGGCACGATCGCGCACAGCTTATTATGGTTTTATGCATATGTGCGCCAAAGGATAAAAGCTTTATCATTAGCTACATTCATTTAATAAAAGCTGCAACTCGAGAATGAATATAAGACAAGGTAATGTAGACCGCTACTTCTTGAATTTCCCACGAGATGAAAAAAAATACATATCTTACCTTATCTATTTTTGCGATGGCATTTTCATGGAACTTGGTGAGACGTCACCATTTCTTTTGAAAATAATGATCAAACATGCAGATTTAGACCTGGCATATTATTTTGCACAGAAATAGCCTGGTTAAACTTGAAGCCAAGGCTTAATATTTTTTTGTCTCTTGCATATTATGTTGAGTTTGATTCTATACCTAATTTCTGAGAGCTTACTTTTAATTACATAATGCCTGATCTTTTAGAGAATGATAGTGTTTTTTATATATATATATATATATATACTTTAAGCTGTCAACCTGTCAGCATCTGTAGCCTATCATTTGGTCTGTGGAGATGATCAGGGCTGGACTGGGACCAAAAACTGGCATGGTATTTTTGGCCATGGTGGCCCAGCATGATTTTATTCAATAATAACTTAATGACGAGCTAAAATAACACTTTTAATTAGACACATTGCATTAACATGATAGATATAATTGGACTAGCCCAATATCCTGAACAAATTAAGACAGTCCTGGCCCAAACATGACCATTGACCCAACGTATGCCCTATCTTAAAGTTAATACGTCTGTCCCACATTGTCCCACTTAAACATGCTACATGTCCCACATTTTGTCTGTTTGGAGGTGGTCACCCTAGACTTAAGTGGACCCCACTGCTGAAAAGCAGAAGCAAAAATCCACTTACGCCCACTGCTGACTCCATTGTGCTTCTTCTTCTGTGTTAGTGTTGAAGTTTAGTCTGCATGTCACTCTGATGCCACAGCAGTTCCGGTTGACAGGGCAGGATGAGTTTTTTAAAAAACTTTCACAGTCTGCTTGCTGGGTGGAGAGACTTAAGTGTATTTCCAAGAAGAGTATATTATGTTTTGTAGTGTAAATTAAGTGGCTATAATATCATTCCATAACTTTACTTCTCAACTTTATGGTACAAATGTTAAGTACATTGCCACAACTTCACTCTTCTCTCTGTTACTGTACCTCCTACACATGAGCATAGCCTGACATCTAGTGGTGCAAAATAGAAATGTAAACTGTGTGTGTGTGAGTGTGTGTGTCTGTACGTTTTCTTTTTCTCTGACCCCATTTAAATATTGCTTTTTAAATTAGCTTTTTTGTTGCTATTGTTTTTTTAGTGTTTGGAGGCCTAGGTGTTGTTTCCAAGATGAGTATTAAATAAAGTAGTGCAAAATGCAACAGAGTACCATCATAAATATAAATGTAAACTCTCTCTCTCTCTCTCTCTCTGTGTGTGTGTGTGCCTGTATGTTTTCTTTTTCTCTGACCCGATTTAAATATTGCTTTTTAAATTAGCATTTTATGTTGCTATTGTTTTTTAGTGGTGTTTCCAAGATGAGGATTAAATAACCCATAGGTGCGCATCCTCTCACTAAAAGACCACTTAAGATGTTGAGAACACAAACTCTACTCTGTGTGTATGTTTTTGCTTTTCTGTGTAACAGATGTTTTATGCATTGAGTTGCATACACATCTTTCTTTCTGTGACATTCAAGGGATAAATTGCGAAAATCAAACTGGACTAAAAACATACCTCACACAATACTAAAACAAGATTATTTTGTTGGGGCTGGATTACCCGGCTAGATTACCTTGGGTTGGCCTGCTAGATGAGGATAGTGGAGCTGGATTGCCATTCAATTTTAGCATATTGATTGGATTAGCACACATCAGTCATGGACTTCCTTAAAGGGGCACAATCAACATGCAGATTACAACATATTTTTTATTTATTATTAACAGTGTAACAGAAATCTTTCGTTGCACAAAACTCTTTGTGTGATAAAGCTCCTCTCTTTCGTGAGTGGACTCTGTGTCTAACGGTCTCTCTCAATGTCCTGTGTGAGTGTACTGAGTGTTTTACTGTCTCAATGTCCTGTGTGAGTGTACTAAGTGTTACAGGAATATTCCACCTTTTTATGAAAAATTGGGGATTCTAAATGAGCCAAATATCAGAGACATGATCAACTGACATCCTAGAGACCAGAAAAGGGGCTAAAAAGTGAACTTCCCCTTTAAAGTCCATCTCTTTGTTGAGTAGGTTCTGTGTCGTACTGCTTTTCTGTTTGGTGAATGCAGAGTGTTCCAGAATCCCTCTAGAATTTTGGAGTAGTTTGATAACCTTCTACATTCCACTGGCAGTTAGGTGAATGCGGCGCTGGTGTCTTGTGCAGAATGTTCCAGAATCCTTCTAGAATTTCGGAGCACTTTGATAACCTTCTACATTCCAGTGGCAGTTAGGTGAATGCGGCGCTGGTGTCTTGTGAGACTCCCCTTGGTGCTGAACGTGTGGCCGCAGTGGTGGCAGTGATACGCCCTCTCTCCCGTGTGGAAGACCGCGTGCTGTTTCAGGTGGCTCTTGGTGCGGAAGCTCTTGCCACACTGGGAGCAGAGGTGCTCCTTGACCTCCAGATGAGTGGCCTGGTGCCTCCTCAGACTGCCCTCAGCGCTGAAGGTCCGCTCACAGTGGACGCAGTGGTACGGCCTCTGGTCCAAATGCACCTGGGGCAATGACGAGACACCCATTTTTTTTTGATAATATAATAATAATAATAATGATAATAATAATAATAATAATAATAATAATACATTTTGTAATGATAATATATTATTTTAAAACAACTGGTCTATGACCCTGGGGCAATGACACATATTTTCCATTGAGATACATTTTAAAAAAAATAATTTGTTTACAAAGTTACCAGGGCCGCAAGAGGTAGGAGGGCCCTTGATGAGTCTGAAATTGGTCACTGAATATTGGGTTAAATAATCTGATTTCCACGTGCCTGACTCATCTTGATGTGCTCCCACAGGTAGTCCTTCCTCGACAACCCGCTTCATTTACAATTGTCCAGAGCCGTTTATTGGGTGCTACAAGTGATGTAAAATTATTGGTTGTATAATCTGATTTCCAAGTGACTGTCACCTTGACGTGCTCCCGCAGGTACTACATTTGGCACTGAATATAGTTAAATAATCTGACTATTAATCATGTGACTGAATATTGGGTTAAAGGAAAATACTGGAGTGAATTCAACCATTCACCTCAGATCTTACTTTCGGTTTCCAACATAACAGTCAGGTCCCATTGATTCAGTATAAAGTGCCTGCTCGCGTCTGCGTTCGCGTTTGGTCTGTGCTGTACCAAATTATTGTGTTCCACTCGCTAACTAGCGCATTTAGCAAGCTCTTTCAACAGGCCTATGCTTGAATTCACCCTGGTATTTATGTCCACGTGAAGGACCCACGTGCCTGACCCACCTTAATAATCTGATTATTCATGTCCATGTGGTCCACGCAGAACCCTGCGTCATTTACAATTGTCCAGAGCCGTTTTATTGGGTGCTACAAATGTCTATCTACATACAGTAGCTCAGAGCCAATCAGGTAATGTGATTTCCAGGTAGTCTGACCCACCTTGAGGTGCTCCCGCAGGTAGTCCTTCCTGAAGAAACCTTTCCCACACAGGTGACACACCTGTCGGCGCCGGTTCCGCTCGTGAAGAGGCAGGTGCTGCTTGAGACCTCTTTGGGTGGCGAAGGCCTTTCCGCAATGCGTGCAGTGGTGCGGCCGCTCACCTGTACACAGGTGGACGTGGTACTTCAGTCAGAGAGGGGCAAAGTGGACCGAGAGAGCTAAACATTACTTATGTTGTTAAATAAGGTTGTTAAAGTGATAAATCACACTCTCTATAAAATACCACCTTCTTAGACAACTTTACTGGTGTGAGGTAATCATAGCGGTTCCATTGTACAGTCAGAGGAGCCAGAGCTCTAAAACGCTAGGTAAAGGTGGGGTATTTGATCAGGAAAAATGGTTTGAGAAAACTAGACATTTGAAAAGAAAAAAAAAAGAAACAAATCAAAAGATGTGCTACATATGATACCCTTAAAAAAGCTGAAAGTAGATAGTTACTAGATAGCATATACAGTATAATGGAATATAGGTTGGGTATAAAAGATGCAGGGAGATAATGGAAGGAATGTCTGTGACTTACAAATAAAATGACTACGAATGAAAATTACGACTAATTCAATTCAAAGTAATGACACGAATATACTTACCTTGTTGAAGGAGCCTGCTAAATGCACCAGTTAGCGAGCAGAACTAAATAATTTGGAACAGCATAGACTGAACGCGAACGCAGAAACGAACAAGCACTTTATACTGAATCAATGGAAACTGATTATTCAAAACCGAAAGTAAGATCTAAGGTGCCGTTGACTCAACGTAACATGTTTTGCGTTTGCATTAGGTCTATGCTGCTCGAAATTCTTTCATTCCATGCGAAATATATTGCTGTTAGAAGGCTCGTGCAACAAGGCTATGCTTAAACTTACTCCGAAGCTATCCTTTAAGTATCTTTGGTTTAACACAGCAAATAACAATGTTTGTGGAAACAGAATTCTAGAAGTTCAACTACTGCTGAAAGTTCTTTGGAATGTTTACAGTAGCTAGGAAAGCAACAATAGGAAATACAATCCTAGAACGATTCATCTTGGGTAGTAAAGTATCTTTGGTGCGACCGCTCACCTGTGTGCAGGTGTATGTGGTACTTCAGTCCCTCTGTGGTTCGGAAGCTTTTGTCACACTGGGTGCAGTGGTGTGGCCGTGCTCCGGAATGGATGAGCTGGTGTCGTCGGAGAAGGGACTTTGTAGTGAAGCTCTTGCCACAAAGAGCACAGTGGTGCGGCTTCTCTCCTGTGTGAATGTGCTGGTGTTGTTTGAGAATCCACTCTTCATTGAAGCTCTTGCCACACTGAGTGCAGTGGTACGGCCTCTCTCCTGTGTGAGTGTGCTGGTGTCGTTTGAGATGCCCTGTATTCCTGAAGCTCTTATTACATTGAGTGCAGTGGTGTGGCCTCTCTCCTGTGTGAGTATGCTGGTGTTGCTGGAGACGTTTCCCTGTAGTGAAGCTCTTGCCACACTGAGTGCAGTGATACGGCTTCTCTTCTGTGGGAGTACACAGGTGTCGTGTGAGATGTCCCTTTCGAGTGAAGCTCTCGTCACACTGAGTGCAGTGATACGGCCTCTCTCCTGTGTGAGTGTGCTGGTGTCGCTTGAGGTTTCCCTCTTGAGTGAATCTCTTGCCACACGGAGTGCAGTAGTACGGCCTCTCTCCTGTGTAAATGCGCTGATGTCGTTTCAGATCTCCCTCATGAGTGAAGCCTTTGCCACACGGAATGCACTGATGACGTTTATAACTTCCCTTATAAATGAAATCTTTGCCACACTGATCACAGCAGTACGGCCTCTCTCCTGTGCGAGTGCGCTGGTGATGTTTCACACTGGCGTGCTTGTGGCTGTTTTCAGTCTTCAAGTTGGGGCTATTAATTACACTTTCAGCCTTCTCTCCTAGATCCTCATCACTGTTATGTTGGGCACCCAACACACTGGGTAGATCCTCTTCAGTCTTACAATGAGTACCCAACGCACTGGGTAGGTCCTCTTCAGTTTTGAAGGAGGGGACATGACTGTCTTTTATTTCCATCCTACAACAAAAATGTGTGAACAGAATAGGGTCATTCCGTGTGAAATCAACCAGTGACGGACCGGTCACCCTCTCTGAAAAATCTGAAAAAAATTACAGTTGTTTGTATGCTCAACCTATGCTTGAATCTGAAATAGTAAGTCTGTATCACTAATGGCTGCAAAGGTACAGCCATTTGAAATTTCAAGTCATTTTAAGCATTTTGGTGAACAAGCCTTTTGTTCAACTTCCAACATTGCTGGCTCTTTCAGTATTTCACACACAGTAGTGAAACCATGTGAATAGAAACACATTTTCCTGTAGAATTCAAAAATCAGCTCAGATCAGATGTATCTGGTTTTATCTTCCCCTCCAAAGCTTTGAAAATGGCTATAAATTCTATACGTGTTTGGACACCTCCACCTTACAGGGCTTCTTGTACAAAAACTAAGTGAGACAAATTTATCGGAGTATTTTTCCTAGTCGCATATGGATTTTGCAGTCCTGTTTGTGCATTAACTTTTGTTAATATTGTTATCATACTGTCAGAGCATTTTTTTAAAAGTAGGTATGATTTTTACAAAGGCCATATTCATCCACTCATTTCACCACGTGGACAGCAAGATTTTTTAAAATTTTACTATGAGTCATTCAGTATCTGAGGAACACCTATCCAAAATTCGGTGTTGTTGCTGAGTCTCGTTATTTAGATATGATTTTTTGAAAATATTGTCAATAAATCCACTGAATTAAAAGGAGAAATCCTACCCAACTTACTTTCATTTTTATTTCATTCTGCCCCATTCACTCAGCATTAGTTTGTTTGTTATTTGGTCTATGATCAATTTTTATGTTCTTTTTCTGAAAGACAGCATGCAGGTAACTGGAACAATGGGCCTATTGGCTTTATGCTGGATTTCTCTTTTAATTGGTTATCTGCAGTACCACATTGCGCCATATGTGGTGCACTTTCAATACAATGGAAGTCAATGTAAATCAGTGGAGTTACTGACAATATTTTCAAAAAATCATATCACAATAACGAGACTCGGCAACAACACCAATTTTTGGACAGATGTTCCTCAGATACTGAATGAGTCATGATAAAATTTTAAAAATCTTGCAAACTGTCAACATGGTAAAATAAGAGGATGAAAACAGCCTTTTCCAAAATTGGAACCATCTTTGAAGAAATGCTCTGACAGTATGATAACATTATCAAGAAAAGTTAATGCATAAACAGGACCGCAAAATCCATATTTGAGTGGGGAAAAAACTTGGATAAATTTGTCTCACTTCCTTTTTGAACAAGAAGCCCTGAAAGGTGGCGGTGTGAAATCACACATAGAATTTACAGCCATCTTCAGAGCTCTGGAGAGGGAAACTACACAAGATGCATCTGATCTGAGTAAATTTTTGAACTCTACAGGAAAATGTGTTTCTATGCACATGGTTTCATCATTGTGTGTGAAATACTAAAAGAGCCAGTTGTGTTGGAAGTTGGACAAAAGGCTTGTTCACCAAAATGCTTAAAATTACTTGAAATTTCAAATGGCTGTACTTTTGCAACCATTAGTGATACAGACATACTATTTCAGATTCAAGCATAGGTTGAGATAGACAAACAACTGCAATTTTTATCAGATTTTTCAGAGAGGGTGACCGGTCCGTCACTGGTTGATTTCACACGGAATGACCCAATAAAGACATTCAACATCAAAGTTCAAGAGCTAACACTGCATTCTGTGTTGTGTGTTCTTTTGCCTTATACCACTGGGGGAGAGTGGGGTCAAGAGCTAACACTGCATTCTGTGTTGTGTGTGATCTTTTTGCCTTATACCACTGGGGGAGAGTGGGGTCAAGAGCTAACACTGCATTCTGTGTTGTGTGTGATCTTTTTGCCTTATACCACTGGGGGAGAGTGGGGTCAAGAGCTAACACTGCATTCTGTGTTGTGTGTTCTTTTTGCCAAATATTCTTATTACAGGGTGCCCAACCATGCATAGACCAATGTGTGTTGTGTGTGTGTGTTGTATGGTGCGTGTGTGTTGTAGTGTGTGTGTGTGTGTGTGTGGTTTCCAATGTGTGGCCCAGCACCACAGAATCATGAACTCCAAGCACCACAGACTAAGATTGAGATCAAATTAATACTGTCAAACGATTTAAAAAAATAAGCTGATTAATCACAAAATTTTACAATGATTAATCATGATTAATCACTTTTAATTGCAACTCATTTCCTCCAGTAAGAATTTGGATGCTAGGGTATGTTGGATCCCTATTTTGCCCTGTAAAGGCCCCGATACTAAATAGTTGGCTTTGTTCGTCTCAAATGGGGCAATTCACAACAGTCTCCCTACCCCCAAGGGTTCCCCAAACATGTTGTTGGACAGTCAGGAGCTAGACCATAATCTTTGTATAGTTTGACTTGATAGCCAAGCCATTTTCTATCTGAAATTGAACATAATACATGCCACGAAAGTGGAACCATATCCATCAGGATTAATTCTGGTTAATTCTTTTAATCTGAGTTAAATTTTTTGGATTAATCAGTTAATTTTGCCAGCAGTAAATAACATATTCAAATATAGCTTTAAAATTGTCTCAACAGGTGGATTTGAAGAACAATAGATACCGATACAGGTGTATATTTAACATGGCAGTTCAGAAAGTGTGTGTTAAAATGCTGCCTGCTGTATAGGCCTATGCATACCCCAATGACCAACTCTGGTACCCACAACACTGGATTCCCTCATTGGCATACTGCTACCTGGTTGGTGCTACCTGCAACACTATGTGCTATTTAGAAATATGCATTATTTTCTGTTATACAACAGTCAGGTCCAGTCAAAGTATTTCTGAATTCCTGATTGGACGAGGCACATTCTAAGCATCACACTGGTGACTCTCTGCAGCTTGTAACTTAGGCTACTTCACATTTTTCACATTTCATTTGTATGAAATAGTTTCATTTATATGAAATAGTTATTGTCATCCATGGTACTTCCGTGACATCTACTGGCCAATATAGATATTGCAGAAGGTTTGACAAATTTGAAATTTAATTGAATTGATTTTTTTTTTTTTGCTAAGTGTTCCTTGTCCTGGAAAAAGCTTGAGAAACACTGGCCCACCTACCGTAGTTTTGTGTGATCGACCTGGTCCTATTAGTTTTAAAACAATGTGACCTGTTTACCAATTAGCCTATACACTCATCCATAGGTTCGACATAGAGAGAAAGTGTTAGGTCGTTTCATAAAGGAGGGCCATCGTGATAACTCTAGGTGCCACCAAACCTCAGCTGTAGTAAATATGTTAGACGCTAAAAATATTGCAGTCAAGTTGAGGCTTGTAGCAGGCCATGGTAGGTATCAGACATGCACAGCTGGCTACATAGGCTAGAAATAGCCTACTCTCGCCAAAATATAGCCCGTTTCGCCTGACTCACCTTTTCTTGTGTGTGTGATGTCGGTGAATCTGTGCAGCCTTTAAATTGTGTTCATACCGCACGCATTGCACATGTTCTCATAAGCTTTCCAAAGAAACATTTGTAAGTTATATTATTGGTCCATATCAGATGAAAGGGCAAGTAGCTTAACCTACGTCATCGTCCTGCGCCCAGTCTCTGCCTGGTAATGATCACATCCAGCAAGAAAATAATCAGCTGCCGTGCCGTGCTGATGACCGAAAATGAACTTGTTGTAGAGCGGGATCACAAGCCTTCGCCTATCGGTTCCATGGTGGTAAAAATTGCCTGCCTTATGAGATTCTTATCTCGTCCGCTAGATGGCGACATGCTACTAATTAAGTGAATCAAACCACCTATAACCATATACTGTAAAATAGCCTAAGTATTTTCTGTGGAACGGATTTTCTCTTCTTTTTTTCAAAGTCCCCACTGTTCGTTACGCATAGGCGCAATTCACCCATCCTATTCCCGATTACCCCTTCCGCCTGGGAGGCACAGGTCCGGGGAAAATGCAGAACACCCACCCAGCCAGTTGCACTTGAGTTACAGTTTTAATCCATGTCTTATATGCCACCTGTCCCGTTTTTGATTGGGCCTTCTTTTTGGTTATTTGATGGGGAAAACGTACACCCTTTCCCTGGACATCAACACTTTTGATTCTCCTCGCCAATCCATTTTGCGCATTTTACGCACTGGGCGGAACGGCGATGATGGCCTTTCAACTTCTTTGCCAGTTTAGCAAACGCAGATCTTGTATTGCATTTCAGTGTTATCTTTCTCAAACAGTTCCGGTGCCAGCGCTATGTTCAGTAAATAGGTAGGACCTAAGTATTCTTTCTCTCACACCAACGAAACTAAAAGAGACGAGTAGGCCATTTTTTTTCTTCAATGGGAAACAACAGTAAAAAACCTTTGATCTATGTTATTCTGTTGGTATTGTATCAATGATGGTAGGCGTATGATAGGCTACTATCTACAGTAGATACATCATATGAGCTCTCTTTGTAGGTTATTTCCCTTTGGAACAGCGATGGGTGCAGAGAGGGAGGACCGTCCCACACTTATAATGGTTAAAATGTCTACCACTTCCTACAACTCTTGACAGACCCTAGAATGGCCATAGCAAAGTAATCATACAGAATACACAATGCAATGCATTACCCAGTATGGTAATACTTCATGTTCATTCTGTCTTAAATTTTGTGAGAGAAAATGTATTGGCTATATGGATTCTGCAAGTTCCTGTCTTTTGTTCATACTGTAGGCCTAAAGGTCAGGGGGACTCCAGATGTAAATTAGCCTAAGGCAAATACAGTGCATCAAATGGAAACATTTATGTTAAAAACTGTACATGGTCCCTTACAAATAAAATGACAAAATGAAATGAAATGAATGAAAGTGACATTTTAGAATGCATAGGGGGAAACATCCAGATACTGGGATGCTGTGGGCTATATTGGCCATCATCCTGATACAAAATGAACAATGACACGGGTTCATAAGCGCTTCTCTAGTTCCCAATTAATACCCACAGTTAATGTACATCCCAATTAATACCCACAGTTAAATACCAATTAATACCCCACAGTTAAATACCAATTAATACCACCCAGTTTTTCCACTCTACCACAGATAGAGTTGGTTTTGGTTTTATTTAGGGAAAAGTAATAATAATACACTGACAGTAAGACACTGTGCCAATTGACCAGGAAATACCGGGACATCCTTTTTTTCTTTTTGTGGATTTTTTCTCCCACTGACGTGGTGTGGAGACCCGACCGCCCGTCTTGGGTTTGACTGACTTTTCCCTGCTGCTCCTTTTAAAAGTCCAAGAACTCTTTCCCCTCTTTTACCTTAATAAATGAATTGTTATTTATACTTTACCCTTGTTGTCCTGGTCTATTGGGCGGGTGTGGTCTGCTTCTCAGTGTAAGGGGGAGAGTTAGAGGTTACACAGGCATCCGGCCTAGTTACATATATACAGTATATGACACTAAACACCACTAAATGATGATTAATTCTTTCAAAGCAATGGAGGCCTACAGTTCTACAAGAAATGTCACCAAGAAATGTTTCCGCAGGCTACCTTTGAGAACCTATGGCTTAACTTCATGGTCCCAGTTATGGCCCTAAAGCACCACTATAACCAAGCGTTTAAAGTCCTGGACAAAAAGAGAATATGGTACCACCACTGTCTAATCAAACAGAATCACTTTGAGAACCTCTGGCTTAGCTTCATGGTCCCTAGCTCACAGGTCACCAGTTATTAGCCTGCCACGCCCTCTCAGTGATGTAACACCTTCAGCATTGCTGTCGCTGGTCTGGCCAGTTGCTGATTGGGCAGGAGTTCTGAATTCCCCTAGATCACACCTGGGCAAACTAAGGCCCGGGGGCCACATGCGGCCCGTTGAGCTGTTTTATCCGGCCCGTGGAGCCTTTAGCCAAAGTGATAAATGAGAAATAGATAGAAGTTATAGGCCTGATTTATCAAATTTGTTTTGATAAACCCTTTTAACCCTGCATGTTAACATGTCTTCTGAAGAAAGTGGGGCTACTGGTTTCAGACTTGCAAATTTACTGGCATCAACTAGTTGACTGTTAACACCCGGCCCGTTAGTCAAAATCTAAAACCCCAATGTGGCCCTTCGACCAAAATAATTACCCACCCCTGCCCTAGATGGAGGAACTGCCCCCTCTTGGTCGAGAACCAATCAACTTTGAGCAGCTCCAACGGCTCTCAGCCCTGTTCAAGCAATTCCCTTCACGTCACATACGTCAGAGGAAAGAGTGGTGTGATTGGTTTTGCTTTGGCACAGCATTTTCTAACATCGACCAGTAGCAAACCGAGGCATTTCAGGGAGGCGGGTCAACGTTTTGAGAAACTTTGTTGTACGGGCTCTTGGTCAGACCAAAGTCTCGTAGAGCTTTGAAAGTCGATGGCAATCAGGCTAACCAGTTATCGCCCTAAAGCGCCACTATAACCAAGCATTTAAAGTCCTGGACAAGAAGAGAACATGGTACCACCACTGTCTAATCAAACAGAATCACTTTGAGAACCTCTGGCTTAACTTCATGGTCCCTAGCTCACAGGTCACCAGTTATGGCCCACTATAAGCAAGAAGAGAATATGGTACCACCACTGTCTAATTGAACAGAATTTCTAGGCCTAAGGTACAATGGGGGGATGATTAGGGGGCCAGATTGAATGATGGGACTTCAGCAAGGGCGTCATCTGCCTCATCAGTTTTACATTTACATTTACGTTTTATTTTAAAGTAAATAAATATTCATTCATTTATTTAATCATTCATTTTCGATGGTAGTTCTTAACACTACTGATGCAATAACATATTTGGCCACTATGTTTTGTTTTGGCGCTGTTGCTATTTATTTTAAGGGGAATCCCCTTCTCTTGTGGGATCTTTTATGTCCACTGTGACTCAGAACGTCAGTTTAACGTCTAATCCGAAAGACAGAATTATGCTCCAGAAGATGGAAATTTAAATGTAATGTAATAAAATACAGTAAACTGATTTTGATTGGGGTTACATTGTCTCGCGGCGCTTTACAGACAGTACGGGAAGCATCCATGAGAATCAGGGGCAAGGAAAAACTCCCTTCACTTTGTAAATAATTTGTTTTGTAGGAAGAAACCTTGGGTAGATCCACGCCTCATGGACTCAGCCTACCTGCCTGGGGCCTAATAAAGTATCCCTTAAAGTCTGATGCATAGATTGACCATGGTTAACACAAAACAGTATGAGTACTGAATGTAGTCAGAGATGATATACACATAGTTTGTGTGACAGTCAGGGCCAAGGGATGGAGTCAGTAGTTGGAGTGTGGGATGGAGTCAGTAGTTGGAGTGGGATTAGAGTTCATTGGGTGTTGTTCGCCATCAATCAAGCAGTAACAAAGCACGTGGAACACACTCCGGATTCATCATCATTCATCAGAATGAATGTTAAAGTCTCTTGCCATATAGACCCTTTAGTCGTTTTCCCATGGGATTAAGCGCATTTCTCTTGAAGTGCACCTTAACTCATACAATTTGTAAACACTGTAAGGCATACAGGATCGCTACTGTAGTTGGATATTATTTACGCCAAAATTATAAAATGTAGGATTAGCTGTTGAAAAAGCATTAAAAGACAGTGCTGAAAACGGTCACTTTTGTATTGGTTCTGATAGCTTCTGGACGCTTTTCTGCCTCCAGTTGCAGTTTATAGAATGTTAGAACACGGAATGTTTACAAACACAGAAAGGGTCTATATATTCATATATATATTCTATATAAGTTCAGGATTTCTACTGAGCTGCAGAAGTCTTTTTACTCTGCCACCATAGAGTCCATTGTATCTGGGAACATATCTACTTGGTATGGAAACTGCACCTGTCAGGATAAAATCACCCTAAACAGAGTAATTCACTGTGCCGAAAAGATCACAAAATCCTCTCTGCCAGGGTTACAGGGCATATATTCCAGGAGATGCCATTCTAGGGCAAAGAGGATTATTAAAGACATTCACCACCCCAGTCATAACATGTTTGAAAGACTGCCATCTGGAAAACGGTTCCGTTCTCTGAAATCCAGAACTGAGAGACTAAGAAAGAGCTTCTTTCCTCAAGCCATAAGGTTTATGAATTCATAGATCTGCTACTTGCTGTAATATTTTATTTATTATTTATTGTACATAATTATTAAAATTTTATATAATTGTTGCACATGGAGATAGTCGCAATATACATTTCACTGCTCTTTGTAACTACAAATATGCATGTGACAAATAAAACTCTTGAATCTTGAATCTATATTGTTTCAGGTTACTACCTTCACTACCTTTCTGTAATGTTAATGGCTCAAGGTTTGGTGGCCTTTGTTCATATGGTAATGAAGTGGATCTCTCCTTCTTGCCTATAGGTGATAGTTCTCCATGGTCTACCCTCATCACCATGCTAATTGTTCACACCTCGAGATCAGATTCTTGGCTCTCAGAGACACAAGACTGTGTAGACTGTTCAATGTGCTTTATTAATGAATGAATTTCATAATCTTAAAACATGACATCTTACAAAAGGCAGTATTCGTTCACTTAAGCCCCTTTTCGGGTTGACTGGTACCAGCTCGGCACTGTACGACACGGGTCAGTTTCATACAGAATGTTTCATTTTCCACTGAATAAAAGTACTGTTCAATGAAACTGGTTGTTCTAGTGCAGTGTTTCTCAAACTGTGGGGCGCAGACACATGGCAGGTGGGGCGCGAGACATCTCTTTGCAATTGACCGTTGTCGCACCATGCCCCCCCAATTCACAACTATTTGTCAGATATGCGCATATGAGAGTAAATTGAGCTTTCCAATGGTGTTATTTGCTAGTTGCTGTGATGATTGGTTTAAAAGAAATTTGTCTTTGAATTAGTAACATGAACACTGCAAAACACAAAAATTGTGCACAAATTGAGCCTTTCAGGTGGGGTGTGAAAATCCTCTGCTTTCCAAACGGGAATGACAGAAAAAGTTTGAGAACCACTGCTCTAGTGACAATGGAGTAAAACCACAGTAGCGTCACCAACGTGGAAAAACAGTAACAACAATCACTAGTGAATTAAACAAAACGATTCTCGTTTCATCTTGGCTAGTGGCTGTTTGCCACATAAGACACCTTTTTAGGGAGATGACATTATTTCCTTTGTCATTAATCCTGGGATGCTAACAGTTAATAGTTGAGCTATGTGCCAAGGGCTTGTTTAGAGCATTATGATGTTAGTAATAATGAACACTCAAGTAACAGCAATATCCACACCTCATAGTTTAGGACCAGTTCAGCACGCTTGGTACCAGTAACAGATTTTACTAGTGGAAAAGCAAATAAAAAAATGAACTGGAAAATGCAGAGTCAAGCTCTGTGTGTAGGAGTGAATATGAAGAATTAATGGCCACCTAGCAGCCAATCAGAGAAGAGAATGGCGTTCTGAAGGGAGATAAGAAGAAGCTATGTACATTATCTAAATTCACAGCTTGTATGACAACATACTAATATTAATAAATATATATTATTTATGTTTTCTTTTTCATTTCTATATTTATTTGCATTCATTTATATATTGATTTCTTTACTTACACACAGAATAAAAAAAATGTAAAGATGTGAAAGCTATTCATGGATGACAGTCTCATATTTGAGCAACATAAAATACAAACATATTTATAAATATATAAAATAATAAAACCAGAAAGTTAATTAAAGTTAGACAACTGGCTAACTTTAACATCAGACATCTAATCATTCAGTTCTCATTAATGCTAGCAGCTAATGCTAGCTACTGCAACCTTGACAACGGACAGCCCAACAGGAAGTTCGCCTGCTGGTAGTTTGATGTGCAAAGATTTTAAATAAAACCATTGTTTAAAATGGGTAGCACTTTATAATAACCGTCTTCTGTCACTGTCTTCTATAAATGGTTATTAAACTGCTTATTAATGTCAGTAAGTAATTATTAGACTCTTAATAGATAAAAGTTAACTGTTAGGTAACAGTAATTAACAGAAATTTTACAGCATAGTTATTTAGTTAATAAGTTAACAGTTAATTTACAGTTTGTTATGGTTGAATAATAAAATGGAAAAAAAAACCCGGATGGAATTAAATCATCTAACTGGTTGAAACCACAAACTTTCCAATTAACTTCTTACTAATGTTAATAAGCGATTTAATAACCATTTATAGACGACGGTTATTATAAAGTGCTACCTTAAAATGTAAAAATTGGTTCTATTCCATCAAAATCATCTCTAATGTTTTAAGCAATACTCCAGCTGACTTTAAATGTCGGTTGTGGACACGAGTCAAATATTTGTGTGAAGAAAAAATTATGTCAGTGCAAGGAATCCATAGTTTGGCTGCTGTATGTTAGTTTGTTTGGCGAATCCAGTGGGTTTCAATGGGATGAGGCCTAGGCAATTGGGCAGGCGCTCTCAAAACGGGCAGGCACTTTAAAAACTTAAAGACATTTAAATAGTTTGATATTGGATGACACTTCAAACAAAGTATTTTCAGATGTGTGTGTGTGTGTGTGTGTGTGTGTGTGTGTGTGTGTGTGTGTGTGTGTGTGTGTGTGTGTGTGTGTTGAATGTTATTTGAGATCATCACACTTGCTTGGGTCTTCTGTGTGTGTGCGCTGGTGTCGTTTGAAATTTCGTGCACGAGTAAAGCTCTTGTCACACTGAGTGCAGCGGAACGGCCTCTCTCCTGTATGAGTGCGCCGGTGGCGTTTGAGAGTTCCTAACACAGTGAAACTCTTGTCACAATAAGTGCATTGATACGGCTTCTCTCCTGTGTGAATGCGCTGATGTATTTTCAGATTAGCTTCTTGAGCAAAGTTCTTGCCACACTGAGTGCAGTAGTATGGCCTCTCTCCTGAGTGCATACGCTGGTGTCGTTTGAGATCTCCTTCTTGAATGAAGCTCTTGTCACACTGATTGCAATGGTACGGCTTCTCTCCTGTGTGAATGCGCTGATGTCTCTTGAGATTTCCCATTTCCATGAATCTTTTGTCACACTGAGTGCAGTGGTACGGCCTCTCTCCTGTGTGAGTGCGCTGATGTAGTCTAAGATTCCCCTCTTGAGTGAAGGACTTGTCACACTGTGTACAGTGGTACGGCTTCTCTCCTGTGTGAATGCGCTGGTGTCGTTTGAGATCTCCCACTTGAGTGAAGCTCTTGTCACATTGCAAGCAGGGGTGCGTCTTCACTCCTGTGTGGATGAAGTTGTGTCGATAGAGATC
Organism: Sardinella longiceps; assembly: GCA_027497455.2. Taxonomy (NCBI): domain Eukaryota; kingdom Metazoa; phylum Chordata; class Actinopteri; order Clupeiformes; family Clupeidae; genus Sardinella; species Sardinella longiceps. The sequence continues at coordinate 1,283,107 of JAODXP020000035.1, read as the reverse complement.
AGACCATTGAGTGAAGCTCTTGCCACACTGAGTGCAGTGGTACGGCTTCTCTCCTGTGTGAATGCGCTGGTGACGGTTGAGATCGCCCTCGTGCATGAAGCTCTTGTCACACTGAGTGCAGTGAAATGGCCTCTCTCCTGTGTGAGTGCGCAGGTGCAGTTTGAGATACGTCTTAACAGTGAAGCGCTTGTCACACTGAGTGCAGTGGTACGGCTTCTCTCCTGTGTGAATGCGCTGGTGTAGTTTGAAATCTCCCTCTCGTACAAAGTTCTTTTTACAATGAGTGCAGTGGTACGGCCTCTCTCCTGTGTGAATGCGCTGGTGTAGTTTGAGATTTTCCATTCGAGCGAAATTTTTGCCACATAGAGTGCAATGGAACGGCTTCTCTCCTGTGTGACTGAGCTGATGTTGTTTGAGGCTCGTTTTAGTAGCAAAGTTGTTACCACACTGGGTGCAGTGGTACGGCTTCTCTCCTGTGTGAGTACGCTGGTGTAGTTTGAGACTTGTTTTTGTAGTGACGCTCTTGCCACATTGAGTGCAGTGGTAAGGCTTCTCACCTGCGTGAGTGCGCAGGTGTAGTTTGAGATACGTCATTAAAGTGAAGCTCTTGTCACACTGACTGCAGTTGTATGGACCCTCTCCTGCATGAGTGCGTTCATGTAGTTTGAGATGTTCTTCTTGAGTGAAGCTCTCGCCACATAGAGTGCAGTTATATGTCCTCTCTCCTGTGGGTGTGCACGGGTGTCGTTTGAATTGCGTCTGTGAGGTGAATCTCCTGTCACACCGAGTGCAGTGGTACGGCTTTTCTCCAGTATGAAGACGTTGGTGTAGTTTGAGATGTTCCTTTCGACTGAAGCTCTTGTCACACTGAGTGCAGTGGTACGGCCTCTCTCCTGTGTGAATGCGCTGGTGTAGTTTGAGATGGTTCTTTAGAGTGAAGCTCTTGTCACACTGAGTGCAGTGGTACGGCCTCTCTCCTGTGTGAATGCGTTGGTGTTGTTTGAGATTTCGCTTCCAGAGTGAAGCTCTTGCCACACTGAGCGCAGCAGTATGGCCTCTCTCCTGAGAGGATGCATTGGTGGGTCAGATTTTCATCTTGATTGAAGCTCTTGTTACATTTCGTGCAGTGATGAGATGTCAGTCCTTTCCCTGTTTTCGTAAAAGAAAAAAAATATATAGGAAGACAAGTGTTAAACATGACAAAAAATAAATAAATAAATAAATTTGGTTCCCTACTATGCATCCTCAGACCGAACACACATCTTGCTGCTATGACAGCATCATAAATTTAGCTAAACTACTAACAACTCCCTGACTGACAGCTATAAAGATATTGCAACCTCAAAAGTTAAACTATTACTACTTTGAGTGCTTGGGATTCTCTCCCCCCCCGAGGCTGTCAGGCTGAATGCTGTCTTACTGTACGTTCAGACCGCAAACGATAAATTGCCAAGAGTTGCCGAAGACTCCCAAAGAAACGTCGCTTGAGCACAGCAACTAAAACGGCAAATTGACCATGACGTTAGCATTTAAACGTTCGATCCTGCTTCTCTACAGGAGTCAACACCGGTAAATCGACATTTTGGTTGGTAGTCGCTGAACCGCATCATAGCTCATAACAAAGTGAATCGAAGTTTAACTTGTATTTAACACCCAAGTCGCCAAGTTTCGTCACCCACCACAACTGCCACTTTTCCCACAGAAATCGCCTGTCTCCATACAAAGTCAATTACTTCCGTCGCCCGTGTCACCTGAATTGCTAGCGGTGTGTGTTCAGACAACACAACACACGATGCAGGCAACACAAGAGATGGAAGTAATTGACTTGGTATAAGGCAACAGCAGCAAGTATAGCGAGCTTCAAAACTTGGGCGTCTTAAACCTATGTAATGACCAATGAAACAGTTTGTCAACTACAAAATTAATAAATCAATTTCCTGCCTTGGTTTGTTTAGAGAAGCAAGATGGAACGTTTGAATGCCTAAAGCCATAGCCCATTTTGCCACTGCTGTTGCTGTGCCAAGTAACGTTTCTTGGGACTTTTTGGCAACTCTTTGGACATTTATCGTGCACGGTCTGAAAGTACAGTTAAGTGTTTCTGACCAACATTGGCCATCTACAGATAAATCCAGTGAATGCGACTGGTTTACACTTAAAACACTATTGAAGTAGCTAGCAAATAAAAAGGCCCTTTACCATCTTCTACCACCAAGTTAGCAAACATAAAAATTCATATTATATAGTGGGGATTGTAAGTTGGGACAGCTTCACCACCTATGTCCTCTGAAGGACATAGAAAGGCCTATCGGGGCTTATTCATTAAAGGAATATTCTCAGGGTCCTTGAGAAACATACTTTACTTTTAGTATGTACTCAAATGACAATAAAACCCCCTTGGTTCTTGAGGTGTCTCCTCACCATGAGGCTGTGAATTAGGATTCTTCTCTGGTTCCTTCTCAGGTCTTGCTTGTGTTCTGCAGCAGTCCACCAAAACCACTGATACTCCCTTCAACTGGGTCTGAGACTTGGTGCCTAAAACATATTCATCATGAAAATCATACTTCCAATCACACAAGTATTCAATAACAGTATTACCTCCGCCAAGGAGGTTATGTTTTCGGTCGCGTTGGTTTGTCTGTTTGTCAGCAGGATAACTCGAAAAGTACTGCACGGATTTGGATGAAATTTTCGGACAATGTGTATATTGAGACAAGCTAGAGCTGATTACATTTTTCGAGTTTATGAATAACATAGTCAATCCAAGCAACTTAGTAAACATCAACCCAAGTCTGAGATTCCAATTTGGAATCTAGACTTGTCTGGGCGTTCCAGTGCACTGTGTGGAGAAGTGTAACTTAACTGAAGGAAAGCTTTGGAGTGATTTCAAGCATAGCCCTGCCGAATGAGCCTGCCAAATGTACTAGCTAGCGAATGAAATAAAATTACTTGGAACAGCACAGAGCGAACGCGAACGCAGAAGCGAACAAACACTTTACTTTACTCAATCAATGGATCCTCATGAATCGAAACCAAAAGTAAGATCCGAGGTACCTTTACCTCACTCCGGAGCCATCCTTTAAGTTAACCCCAACTGATACTGCAATCTACTGATCTTCTCCTTCCACATGTAATTAAAAGTCAAGTGTAAGACGATAAAAGGTGTCCCGCTGATTGAGCGAGTGTGTTAATGATAGCTAGTAGTGTTGGACTCTGAAATGTCCTTTGCTGGACGATGTGGAGCAACAGATCTAGAAAACTCCTCCTCACCCAAACGACTGCAGTCTCCATACTCTTCATCACCATCATCTTCATCCTCCTCCTCATCTTCAGAGACTGGGGCCTCCAGCAGATTCACACCATCAGATGGCATCAGTGAAGCCTGAGTGAGAGAAGAGACTTTTAGGAGTTGTGTCCTAGTTTCATGTGTGTGTGTTTGATGCTATGGGGTTGTGTTATTTGTTTTTCCTGGTTTTCAACTTTGCTGTTGTTACAGTTGTCTTTAAGCCTTCCCTCTACGCTGGATTTAGGCAACATTTCAATGTGTCGCACTCATTAAACATATATTGCCAGGACGTCACTACTTAATAAATTACATGTACCCGAGGAAAATATGCGTCTGCCTGCAGGTTTTAGGTTTAGATTTGTATTTTTTAATACACGGTGCAAATGGCTTAAAAACACGACGAGTTAATATTCCACAGGAATGTCTTTTAAATCTAAATTGTTAACGTTTCATCTCTTCCCTCGAATAAACAAGTAGTTCGCAAAGCAACTTGACCTTGAAACATTCTATAGAACGCAGCTGATGCGCAACAGGTAAACAAAGTAAAGTTCATCACCTGTGTGTGTTCAGGTTTGATGTCTGCAGAGGCGGTCTGATCTGTTGTGAGGTGAACTCCATATCCATGAGGAGTATGTTCCTCTTTAATAATCTCGACTAGCTGCGGACTCTGGGTGGAGGAGGAGACAGGATGGCTCGGGTCACATGTGGTAGCCGGCAGCATCTGTAGAGTTTGGGGATTAGAATAATCCACCTTAATCTGGTTGTCAAGTGAGACTAGCAGATTAGGACTCTGGTCGTCAGGTGAGACCAGTGGAGTAACACTGTGGACGTCAGGTGAGACTAGCGGATTAGGACTCTGGCCGTCAGGTGAGAACAGCGGATTAAAACTGTGGGCGTCAGGTGAGTCCATCTTATTCTGGACGTCAGGTGAGATTAGCGGATTAAGACCGTGGACGTCAGGTGAGACAAGCAGATTAACACTCTGGTCGTCAGGTGAGACTAGCAGATTAAGATTCTGGATGTCAACAGGTAAAATCTGAACCAGTGGACTTCCAGGACCTCCAGTGGACTCTACAGGTGAACCAGAGTGAGCAGGTGAGAGCGCTGGTTTCTGGTCATCAGGTGAGATGAGCTGTTCTGAACAGACCTGTGGCTCCTCAGCTGCTGAGAGCTGCTCTGATTGGAGAGGAGAGCTGGGTCTCGCCATCTGCTGAAAGACACATTAAATAACAGACATGTGTGTGTGTGTGTGTGTGTGTGTATGTGTATCTGCTGAAAAACACATTAATAACAGACATAATGAATCATAAATCATAAATAAGGCTTTTAAGGTTCACGCATATTTAGATATTTCTATATTTCTATATTTCATATCTGTTTTCTTTTTTCAACCGTGTTAACAGACATCCTCCCCTCTCTGAAGGGAGTTTTAAAGTATAGCCATTTGAGGTGGCTAAAACTTGTTTTTATTTATAAACAAAATCTAAATACATTTAGAAAAGTAAGCCTCCGAGCTGCCTATAGGCATGTACAGATACAGTCTCCTATAGTAGCACACACACACACACACACACACACACACACAAAGAAGGGCCTATTTCATGATTCATTAAAATAGATAATTTATCCTCCACGTGTTTCTGTAGTTCATCGATCTACAGATACAGTACACACACACACACACACACACACACACCTGATTGGCATGTGTCAGTAGGTCGTCTTTCTCCTGCAGGTGTTTCTGTAGTTGATTGATCTTCAGCTGCAGCTGATTGTTTGTCTCCACCTGCTCACTCAATATGTGTAGAATCTCCGTCTCTCTCTCTTCCAGACGGCGAATCAGCACACCGAGCTCTCTGTTCTTTACTACTTCACACTGATTGAGACACACACACACACACACACACACACACAATGCATGTGTAAAGGTTCTCTCATTCTGCCCCATGTTTAAGTCACATATGGTACCTTAGCTAGAATACTGATAAACACACACACACACACATATGGTACCTTAGCTAGAATACTGATTAAGACACACACACACACACATATGGTACCTTAGCTAGAATACTGATTAAGACACACACACACACACACACACACACACACACACACACACACACATATGGTACCTTAGCTAGAATACTGAGGCAAGATAATATAAAACAAGACGACCCTTTCTTAAAGTCACATTAGATCCTTTAGTTAGGACACTGATAGCCTGGTCATACCCAGCCCCTTAAGCCGGCCGCACACCGGTTCCGACAGCATTGCAGAGCTCTTTCGAATCCGACAATTTTGCCTAGCACCTAGCACAGTAGCCGGTGAAATTAACATTGGATGTCAATGGGCGGCTCCGACAAAATAGACCTGAATCGTAATTCACAACCGACGGCGGAAGACATCGGTGCTGGTGTGCGGGGTTGCATTGAAAACAATGGAATCGAATGTTAGAAGCAGAGTGCTCAGCACTGTGTCGGAGCCGGTGTGCGGTGGCCTTTAGTCTATATCTCTCTTCTTACCAGGGTCAGGGATCTCGCTTGTTGAGAAACAATTGCTTGCTGGAGATGTTTAAATTCAAAACTATTGGCCTTGACTGACAGCCTATCGTATTCTCGCTGTGCATTCCTTAAAGGAATGTACCGGAGTGAATTCAAGCATAGCCCTGTTGAAAGAGCTGGTTAAATGCGCTGGTTCGCGAGTGGAACAAAATAATTTGGTACAGCACAGACCGAACACGAACACAGAAGTGAACAGGCACTTTACAATGAATCAATGGGACCTGACTATTGGAAAGCGAAAGTAAGATCTGAGGTTACATTGACTCAATGTAAAGTGTTTCGCGTTCGCGTTAGGTCTGTGCTGTTCGAAATTCTTTCATTTCATGCAAAATATATTGCTGTTGGAAGGCTCGTGCAGCAGGACTATGCTTGAATTCACTCCGGTGCACTTTGGAGCAACTCTGTTGTATGAAACGTGCTATACAAATAAACGTGACTTGACTTGAATTCACTCCGGTGCATTCCTTTAAGTATGCTGATTGACTCGGGGTCGATGTGAATAAGTGGAGTCCGGTGCATTCCTTTAAGTATGCTGATAGACTCTGGGTGGATGTGAATAAGTGGAGTCCCAGACCGCTGTACGGAGAGAAGGGCTGATTATGACCAGGCTAGGGTACTGAGGGTTCTGTTGTCTTCATTTACCCCTGAGGGGCAAAAAGACGAGTGGGCAGATTATATGCTCCAGTATTCTCTTACCCTGTGTGTGTGTGTGTGTGTGTGTGTGTGTGTGTGTGTGTGTGTGTGTGTGTTTTACCTGTAATGCTTGTGTGATGCATTGTGTGGCTCTCTCCAAGTCCTTGCAGATTTGCTGATGACCAAGGTCCATGTGCTGAACAATGTCGCCCATCCACACACACACACACACACACACACACACACACACACACACACACACACACACACACACAGGTTGAGAAAGTAAATTAAAGGAATTTGCTATATTTAGTGTAGTTAATGCAATCTGGCGTTGAAGATTCTATTTCATCCTAGACCTAGAACATCCTAAAAAGAAGTTAACATCCTAAACTTCTTGGCAATGTCAGGGGGCCCAGAGAAAATGTTAATATTAACATCAATATTTGAGGAGCCCAAAAATATTTTTTGTCATAGGGCCCAAAATTTCTAGAAGCCAGGTGTAGAAATCAGAGGCCTTGTAACACTCTGGTTAGGCTACACTAGCATGAGTATAGTTCACTGTTATATGGGTTTAGATAGAAAATGACCACATTTCATCTTCCATCGTTCTTATCACTTGTAACTGCAGAAGAGTTTAATTAAATTGAAATGGGAGAAATAACGTTACCAGTGAGTAAGATGTTGAGTGATAAGGCAATGCTAACGATAAGTTAGCTGATCTGAAGCTTATAAAGTTAACGTCACTGTCTGACAGAGAGAGAAGTAACGTTACTGGACGAACTGAAACTAAATTAATCTGTTATTTAACTCGAGGGGAGGCAGACAATGAGTTAAAAAAAAATAATGCGTATCGTTATTCCTTTATGGCGGTGCCCTTACTTAACTTATAAAGTTAGAGTAGGCAACGGAAGTAATGTGATCTAAAGATGTGAGCAACAAGTTAACGTTATCGTACAACCCCAGGTTCTGAACAACATATGAAATCTTCGAAAACGGACTGGCACTTGAGAATTATCGTTAACGTGACCCATACATATCAAAAGAAGGGTACCATTATGCCCACCTTCTCGCTTTCCATGTTGACATCTGACGGCCGCACAATAACTTTATGGCAGAGAAACAAAGCTTCAAGGATCCTTGTTGATGGATTGATAACGATTGACGCTTCCGCCTTGAGATAACGCTAGATTTCCGTCACATATTTCTTGTCAACGACGATGACTTTTACATGCAAAACTGGTCTTCAAACGTTATGTGGAAAAAGTGATTACAATCTTATCAACACAATTCACCTCTTAAACATCGGTGAAATGAGCATCCTTTGCGTGTGAAAGGGAAAGGGCTTGTTAGAGTTTGTTTCGTTTTTCTTCTTCTATTGTTCTCGTTACATGTTTTAGTCGCGCGAATGAGCGTACTGCCATCTAGCGTACAGGATGAAAATGGTATTGGGCCTTGATGAATAAGAATACAGTAGGCCAGTGTAGCCTGACATAGCCCGACCATAATACTGCTGTTCATCCGTATTCATGGTCTGGAGGTTCTTTAACCTGGCGCGATTATACTGCGCGGGGGGGTGGCATTCACCTTTGGTTTGAAACAATTGGACAGCTCGTCTAATCAGCGTCGCTTATTGGCCGGTAGACTCTCTACCGATATAAACACGCCCAAGAGGACCGTTCCCAGACCATGGATACGTATGAACATTCGTATTATGGGCGGGCTATGTCAGGCTACCCCTGGGGGTACTTGGAGGGTTTCTAGGGGGTACACAAAACTAATCTGTGAATGGGTTCTCAGTTCTCGCCAGCATAAAAATAATATAGAGAAAGATCTAAAAACTATCACCAATACCCCCTTTTGCTATTAAATTGTATGTATGTGTTCACATTTTGTTAATTCAGCAATAATTGAGCAAAAATCTCAAGGTGTTTTTGGTGCGGGGGTACTCGGTAGGACCAGAGTGTCTCAGGGGGTACGCGACAATTAAAAGTTTGGGAACCACTGCAGTAGGCCTTCTAGGTCTGTTAAAATAGAATTTATTCAACTTAAACTGGGCATCAACTCAAATAACCTTTTTTGATGCTGGAACTGAAATGCTTTTCATTCATAAGGTGGCATTTTGACTTAACTTCTATTTTCCTTATAGACACATTTAAATCAAGGCACAACCAATGACAATATATAGAGGGCAACAGATATCAGATGGGTGTGGGGTGTGCAACACCTTCCTTACATCAAAACAGACACATAAACACATTTTAGGTTATTGTCTGACTGTCTGAGTTTCCTCATGGTAATGACGCAGGTCTCTCTCTCTCTCTCTCTCTCTCTCTCTCTTTCTGTGTGTGTGTGTGTGTGTGTGTGTGTGTGTGTGTGTGTGTGTTGTGTGAGGCGTGTAAAACCTTCCTTACATCAAAACAGACACATGCATGTTTCTTTTAGGTTATTGTCTGACTGGAAGTAGTTCCAAAAAATACCTCCTCTAATAGCTGATTACCGTTCCATATGAATGCCTTTCAGAATGGTAACTATAACAATAAGCAGCCTTGTAGATCTACTTTCAACTGAAAGTAGTACTCAAACCGAACAGGTTAGCTTCTTTTAAATTTGAGTTGCATATTTCTTTTACGTTTTATACGCTTCTTCAAATATACGAGAGATAGATGGATACGGGAGATAAGCGGGATAACGACCTCCGAGGTGACCAATTCTTCATTAATAATTGGCTTGGCCGAATAACTCCGTCTCCGCGCGTCGCCGGAGTTCTAGATTCCACCTCGCCAATTATTAATGAATAACTGGTCACCTCGTCGGCCATTATCCCTTACTTGTACCTTGTTCTCTGATAAGATCAAGTGATATTTTACAAACCTAATTAAAAGCTCATATTTGTTCTAAGTCGCCCATGTTTTATTGGCTATTTCTAAATCTAAGATTTCCATATGAAAGAGGGAAGAACCATGCCTCATGTTCATGATAGCTCTTTCACCATGCACAACCTCTCTTAATTCAGCAAAGACAATGTAAAAGTAGTTTTCCATTGTATGTCTCCTTTAAACTTCAACATCTATCCTCTTTGTCCTGGTGTCTGCATCCTGGTCCAAATCTACATCCTGGTCTCGCAGGCCTGTGACACAGACACTCCGTTCCCAAACAACATTCATACATAGCTGATGACTGACTTTGTTTATTTAGTTGTTTTTTGGCTTGTTTTCTGTGTTCGTTTGTATTTACTTAAGAAACAAATACAGTACATATTTTGGTTGAGAAAACCAACCTCTCGCCTCCACCCCTTGTTTTGCAACCTCCAATAAAGAGAATAAAAATAAAAAAAAGACCCCCACACACACACACACACACACACACACACACACACACACACACACACACACACACACACACACACACACACACACACAGGCATAAGGTAATACCAAGTATGGTGTCCTTGAGTGTACAACAAGAGCAGTAGGAAAAAATAGACAACTAAACAAATAAAGAACTTGGACAAATTACTTTGTGTATTTAGTGTTTTTATTTTTGTCATCCTTCATGCATCACTATTCACTATAGACAGGAAGAGACTAGCAGTATCTAAAAACAACTCTGTGTGTGTGTGTGTGTGTGTGTGTGTGTGAGTGTCATTGTTGATCCTTCATGCTTCACTATTCACTATAGACAGGGAGAGACTAGTGATAGCTAAAAACAACTCTGCGTGTGTGTCTGAGTTTGTGTGTGTGAGTAAAAGACAGGTTGTGTATGCACGTGTGTGTGTGTGTGTGTGTGACTGTGTGTGTGTGTGTGTGTGTGTGTGTGTGTGTGTGTGTGTGTGTGTGTGCGTGAGTG
>JAODXP020000035.1:1265866-1267678 GCA_027497455.2 Sardinella longiceps | reverse complement strand
TGGACTCATCAGGTCTGTGGTGGATAAATCTGGTCTGATCTGGACTCATCAGGTCTGAACTGTACCCAGTCTGTAGTACTGAATTCATGGGGTCTAAGATGGATTGATCAGGGATTCATGGCAAATAGGATTAATTGATCAGGTCTGTACCGAAATGATATGGTCTGAGATGGATTGATCAGGTCTGTACCTCTGAAATGATCATGGGGTCTGAGATGGATTGATCAGGTCTGTTCTGAATTGATGAGGTCTGAGATGGATTGATCAAGGTCTGTATCTGAATATTGATGATGCGTCTGAGATGGATTGATCAGGTCTGTTCTGAATTGATGAGGTCTGAAATGGATTGATCAGGTCTGTGCTGGAAGCCACAGAGTGAGGGAGTTGGGGGGGGGAGGGTTGGGTCATTGGAAGGTCTTGAGATTATTAGACTTGTGTGGGGTGTAGCTGTGTGTTAGTCCTCTACGGGGTGTAGTTCTTGGGCCGGATCATCATCTTGACGGACCTGAAGGCCTGGTGGTAATTGCTGGGGTAGACCTGTAAGGGGTGTAGTTGGTGGGGTAGACCTCTAGGGGGAGTAGTTGCTGGGGTAGACCTGTAAGGGGTGTAGTTGGTGTGTTTGTCCTCTAGGGGCGTAGTTCTTGGGTCGGATCATCATCTTGACGGACCTGAAGGCTTGCCTGTAGTTGGTGGGGTAGTACTCGCTGGTGAGGTTGGCCCAGGTGCCCCAGAAGATTCCGTTGCGGACGCCCTTGTAGGGCTTGTGGTAGTACTTCCCGTTGAGGTTGGCGGCCATGCAGGCGTCGAACCACCAGCCCGAGCTGTAGTAGAAGCCGCAGTTGCCCGACGGGTACATGTCGTTGTCGCGGTCGGGGGTTGTGAAGAACTTCTGGTCGTGGTCGAAGTACTTGCCGAAGTGCAGGGCGTCACCTGCGGAGCCGGAGTAGCCGCTGACGGACAGGCGGTAGCGCAGCAGCTCGTTGGCCACGTAGAAGCGGTCGTACTTGGCGTACTCGCGCACGCTGGCCACGTCCTCCAGCTCGATGCGCAGCACCATGTCCTTGGCCTTGGTCAGCAGGTGCAGCAGGTCGTTGCCCAGCCAGAACTCCCCACGCCGGTCGCCGAAGCCCTGCTTGTACTCCGCCCAGCTGCGGTTGAAGCTCACGCTGCCGTTGATGCGCCGCTGGATCACCGTCCAGCCCCCGCCGTACGACTCCATGTCACACCACACGCTGAACGTGCCGTTACGGGGGTCAGGGGTCACCTGGTACAGGCCGTCGGTCCGCTGGCCCAGAACACTGTACTCAGAACAGTCCTTAGGGGCCACGATAACTAGAGAGAGAAAGAGAGGGATGAGTATATTATGAACAGTCCTTAGGGGCCACGATAACTACAGGAGAGAGAAGGAGAGAGGGAAAGAGGGAGAGAGAGAGAGAGTGAAAGAGGGAGAGAGAGGGATGAGCGATGAATGAATTCTTTGCCACTGTTGTTCTGCTTTAAACAATGACATTTGTACATTAGCAGATGCGCTTTTTATAATTATATTTATTTACATTTTATGTTTTATTACAGATAGCATGCCAGTGCCTTTTATGTACAGCTTTAAACAAACATAATATTCATATTATAGCAGCATCTATCTCTACACTCACACTTCTGTTACATCTTCACACAATCAACACAACACTGTATGTGTTTTATTGCTACAACTTTTTAGAAACCTTTTCTTGTACAGCAGCACTTTGGCTCAATTCCTGTTGTTTTTAAATGTGCTTTAGAAATAAATGACTTGACTTGATGTGACTATATTAT
>JAODXP020000035.1:1250866-1260866 GCA_027497455.2 Sardinella longiceps | reverse complement strand
GGTCAGACGCATGCAATGGCCTGAAAAAAGTCAGCACATGGTATAGCATTCCATTGACGGTAACGGGAATGCCGTTATGGACTATGGAAACAGTAATTCATTTGATTACTCGTTACTGCAAAAAGTTGGTTACGCTGTTATACCCTAACTCCGTTATTACCAACACTGGTGTTGAAGTACAGTTGCCCTTGGCAACAGAGAAGCTTCTGTTGTTATAGTTGGTAAACACTGAAAAATCCAGGTCACTCATTTTCAGTAGGGCCTTTAACACATGCTCTGATGCCATAGGAGCAGCATTGTAGAATGTTGCCATTTATCAAATGTTTGACGGACATCCTTAATAATGGTTGCTATGTGTAGGATTTGTCGTTGCCAGGGTTTTGCGGACTGTCAATTCAGATGTGGACGAACTGTTGCAGTTCTGTCTAATTTGATCAATTTTACCGCTGAAAAAAGCTACAAACTCATTGCATTTAACCACCGTGAGAAGTTCGGCTGCTGGCTGTGATGTTGAGATTGTTAGCCTACTTCTCAACAGTGGGAAAAAAGCACACAAGAATTGTTCATTTTCTTGTTGATAATGTTGGGGAAAAAGATGGTACTATTTTGAGTTAGTGCGCTATAACATAAAGAGTATAGAGTAAGTATACTCACATACGAGTAAGTATACTCACATGTGTGATATAAAGAGCATATACAGTAACAGTAAGTATACTCACATGTGTGACAGAAAGAGTATATAAGAGTAAGTATACTCACATGTGTGACAGAGTATATAAGAGTAAGTATACTCACATGTGTGATATAAAGAGTATAAAACAGTAAGTATACTCACATGTGTGACATAAAGAGTATAAGAGTAAGTATACTCACATGTGTGATATAAAGAGTATATAAGTAAGTATACTCACATGTGAGATATAAAGAGTATAAGAGAATAGTATACTCACATGTGTGACATAAAGAGTATATAAGAGTAAGTATACTCACATGTGTGATATAAAGAGTATAAGAGAGTAGTATACTCACATGTGTGACATAAAGGGTATAAGAGAGTAGTATACTCACATGTGTGACATGAAGAGTATAAGAGAGTAGTATACTCACATGTGTGACATAAAGAGTATAAGAGAGTAGTATACTCACATGTGAGATATAAAGAGTATAAAACAGTAAGTATACTCACATGTGTGATATAAAGAGTATATAAGAGTAAGTATACTCACATGTGAGATATAAAGAGTATAAGAGAGTAGTATACTCACATGTGTGACATAAAGAGTATATAAGAGTAAGTATACTCACATGTGTGACAAAGAGTATAAGAGAGTAGTATACTCACATGTGTGACATAAAGGGTATAAGAGAGTAGTATACTCACATGTGTGACATAAAGAGTATAAGAGAGTAGTATACTCACATGTGTGACATAAAGAGTATATAAGAGTAAGTATACTCACATGTGTGACAAAGAGTATAAGAGAGTAGTATACTCACATGTGTGACATAAAGAGTATAAGAGAGTAGTATACTCACATGTGTGACATAAAGAGTATAAAACAGTAAGTATACTCACATGTGTGACAAAGAGTATAAGAGAGTAGTATACTCACATGTGTGACATAAAGAGTATAAAACAGTAAGTATACTCACATGTGTGACATAAAGGGTATAAGAGAGTAGTATACTCACATGTGTGACATAAAGAGTATAAGAGAGTAGTATACTCACATGTGTGACATAAAGAGTATAAGAGAGTAGTATACTCACATGTGAGATATAAAGAGTATAAAACAGTAAGTATACTCACATGTGTGACATAAAGAGTATAAAACAGTAAGTATACTCACATGTGTGACATAAAGAGTATAAGAGAGTAGTATACTCACATGTGTGACATAAAGAGTAGTAGTATACTCACATGTGTGACATAAAGAGTAGTAGTATACTCACATGTGTGATATAAAGAGTATATAAGAGTAAGTATACTCACATGTGTGACAAAGAGTATAAGAGAGTAGTATACTCACATGTGTGACATAAAGAGTATATAAGAGTAGTATACTCACATGTGTGACATAAAGAGTATAAAACAGTAAGTATACTCACATGTGTGACATAAAGAGTATAAGAGAGTAGTATACTCACATGTGTGACATAAAGAGTATAAAACAATAAGTATACTCACATTGCGGGGCGGTGTGTGCAGCACAGTGTGTGTGGCAGGAGGTGCTGAGTTGGTTGAGCAGGCCGCTGATGTCACTGATGTTGTGGGCGGCGGCGGCCTCTAGGGCCTCACCTGTCTGAGCGCTGAGCTGGCTCACCTGGCCCTGCAGAGAGCTGATCTGAGCGCGTGCGTTACGCAGACTCGTCGACATGCGGTTCAGCTTCACCTGCATCTCCGCCATCAACATGGGTGTGGCCTCTGGCCTGGGGGCGGGTCTAGTCTGAGGCATGTCCCCACGCACATTAAGCTCCTCCCCCTTGGATACATTAAACTCCTCCCCCGTGGGCTGGTCCTGCTGAGGCTCCTCCTCCTGTTGCTGTCCGTCCGTCTTGGGCGCCCCCTGGTTGGGAGAGACCGTTGCAGTGGAGTAGTAAATGATAGATACAGACGGCAAGTACGGTTAACGCCCCCAAACTGCGAGGGTGAAAACAGAGGCCAATTTAACATTGTGGTGAATGGACAAGGTGGAGACAGTTGCTTAACAATAATACACCGCTTAGTAAAATTGAACAAAGTCCATATTAGATGTTGTGTCTAATTATGACCTGTTTGCCTGCTTGTGTTTCTAAACTAAAATGCATTTTCCATCATTTGTTTATTCCAGTAACAGAAATGTCATGAGCCGTCTCTGCTCCTGTCATAAGTGAAGCAATTTTCAATCACAAGTCTGATTAGCTCAGTCTAGCAAGCTAAAGTTAACTACATTTACTGTGGTGATGAATGAATTTGGCTAGTTAGCAAGCTAATGAAGCTAAGAAGCAAACTAAATTGTGTTTCTATAAGAGTAGTATACTAAAACTTGGTACGCTATGATATAAAGCATAAGTGCGTCCCGCGATCACTGTGCGTCTATATATGGGTGGATGACAAATAAGCCTGAAAAAAGGATTTTTAAAAAACTTCAAATATCATCCCTAAAAAGTGTTTATATGTGTTGCTGTGAGTCTAAACTTAACCAATACGTAAATATTTTTTACATTTTTTAATTAAAATAAGTATTTATATATGAATTTATCAAGGTAGTGCCTAGAACTGTCATATGGTGTGACATTAAAACAATTTGATATAAAATAAAAATTAGGTATTTTTTTCTTCTTTAATTTACGTCAATGTACTTATTAATCATGTTTGCTTTGATATGCAACATTTGCTTGTGAATATTTAGGATAAAAACTTAACATTTGACAAGTTATTATGTCAAGGAGGAGAATGGTCTGAACTCTAACCAGATATTTTAGCGTATTTCTGACATTCTTTGTCAAAAGTTGCTCAAAATTCTTGAGATTCTTGCAGATGTCATTTCCTTTCTACACTATTGATTTTGTCATGATTTGTCAGTTAGAAAGTCTTGTTTTATGACGTTTTCTATGATTATTTGACGTCACACCAAATGACAGTGTCACGCCATATGATGAAATGCACCAAATCACAATGTATCAGCGCAAAAAAAGGTATTTCATGAAAATAAAATCATTAACAATGAATTTTGAAGTCCACTGAAAAGAACTTTAGGGATAACATCTATTTTTCAACTGCATATTACATGTGAAACATGGTGACACGGGGGAAAAATGGGAAAGGGAAATATAAATTGTACAGATCCTACTTTGCTAAATTCTTATCACAGATTTAATATATTTCATGTATGATTTTTAAATTGAATTCGTGTTTTTACATATATTTCAATATAAAAATGCAGTTTGGTCATAGAGTGTGACAGAAATGTCATATAGTGTGACTGTACATTTTCAATGTCCCAATGTAATAACAATGTAATAACAATGTCACTCCATATGACATAGTGTCACTCAATATGACATTTTGACAGTTTATCTAATTTATTAGACAACTAAATACAGCTAGATATTATTTAGCATGCAACTGACCACATGGCAGCAATGCTTTCTAAGAATTCATGAAGAAGATTTGTGAAAAATAACATTTTTTTATTGCAAATGATGTCACACCATAAGACACAATTTTTTGGCCACTATTGATGATGTCGGATATGGAGCTTTTTATATAAAAATCTAAAAGGCAGACCTGACCTCCTGACCATGGCAATCACTCCTGACATGCTATTGTAACTTCCTGATTAAGCAGGGTCTGTGTCATGGCAATGATGTCCAAATTAATGCCCGTTGAAAATATAAAATATAATGTCACACCATATGACGTCCATTGTATGGACAAAATATATTTGATTAGAACTTAGTTGGACGTTATGCATGGGCATCGAAACTTTCTGTGGTTATAGAAAACATCCACTTATTTTATTTGCCTGGTAAAATTTTTAAGTATTTATACTTTATATGGATATACATTCTAATTAGGAAAATCACACGCATAGTGGACAGTCACACCATATGACATTTTTTATGTTTGGATAGTTGTTTTATGTCAAAATTTAAATACAACACCAACATTTTTAGTATGCAGGAAGTTGATCCTATCAGACCAACAACATTTCCATATCAATTCTTAACAATTACCATTTTTTATACGTGTGTGACAAAAGGACAGTCTGAATTTTGCTATCCGTCATCCACCCATATCTCTATAGAGGTGTTTAGCAGCATTACTGTGCGTCTATATATCTCTATAGAGGTGTTTAGCAGCATTACTGTGCGTCTATATATCTCTATAGAGGTGTTTAGCAGCATTACTGTGCGTCTATATATCTCTATAGAGGTGTTTAGCAGCATTACTGTGCGTCTGTATATATATATCTCTATAGAGGTGTTTAGCAGCATTACTGTGCGTCTGACCTATTTATGCATTTATTTATTCTATATGTACTAACATCCTCATCCCTCTTGGGTGCCCCCTGGTGCTTGGCAGCGGCATTGCAGCTGCAGGTTGTTGACGGCGTGTGTGCGTGTGTATGAGTGTGCGTGTGTATGAGTAGTGATTAGTGTGAGTATACTCACATGTTTGTTGGCGTTGGTGTTGCAGCTGCAGGAGCTGCGCTGTTTCTGCAGTTTGGTGACGGCATGTGTGTGTGTGTGTGTGTGTGTGTGAGTGTGAGGGTGAGTATACTCACATGTTTGGCGTTGGTGTTGCAGCAGCGCTGTTGCTGTTGCTGTTGCTGTTTCTGCAGTTTGCTGACGGCGTCTCTGAGGCTCTGCAGCTCCTTGAGGCCGCGCTCCAGCTGACGGAACTGTTTGGGGAGCGTCAGCGTGAGGGGGGGCAGCGTCAACGACACGGGACACTCATCGTCCTCCGCACCGCACGCCCCCACCGCCTTCACACGCACATCACAGCTTTCCGCCGCCGCCACCGCACACACACTCCCCAGCAGAGCCACGCACACACACACACTCACACACACACTCACACTCCTCCACAGCACCGCACTCATGCTGCACCACAACAGGAACCAACCGCAGATCTGGCTCAGGAACCAGACAAGAGCCGACGGAACCACACAGATGCAGAGAACCGCACCAGAGAACTGGAACTGGAGCACCACACAAGAGATATAGAACTGTAGAACCGCAGCAGAGATCTAGAACTGAGAACTCCACCTGTAGAACCGCACCAGAGAACTGGAACCGGAGAACCGCAGCACGGAGCTGAGATGAGATGAGATCCGAAGCTGAGCCTACAGTAGAGAACAGCGTAGTGAAGAGTTCCCCTCACACACTCCCTCTCCCTCTCTCTCTCCCTCTCACACACACACACACACACACACACTCAGTGTCCAGACAGATAGTGCAGACTGAGCTCAAGTGCCTCACCCGTGATGAGGGGCGTCATTAATATCAGAGGGGGGGGGCTGTAGAGGGTCACACACACACACACACACAAACACACACACACACATATAAATATCAAGGGGGGGTAGGTGGAGCTCCAGAGGTTACGCAACGCTGGAAGTGAAAGCTGTGTAGCAGCAAAAAGATTGTGTGTGTGTGTGTGTGTGTGTGTGTGTGCATGTACAGTATGTGTGTGTGAGAAAGAGACAGAGACTGGGTGGGCTGGGTCAGTGTGTGCATGGTTACAGGATGGTGTGTGTGTGTGTGTGAGTGTGATATTGTGGGTGTGGACTTGCGTGTGTGGGTGCTTGGATATGTGTGTGTGTGTGTGTGTGTGTGTGTGTGTGTGTGTGTGTGTGTGTCTGAGTGTTCTTCGCTGGAAATCAGTGACTCACAGCTCCTCTTCACTT
The DNA here is from genome assembly GCA_027497455.2 of Sardinella longiceps. Lineage (NCBI taxonomy): Eukaryota > Metazoa > Chordata > Actinopteri > Clupeiformes > Clupeidae > Sardinella > Sardinella longiceps. Next base: position 1,254,471 of record JAODXP020000035.1, on the reverse strand, counting down.
GCTGACTTTGTTCCTGAGAGAGTGTGTGTGTGTGTGTGTGTGTGTGTGTGTGTGTGTGTGTGTGTGTGTGAGTTAGAGTGTGTGTGTGTGAGTATGTGTGTGAGGTTACATTCTTGTTTCCTGGAATGAAAAGTGGCTGTTCTGTTGTTCTGTTATGCTGTGTGTGTGTGTGTGTATGTGTGTGTGTGCTGCCAGTTTGATGCACTGCAGGACAGGCCAACACATTTTTTGTTTGCTCAGTTTGAGTGTGTGTGTGTGTGTGTGTGTGTGTGTGTGTGTGTTTGTGTATGCATGTGTGTGAAGTTTGTTTAGTGTGTGTGGTGTTTGTGTGTGAGTGTGTTGAATATAAATGCTAGCATGTGGTTTGGTATGATTGCATTTGTGTTTGACATGCAGGCAGTCCAAAGACTCATATTTACCAACAGTCTGCCTATTAGGGGAAGAGAGAGAGAGAGAGAGAGAGAGAGAGAGAGAGAGAGAGAGAGAGAGAGAGAGAGGAGGGTAAGAGAGAGAGAGAGAGAGACAGAGAGGAGGGGGGTAAGAGAAGGGGATAGAGACAGACAGACAGAGAGAGAGGAGAAAAAGAGGGAGATAGAGAATGAGAGTAAGAGGATGAAAAGAGAGGGGGATAGAGAATGAGAGAGAGGATGAAAAGAGAGGGGGATAGAGAAAGAGAGTGAGAGGAGGAGGTTAAGAGAGAGAGAGACAGAGAGAGAGAGAGGAGGAAAAGAGGGGGATAAAGAAAGAGAGTAGGAGGAGGAATAGAGACAGAGGGGAGAAAAAGGGGGGATAGAGACAGAGAGAGGGATTGATAGAGAGAGGGGAGAAAAAGAGGGGGATAGAGACAGAGAGAGGGATTGATAGAGAGATGGGAGAAAAAGGGGGGGATAGAGACAGAGGGGAGAAAAAGGGGGATAGAGACAGAGAGAGGGATTGATAGAGAGGCATGCATGGAGAGTTGAAGCGAGGGATGATGGTGCAGGGACAGAAAGAGAGATAGAGAAAGGGGGATAGAGACAGAGAGGGGGAATGATAGAGAGGCCTAGGGTTAGGGTTAAGCCGCGTACACATACATCGTTACTCGCTCGTCGCTAAGCGAGGAGGGACAACGTATTGTCAATGAGTTTGAGCGATGCGAGTAAAAAGACAGGCGAGTAGCTACCGGCGAGGCGATGTGGGCGTGTACGGACATAAAATTATTTTAACTTTCAGCGATGCGAGTAAGCAAGCAACCAATGACAATGGAATATTCCATTGATTGACAGTTAACTGAAGCAGCGAGTTACATGGAAAACTTACGTTTGTAGACAAAATATCTCTTGTTTTTGCAAACTGTGGTTCATAATATATGTGAAACATAATAAATGAGTGAACTGTAAGCATTTTAAACGTAACGGTATGCACAGGCGTGTGATTATAACTTGTAACGTGTTCTTCGCCGATACTTCGGCAGTGACCAATAAACAAATCGATACCTTGGTAACAAGCAAGTGTTTCTCAGCGAGCTAGCTAGAGGTGAGGAGCGAGTAACGACGTATGTGTACGGGGCTTTAGAGCGAGGGATGATGCAGAGACAGAAAGAGAGAGAGAGAGAGAGGGGAGAGAGAGAAAGGGGGGATGAGTGTGATAAAACGAGGGATGATGGTGCAGAGACAGAAAGAGAGATAGAGAGAGAGGGGAGAGAGAGAAAGGGGGGATGAGTGTGATAAAACGAGGGATGATGGTGCAGAGACAGAAAGAGAGATAGAGAGAGAGGGGAGAGAGAGAAGGGGGGGATGAGTGTGATAAAACGAGGGATGATGCAGAGACAGAAAGAGAGAGAGAGAGAGAGGGGAGAGAGAGAAAGGGGGGATGAGTGTGATAAAACGAGGGATGATGGTGCAGAGACAGAAAGAGAGAGAGAGAGAGAGGGGAGAGAGAGAAAGGGGGATGAGTGTGATAAAACGAGGGATGATGAGTGCAGAGACAGAAAGAGAGATAGAGAGAGAGAAGGAGGGATAGAGACAGAGAGAGGGGATGAGTGTTAGAGCGAGGAGGGATGATGGTGCAGAGACAGAAAGAGAGATAGAGAGAGAGAGAAAGAGGGATAGAGACAGAGAGAGGGGATGAGTGTTAGAGCGAGGGAGGGATGATGGTGCAGAGACAGAAAGAGAGATAGAGAGAGAGAGAAAGAGGGATAGAGACAGAGAGAGGGGGATGAGTGTTAGAGCGAGGGAGGGATGATGGTGCAGAGACAGAAAGAGAGATAGAGAGAGAGAAGGAGGGATAGAGACAGAGAGAGGGGATGAGTGTTAGAGCGAGGGAGGGATGATGGTGCAGAGACAGAAAGAGATAGAGAGAGAGGGGAGAGAGAGAAAGGGGGGATGAGTGTGATAAAACGAGGGATGATGGTGCAGAGACAGAAAGAGAGATAGAGAGAGAGGGAGAGAGAGAAAGGGGGGATGAGTGTGATAAAACGAGGGATGATGGTGCAGAGACAGAAAGAGAGATAGAGAGAGAGGGGAGAGAGAGAAAGGGGGGATGAGTGTGATAAAACGAGGGATGATGGTGCAGAGACAGAAAGAGAGATAGAGAGAGAGAAGGAGGGATAGAGACAGAGAGAGGGGATGAGTGTTAGAGCGAGGGAGGGATGATGATGCAGAGACAGAAAGAGAGATAGAGAGAGAAGGAGGGATAGAGACAGAGAGAGGGGATGAGTGTTAGAGCGAGGGAGGGATGATGATGCAGAGACAGAAAGAGATAGAGAGAGAGAAGGGGGGATAGAGACAGAGAGAGGGGATGAGTGTTAGAGCGAGGGAGGGATGATGATGCAGAGACAGAAAATGGACGGATGGGTAGCAGCTTTCTGAAGCACATCCTGATAACTCACACACACACACACACACACACACACACACATACACACACACACACAGAAGCTGCTTGAGCAAGATAATCACAAGTGTGTGTGTGTGTGTGTGAGTGTGTGCCTATGATAAAGCCACGTGTCAGTCATGTGTCGGATCATTTCCTTTGGGATGAGAATGTGTGCATGGCTGAGTGGTTTTGTGTGTGTGATGTGTGTGGCTAAGTGGTTGTGTGTGTGTGTGTGTGTGTGTGTGCCTAGAAGTGCATGTCATCATGGCAACATTGCCACCTTAAATAGTGCTAAGCGGCAAAAGGCCATAGAAATACATTACAGTGCAGCTATTTAGTGTGTGTGTGTGTGTGTGTGTGTGTGTGTGTGTGTGTGAAGGTACAGTATTTAGTGCTTGTTTGTGTGTGAACAGCTATTTAATGTGTGTGTGTGTGTGTGTGTGTGTGTGCATGTGTATGTTGTGTGTGTGTGTGTGTGTGTGCACGCGTGTGCATGTGTATGTTGTATGTGTGCGTGTATGTGTGTGTGTGTGTGTATGTTGTGTGTGTGTGTGTGTGTGTGTGTGTGTGTGTGTGTGTGTGTGTGTGTGTGTGGTTCTCCCATCCCAGCTCCTCTCTACAGGCCAGATCAGTGGTGTTCGTGTGGCAAAACCAAAGGCCAGTTTCAGTCTGCTACAGGACACACTGAAGAGGTAACACACACACACACACACACACACACACACACACACACACACACACACTCACTC
>JAODXP020000035.1:1238366-1240866 GCA_027497455.2 Sardinella longiceps | reverse complement strand
TACCACTCAGCAATTCTTCTGGCTAAATAATGTTGCCTACTTTCCGAATGGAGATTTCAGCTCATTTCTCTCCGTCTAACGTGAGTGAGTGAAGTTTTTCTCACATTTGACAGGCGGAGCTAATTAGCATAAAATCACGCTGATTGGTTGAGGGTTCTAGAGCTCAGCATGTAGAGCTTGTGAATGCTGGCTGCATAAGCAAATTTCAGGGAGCTTCAAAAGATTCACATTTTATTAATAAACCGAAATATTGCGGTTTAGGAAAGTTTATTGAACCACACAGGGCGTATTGTTCGATAACCATAAAATACGATAACCGTTGCATCCCTAGTGTGTGTGTGTGTGTGTGTGTGTGTGTGTGTGTCTGTGCGTGTGGTCACAAGCAGCCTGCACCAGGTACTGTACACAAGGGGTGGGCGATATGGCCTAACATAGTGTGTGTGTGTGTGTGTGTGTGCGCGTGTGTGAGCAGCAGTCTGTAGCGGGCGTAGAAACTCAGCTGGTTGAGCAAGCGTTGATGTGATGTATGTGTGTGTGTGTGTGTGTGTGTGTGTGTGTGAGCAGCAGTCAGTAGCGGGCGCAGAGACTCAGCTGGTAGAGCAGGCGTTGATGTGATGTGTGTGTGTGTGTGTGTGTGTGTGTGTGTGTGAGCAGCAATCTGTAGCGGGCGTAGAGACTCAGCTGGTAGAGCAGGCGTTGGCGGAGGAACAGGAGCTGGTCAAGGAGACGCATCATCAGAGGGAGGAGCTTAGACATCTGGCCTGCCTATCACAGATCAAAGCAGACGAGAGAGACCAGAAGAGTAGAGAATTACTCAGAGCACAGGTACACACATACACACACACACACACACACACACACACACACACACACACACACACACACACACACACTTAGACACCTGGCCTGCCTATCACAGATCAAAGCAGACGAGAGAGACCAGAAGAGTAGAGAATTACTCAGAGCACAGGTAACACACACACACACACACACACACACACTCAGACACACACCTCTGTTTGAAATTCATTCTGAAATTCATTCTGAAAAATTGTAGGAATCGTAACTTTTTTGGATGTTTTCATTGGTTGGCGTGTGTGTTGTGTCTTCATAGCAACGGAACAACCGCATCAAAGAGGACCTACAGGGAAAAGACTTGGTGATCCAGGAACACAAGAAACAGAGCGCCGAGATCCAGTCTCGGTATGTACACACACACACACACACACACACACACACAGAGGGAAAAAGACCTGGTGATCCAGGAACGGGTGGATGACGGATAGCAAAATTCAGACTGTCCTTTTGTCACACACGTATAAAAAATGGTAATTGTTAAGAATTGATATGGAAATGTTGTTGGTCTGATAGGATCAACTTCCTGCATACTAAAATTGTTGGTGTTGTATTTAAATTTTGACATAAAACAACTATCCAAACATGAAAAATGTCATATGGTGTGACTGTCCACTATGCGTGTGATTTTCCTAATTAGAATGTATATCCATATAAAGTATAAATACTTTAAAATTTTACCAGGCAAATAAAATAAGTGGATGTTTTCTATAACCACAGAAAGTTTCGATGCCCATGCATAACGTCCAACTAAGTTCTAATCAAATATATTTTGTCCCTACAATGGACGTCATATGGTGTGACACTATATTTTATATTTTCAACGGGCATTAATTTGGACATCATTGCCATGACACGGACCCTGCTTTATCAGGAAGTTACAATAGCATGTCAGGAGTGATTGCCATGGTCAGGAGGTCAGGTCTGCCTTTTAGATATTTATATAAAAAGCTCCATATCCGACATCATCAATAGTGGCCAAAAAATTGTGTCTTATGGTGTGACATCATTTGCAATAAAAATTGATATTTTTCACAAATCTTCTTTATGAATTCTTAGAAAGCATTGCTGCCATGTGGTCAGTTGCATGCTAAATAATATCTAGCTGTATTTAGTTGTCTAATAAATTAGATAAACTGTCAAAATGTCATATGGAGTGACACTATGTCATATGGAGTGACATTGTTATTACATTGTTATTACATTGGGACATTGAAAATGTACAGTCACACTATATGACATTTCTGTCACACTCTATGACCAAACTGCATTTTTATATTGAAATATATGTAAAAACACAAATTCAATTTAAAAATCATATATGAAATATATTAAATCTGTGATAAGAATTTAGCAAAATAGGATCTGTACAATTTATATTTCCCTTTCCCATTTTTCCCCCATGTCACCATGTTTCACATGTAATATGCAGTTAAAAAATAGATGTTATCCCTAAAGTTCTTTTCAGTGGACTTCAAAATTCATTGTTAATGATTTTATTTTCATGAAATACCTTTTTTTTGCGCTGATACATTGTGATTTGGTGCATTTCATCATATGGCGTGACACTGTCATTTGGTGTGACGTCAAATAATCATAGAAAACGTCATAAAACAAGACTTTCTAACTGACAAATCATGACAAA
>JAODXP020000035.1:1154614-1199614 GCA_027497455.2 Sardinella longiceps | reverse complement strand
ACTAGCTATGTCTGTCAGTCAAATTCAGATGACAACCTTAATGTCAGTAACCTGCCACCCGCGCAGATGAATGAATTGAATACGAGTGTCTGCGAAAGCTAGACTACAATGTCAGTGCATGTTATCGAAATAAAAAGTATAGCCAACTTACCAATATAATCTTCCTAGCAAGATGTCACCATCACTGAAGGTAGCCTTCTTCGGGAATGAGAATGACATCATACCCAGTGTCCCTTGCGAAATTGTTCACGATTGGCCGGCAAATGTTGGGCGTGCTCGTATTAAGGCGGCACCGTCAATACTGCAGCTGGACCCTTCTTGTGCATTGAGGCAGGAGATGTGTTAATCTCACAACATTAAAAATTGATGAGAAGAACACTTTCCAAATATTTATAAGCTAGGTTACGACCCAACACAGTGAACATAAAAATGTAAAATTATAAAAAATCTGGCCATTACCGATAGGCATGGTTTAATTCAAGGGGCGGAATTAACAAACTCTGCCTGCTGATACGCTGACTTAGCCTGGCAGCGCCATCCTGCTTACTTATGTTAAAATGAATTTTACCTCCGTACCAGTCTGGAATAGAGCGCCTACCTCGGTTCGTTCACGGTTTAGCCAATCAGCACACAGTTTAGAGCGCTGTCTCTTAACTTGCCACTTTCGAATTAGCTTTACAAAATTGGTGCATGACATTAACATTCATGATCTTGAGGACTTATTGCCACTACGATGTAAAAATAAATTGAAATTAGCTAGCGATCTGTTACTGCTGAATGCGGAAGTGAGAGCCAGGTGAGAGGATACGTCATATCCAAACGGAAACATGTTTCCATTGCATTGTTCCAGACTGTGACGGAGTCAACAGTTGGCTTATTAGTCAGGCTAACGCTGACCATGCGGTAGAGTACATTTGGACCCGAGTTTGTTCCGGTTTGCGTTCTCACCAGAGGGACCGCACCAGAGTTTGGTATTTGGTACAGATTCAAGCGAACCGAGACCACCTCTTTTTGGAGGTCTCGGTTCACTTAATTTAATGCGCACCCGAGTGCGATTGACGCTTTCACACCAAACTAATGACTTTTGGTACGAATGGACAGTTTGGTACGCACCAAATGCTGTTGGTGTGAAAGCACCCTAAGTTAAGTTTAAAGAAAAAATCCGAAGTGAATCAACACGTAGCCCTGCTGTTTTATGCTGCTAAGTCCTACTGAAAGACACCTCAGCGATCGAATTTCGTACATCGTAGACCGAGTTTGTGAAATAGCAGCTAATACTAACTGAATGAGGCATGTCAAAAACGAAACCTAATCGATATGCTTTCGTTTGGAAATGCCCTATTCTGTTACCGTTAGCTGCCATTTCACTATCTCAGTCTGTGTTGCATGAAATTCTGTGATTGAGGTAGCTATCAATGGCACTTGGCACTATAAAACAGTAGGACTACATTTTGATTCACTCTGGATAATTCCTTTAAATGCTTGTTCATCAGTTTGTGGTTTTTCTTAACTTAATACTGTACATGTTCATGGATCTGTTTCCTGATTTCACACGTTTGCCAAGACAATGTGGTCACAGATGGTGTTCTGGATCACCGATCGCCACCAAAATCGAATCAGGTCTTACGTGTCCCAATATTATATATAATTTCATCCAAATCCATGCAGTACTTTTCAAGTTATCTTGTACACAGACAGAAAGACACAAGCTGACGAAAACATAATCTCCTTGCCGGAGGTAAAAAAAAAAAAAAAAAAATCCAAACAGTTTGTGCATTTTTACATGAGAAGATGAGGTAGAAACTAAAACCTTTGTTATTCATACCATATTATTCAAGCATAGCATCCATAGGGCAGGCAGACATACTGTTGCAGATAAAACAGGAATTACATCGTGCAAAGGGTGACATTGTGAGTGGCAGTAAGAAAATTATCTCCTAACGGAATACTACACTAAGAACTCACAAGTCAGTGCTTTCTTCCACTGGTAGGTCTCTTTTTTAGCACTGGGCGTACTGGTCTAGATGGGGCTCCATCAGCTTGAGTTGGATCTGGATATATTGTTGGGTCGGGCCATCACCACCAACCGAATGCTAAAAATCACATTCAGCCAGTTAATCATAAGTAATAAACCGATAAGCGGTTGGCAAGATAATATGATCGCTACCTAGAACTTGTCTTCCTTAAGTTACGCTAGGCTATAGCCTAAATTATGTCTCTAAAAACTAATGTTAGGCTAACTAGAGAGAGTAAAAGGTAAAGGCGGATCAACTTATCTTTGCTAACTAACTAAGCTGCATTTTCCACAAGCAAGAAACATGGCGTTGGAGACAATGTCACATTTATGGTAACGCTAAGTAACAAGCAACTCTGAAACAATGTTACCATTGCGTCTCTGCCTGAAATGCTGGTTAATCGTAAGCTAATTCTATAGCATATTGAATACGCTATTCTCAATTAAAGTTAACTTATATTTTTCATTTCCTTACCTTTGAGAATATGGCCTTGTGCTTGTCGATATTATTCAGGTTTAGCTGTGAGTGTGGCCGTCTGCAAGTTTTAATCCACCTTAAACACTTTCGTACTGGGCCTTTGGTTTCGGAAACAGGATGAAACGACTTCCAAGTAATTTTTCAGGATACTGCTCATCTGCATGACATGTTCCCTAAGCACATATCGCAACACCATTTTCTTCTTTTAATTTTAAGTCCATAACCTTGAATAGACCATGTTAGGCTTCAAGAAATACGGCAATCTGATTGGCTGTCATTCTGTATTTAATTGGCAGTTCGCAAACGTCTATTATGTTCACTTTCACCCTCTTGGCTAGCTAGCATGAACAACTAAGAAAGTATCTGTTGGTTAATACAACACTTATGGAGCATATGGAGTTCGCTGAATACTTGTTAGCATTGAACATGAAGCTTGAAAAAACAAACTCGTCTATGACCGTCGTCACCTCAATCACTGGATTTCATGCAATGCAGATGGAGATAGCAAAATGGCAGCTAACGGTAACAGAATGGGGCAAATCATTTAGGTTTCATTTTTGACATGCCTCATTCAGTTAGTGTTAGCTGTCGTTTCGCAAACTCGGTTTCCGATGCACAAAATTCGATCATTGAGGTGGCTTTCAGTAGCACTTAGCAGTATAAAATAGCAGGGCTACATTTTGATTCACTCCGGATTATACCTTTAATTTTGATGTTCTGGGTCAGTCAAGCACTCTTGAGCATTTAACCCAGCGGGGCTTCTTCACTTGATATCCAACTGCAAATGGGGGCATAAAAAGGCCTCTCGGTAGCCTAAACAGACTTACTCTAATGGTAGCAAAACTGCAAATGGGCACATAGAAAGCCCTCTCGGTAGCCTAAACAAACTGGTAGCAAATTGAATTTACTCAGCAAGTACGTCTAGCCAACTGCCACATGTCCTCAGACATTGGTGGTGTCTGACCTGTTTAAATCCAAACACAATGCTTGAGGTTGTACTCACACATTGTTGCGTTTCTTCTAAACAGGGAGTAATTGGGCAGGTTTAGCATTGTTTAAATTAGGGATGCACCGATACCGATACCGATATTTCGTTAAAATACTCGTACTCGTATTCGTACACAAACTGCCGATACCACTCAACAATGAATAGACTGTTTTCACCGCATCAAAAATGAACACAGTAGGTGTGTGGAATTGTCCTAAACTACTTCAGCCTCTAGGGGGAGACTAACGACCTGAAAATTTGGCTTCGGTGATCTGTTAGCGACTCTCTGGCTAGTAGCAAGTGAGAAACTGAAAGCATAGACGATGGAGCACATTTTCCAGACTAATCAGCAATGTCAGCAATTTGGGAATGGGATAAATGACGACGATAGGAGTTAGGCACATTGTAAAATCTGTACTGCTACGGGCTGGTGATTAAATAAGGTGGCTATTATTACAATCAACAGCTTCGTTGCATATCATTGCAGGCTACTGAGATGCCGTGATCTAGCCTGACACGTCAGACTATATCATAAGAATGTATAGTCTGAAGACCACTGATAGACTGTACCTCAATGGAGGGGCGGGTGATTGCGTTGTCTTTCAAACTGCCTCTCCACGTTATAGGCTAGCGTTCCGGCCAGTGGTACCAGCTGGTATATCAAACTTTTCCGACATCTCGACGTCTCCCGAGCACAAATGAGCCAAACCCAATCGGATCATATTAATAAACCAATTGTATATTACAAAAAAAAGTCACACTGCTGTTTTCTATGTGTGCGTAAATGTTACGGTGCTGTTCTGAGCACATGCAGCTCCTAGTTACGATCAAAGCTTGGCAGGTTGCGCCATTACTCTTTCAGCCAGAGGGGTGGACTGTACCATGTTATTACAGCAGACACTATTACCACATGTGAATATTGCAATTGGTAGTCTACTTTTGTTTTAACACCCACATACAATTATTTAGGCTACATTTCATAATGTTAAAAAAAAGAAAGAAAAAAAAAACTTGCTGTAAATATTTTGGGCTGCTTAATAAAATTCAATGATTTCAGCCATGATGACATACAATCTGTTTTCCTTGACTACATTCTGTCTTTGCTTTTGTCAACTAGGCCTTCTGTATGCTCCATGCTATAATTTGATGAAAGTTTTTTTGTTACAGATTTTTCAGATTGTTTTCAGATTTAAACAAATTAATACATGTATAAATGTATTAAATAAATTAACTTCCACTCAATTTACAATTCTACAAGGTGCATAATATCTACAGACATTTGCACATTAGGCCCAATTTTTGCTTCACACTTTCATGGAAACCCAATCTCAGAAATATCGGTATCGGCAAGTACACATACAAAAGTATCGGTATCGTATCGGTTTTTAAAAAAGTGGTATCGGTGCATCCCTAGTTTAAATTGGCCTGTTAATTGGGCTGAAGTTTTGGTCGTCCTATCCTACTTGTGATCAGACTGTTTGTGATAGTCTGACTTGTCAGGCTAGTCTCTCGGGCTTGCTTAAATAACTGACCTGCAAATGTTAAGAAGGCCCATTCAAAGTGAATGGAGTCTCCCACAACATCCTAGAGAGCCATTATAACAAGGGATAGCATTCTGTGAGGTGGCCATAGGCCTTATGCGGGACGCCCAACGTTCCAACCGGAAAACAGAGTACTTTACTTCCGTTCTTCACTTCCAGCTGAGTTAGTTAACCCTAGTTTCGCCAGTCGCATCTGAGCCTGAGGTAAATAAACGTAAACCGAATTATTTGAACAACTGCAATACATTTGTAAATAGTAGTGTTCGTGTTTTTTGATTTAGGCTTTTACTTAAATTATGTCGCGGATGATTAAATATCAGAAGAGAGACCACCCAAACAACTCATTCTGTTGTGTGCCGCTGCGCTCTGTATCGGGGAGATACAGTGTGTGAGTTTTCATCGCTTCCCAAACGATGAAGCAAGCTCTTCAGAGGATTTGGGTGCGGAATGTCAGACGGGAAAATGTAACTATTTCAAGATCAACTGCGGTATGTAGCAGGCATTTTGTGGAGTCTGACATCTCTCCCATCCACACTAGAATACAAAAACCTTTCTTGTCTGTGTAAGGTCACAATAAAAGCTTCTAATCTAGCAGCATAAGCCGTGTAAATCAGACATGTCAGGCACAAAAAGTTTACATATAAACTCTTAGTATAAACATTAACTCACACAGTCTAAATCTTACCAAGGCTACATGATATTTCATATTTTATGACTACTTGTACAGTTTAATTAATTAGCAGGACTGTGTTTGTTTGTAGCTTATTTGTGGCATGCATTTTGTTACAGATACAGAAATGCAGTGAATTCTGTTTCTTTTTGGAGTAGGGCCATGGTTGAGACTTCACTGTGTGAATACACCAACAGTACAGTAACTAATAAAATCCTGATGCCGTTGATGTTTTAGATTTGCAAGCTACCGTCATCTCTGCACCTTTTGTAGTGGGATTGAAGCGGACACCTGGAGAATTGTGCGTGCTGGTTCACGGCCATCCTCCACTGCAACAGCTCCTGATACATCCTCCAGTGCCAGGGTTACCGAGCCACCACGTCCACCAGTAAGGACAGTTTCTATTTTTATATTATATTAGGTAAGGTTTTCAGAAATAGCTTGCTCTATCATTAGATTCCTAATCAACACATCACTCAATTACTTCCATATGTAGCCAAGGATTGGTATTGTGGTATGCATAGAAATACTAGTTGTAAGATATGGTGGAATTGCGTAAGGATTGGTATTGTGGTATGCATAGAAATACTAGTTGTAAGATATGGTGGAATTGCATGTGGTGTCCTGTCTTGTTCCTCTTGCTATCTGTACCAGGTGACTCCTTTACAGTTTTTCTCCATTGGTTTGGCTCATTTCTTGAAACTGAGATTACATTCTCAAAATAACATGGACAAATCTCCAAATTATCCTTCAGTTGTTCAAAACAGAGTGGTATTTCTCATTGCTTTCATCACATTTTAATTGCATTAGTACATGTCTCTATTTTCTTAGTGCATTTTGGAAACTATTACGTTTAAGTAGTCTACAGTTAGCACAGTTTGCCTACATTTAGCACATATTCCAATGGATTACATCTTGTTGATCTCAACTGATTAGCAAATTTTCAGTCTAATGGCTTTTCTCTCCAAAATATGTCAGTATGATTTCATTGTATAAGTCATCAAATGCATAATGGTCTGTTCAATTGTCAAAATAAGTCTAGAGTAGAATACCTTGAATACTATACGAATTTCTTGAAATACTGTACCCTAAATATAATTTTCCTTATTTATTTTGTTCAGAAGGTTATTTTGCAAGATTGTGCACTCAAAATATACATTCTCCTGTTATTTTGGTGTATCAAAATAGTTTTTATCGTGAGAATAGTGTTTTTCACAATTGCTATAACACATTTCTCTGAACTTTTCATCATTTTCTTCAAACAGTATCGATGAAGGACAGGCTAAGAGACATGTTGGAAATTAGTGTTATTTCAATGGTCCTCTGCCACATGAGAAAACATCTAAACATTTTGACTTGTAGTGCTCACACAATGCAAAAGAGATGATGCATTTTGGGGGCACTGACTATTTGAATGAGAAAGAAACTTCATTTTGGCACATGGGTGAACTGTTTTGGGAGAGATATGAGCTTTTGCTGGTGATCCATGGTGTTTTGCTGAACCATCCAATTTAGTTTGGCAAAAAACACTAAGAGTGTGGAGAATGTCCAGTCTGTTTTGAGAAATGTGCTTGACAGTTGAGAAGGATCTTTGCAGTTTGGGTGCCACTGACTCTTTACATGAGAAAGAAATTAAGTCTGAAGCATGGGTAAACAGTTTTGGGAGAGATATGTGATTTTGCAGGTTAGCTATGGTGTTGTGCAGAATTGTAAGAGTGTTATGCCAAATGATCTTAGAGTTGTGAAAATGTAATTTCTGTTTCAAGAAATGAGTCAAACCAATTGAGAAAAACTGTAATAAACTTTGAAGGTACGAGAACGATACAATGTGGTGTGTGCATCTTACTTCCGAATCCTCTACTGTGTGCTTTTACCATCAAGGTTGCATTAGGGATGATAAACCATTCCCATTTAGTCCAGAGCCGGTGTCTTCCGCCGATTGACAAGCTCTTCCTGTTTTTGGTGTACCTGTCCCAGGGCCTCAAGGAGAAGGGTATGGCTGACCGCTTCAACATACACCAGTCCACCGTCAGGAGAATAATTAAAACCTGGGCAAACTTTCTGTACAGTGTACTAGGTGCGGTGGGTATGTGGATCGAGCCTGACAAAGTGAGGGAAATGATGCCAGAGTATTTGGAAGGTACAGGGACACACAGGTGATCGGTGATTGTACTGAACTGCACTGCCAATCACCCTCATCTTTGTTGCAAAGTGAGCTTTTCTCACAGTACAAATCTCACACCACCTTAAAAGCACGGATAGGTGTGGCCCCACTGTAAAGGTTCAGTTAGTGACAAAGAATTGTTCAGGCAATCTTGCATCATTCCCCTTTTGGATAATGACATGGCAGACAGTGATGGTGGATAAAGGTTTCAGGATAGATGACCTGGTCCTGCGATGAAGTGTTGGAGACCAAAGGAATTACAAGGTTAAGAGTTCACGTGGAGAGGGTGATCAGGCGCATCAAAGGGAACAAGCTTTTTGAAACAGAGATACCCTTAACCATCGCAGGTAACATTAACCAGCTCTTCACAGTAGCGTGCCTCTTGAGTAAATACCAAAACACACAATTGGTAAGAGCTTGGGCCAAACACACACATGGCTGAGTTAGTGGGGATAGTGGACTTTTTAGCCACTGAATTATCTAAATAGTTTATTTACTCTAAGTTGGTCTCAAGGACAAGTTTCAGCACACAAACCAAATCAAATATCTATTACCTTCAAATATACAGTATATCATCTATTTACCAAAATTAGATGATTAAAAAGGTTTGAAATCAAACTTGAGTTCTTGTCTTATTTACAAACAAAGTGAGACCAAAAATTGTTGTAGTGTAAAAAAAAAGAAGCAATATATTCATTTATCTAGAATATAGGTATGCTTGCATGAATATATGGAAATAAAAATGATGAGATGAGAGCGGTGACTTTCTGATCTCTGTGCATGGATCCGTTTGACCAGCATGTCCTCCTGCGCAAAAACCACAAAGTTGCACCATGCCAGACCGGTGACCAGGAGCTGCCCCTGGACTTGCCAATAGTATGGGTGGCTTTCACGGAGTGATACATCTCCGTACTTCATTCGTAGGCAGTTACAGTCTACATAATTTTTAACGTTTGGGCACTTAATCTCCACCAGTCCAAATGGTGTTTGGGCAGACGGATCATAGACCAGGCCATCAGGTGAGGCTCCCATCCAAGATGTAGCCTATCGGGATGGATGACTAGGCCACAGGGCGTGAAGTTTACGTTTTTCATCCTGCAATACTCCTTCACAGCCTCAAACTCCATCTCGACACCTACATCAATCACATAATCAATGGCAAATGATAATCTTGCAGAATTATTAATAGATCAAAAGCGTAAAAATCCTCAAAATTAATTCAAATGTAATAACTGATGAACAAAATTACTGTCAAATTACAGACTTCAAAAACAAACCTCTTTTCATGTCAGCTGTCTGCCTGGTTCCTCTGAGGATTCTCTGTGCAAGAGAACTCACTCCGACTCCCCTCACAAAACACACCTCCTGGGAGCGTGACGAAGTGATCCTGCATTGGCGGAGGTGATGCCAGTCCTGGTCTGCTGCCTGGTCTTTTGTTGCGGCCTCAATTTTGTGTGCGATGTCCAGCGTGACCATCAGGCTTCTTAGGTGGAATTGTTCTCTTTCAGTCCACACATACACACACTCCGTTGGGGCAAGCCTATATCATGTAGAGGCAGCGCTGGGTGGAGCATCTTCATGTAGGTTGACAAGTTTTAGGCCTTAAAGGCTGCTGGTACGATAGCACACTCCCCCTCTGTGCCAGGCCGAAAGCTGTTTCCACCAGAGCTTTTTCAACTGAGATGCCCATGGTGGTCACAACTCACAAGTGGTTTCTCAGCAGGCTCCAAGTCCTTGTAGGCGTCATCCATATCAAGCAGAGACATCACCAGTAGATCCCCAACCAAATCCTTGTAGACCGTGCTTCTGTAGGAAACATGAGAATAATAATAATGATTTGCCATCATTAAGAGTTTATAAATAGACTTTGTGTGCCTGAAAAGTCTCATTTACATCCCTTTTGTCACTACAGTGAAAGCTTTTTTGGTGACCTTACACAGATACAAGAAAAGTTTTTGCATTTAATTGTAGATGGGATAATGTGATATGTGAATGTGTGTGGATGAATGTGAGGGATGCTTTTTTATGTGTTTCATGGCAGTAGAGAGGGATTTAAGTGCAATAACATAGACTGTGGAATATAGAAGAGGGCTTTGTGCAATATTAAAGAATGTGTGCAAAAAAAATGGGGACAGAAAGCATTTTCTAGCATCGACCAGTAGCAAACGGAGGCATTAGAGGGAGGTGGGTCAACCATGCATTTGAGAAATTACAGCACTATAGGCTCTTGGTCAGACCAAAGTCTCGCAGAGCTTTGAAAGTCGATGGCAATCAGGCTACCTGGATGGGGTCAGGTGGAACAAACCTGCAACCCTCCAGTTGCCAAACTGCACCTCTATCAACTGCGCCATCACCGCCCAAGGGATACCAATGGACATCTTCCTTTGATGGTCAGAGGTAACAGTTTCTTATTCTACTTGGCCATGGGTCTCATTACCTTCCTGGGTGATTCCCAGTGGGATTTGGCAGGAGGGGGAACTATCATATTTTGTGTCGGCACAAACAAAAAAAAAATGGGATGATATTGTTCATTTATCTGAGGTGCCGGTACTGCGTACCCCCGCGTCCTCCCCCACTTTAACCCCTGGTGATTCCCGTGTCCCGTGTATAGGTAGGTCCTCATCCACCTGTGCACACCTCTCCTGCCCAGGACCAGTCACTCACTCTGCAGATGGAATATCCGCTCAATGACTGGCACACACACACACACACACACAAACAAGAAAAGGAAAAAAAAAACCACACACATTGTTTATATTCAGTACAGGGCCCATCACTGAGAAAATGAATTGTGGAAACCCTTGGCCATCTCTCTCTGATAAGGCATATAGGCTACACTGTGTTCTGTTATCTACATAGAACATTATTCACAAGTAGGCTATTGCCTTAGGCAGCCCAGAAACAGTTTTGATCCATAAGACCAATGATGTCTTTTAAACTAAAAGCATTTTACATACAAATAATTTGTTGTTGTCGTTGTTGTTGTTTTTAAAGAATGCAGTGGTTTTAAAGGTGCTATGTGGAATTCCTGTCAAAAAATCATATACCATACTCCACACTCAAGGGGGTGGTGTTCAGCATAAACCAGAGCCATAGCCTGTAGAGTTTGAGGCTCTTCACAAAGTATTTCTTCTACCCTATCCAAAAATTAAAAGCTTCCACCATAATTTACAAAGATGGGTAACATGCAACTATATCAAGAAGCTTGATTTCTGCAAGAGCCCATGAAAATAATCGCCTTTAGCGAAAAGCGCGGCCGTAACACAGACTAACGTTAACTAAGTTCAACATATTGACAGGGGACAATGCATCGGCAACACCGAAACAAAGGCTTCTCCTTTGGAAGAGCCTAATGTTAGTGCGTGATAAGAGTTATCGTTTGACTCGGGACATGCAGGTCAGCAGTAAGCACCCTGCCCGCTTCATACACACCATTCCAAGAACGATGAGCGATGCACATGTGTTTTCCTTTACTAACGAATTTGTGATCGAGATATTCCTTACCTACACCTCGATTAAATCAATTGAATGTCCACTATTATTTAGGTGTGCAAATTAATGTTACCAGAGTTGGTCGATATTTAGATCATATTGATATTTGAGCCAACTAACGTTAACGTTAGCTAGTTGGCCGCCACTGCACCCACTGACAATACATTTGGCTCGGGCTACTAACGTTAACAGCTTGATTGCTTTTGACAGGGTCTAGGCCTACTTTACATTTACAGATCAATTTCATTAACACAAGCCCCTGTGTTAGCAAACATCAGCTTGGCATACCGCTACATTTAACCATAGGACGTATAGTTGTAACGTTACGGGCTCTGCTATCTATCTAACATAACTTTTGACATGGGCAGTGGTAGCCTAATGTTAGTCTTTTTACCTGTCCAGACGAAACATTGCAGTTCCACCATCAATCTTCCTTTAGCCTACTTGCTCCAGCTGCCATGAATGGTTTTCAAACTATGTCGATGGTTTAATTAATTCCATTCCATTCCTTATCTTCACTTTTCAATGAGTGTGTTCCTGGCTCCCATAACTTGTGGTGGTGGTGGGGTTGACGTTAGTTTCAGCTAATCCAGTACAGCTCAATCCTTGTATGCTCCTTCTACTTCCCATTCTGATGGAAACATGGGACTTTGTATCTTCCCTAGAATTGACAGCTACTCCAGAAAATGTGTAATAGCCATAAACATGTACATTAACAGGGCATAAATGGACTCTGACAGATTAATTTCAACTACAAGCCAAGTGCTACTAAACCACAGGCGATTTCTTCGTCAACAATCGGAGGTTTGCGAGCTGTGACATGCCTGTTAGTCGCTAGCGATTACTAGTGGCAAAATTGGTATTACAATACAAATAAATAGGCATCAGGGCCGGGGCTAATTTTTAGCATGCTAATTTGGGTTGATATCTCAGCAGCTGAGTACATGGTCATATTTTTTGTGTGATGACTGCATTTGTTTCTTCACATTCTCCTGTTGCATTTTGTTTATTTTTTCATATTTCAAACTTCAATTCTTACACAATACACCTTTAAAACGAATTGAATTTTTTAGGTGCAACTCCAGGAAGCAGGACTGAAAGAGGGAATAGCTAGCCCGACTGTACCTGTATCACCTGTTCCACCTTGGCTATTCCCCCTACCTTCAGTGGACATGAGCATACTGGAGTATGCAAGGGAAGAGCAAGACAAACAATATGTGGCTGGTTTTGCGCTAGACCATATCACTGAAATGTATGGATGTCAGGCCCAGGTCTATACAGATGGATGTAAGGATCCTGTTTCTGGGAAAACGGCTGCTGCCATGGTAGTGAAGGGGATGGGTGTTGGTGCCTCCTGGAGGCTGACAGATGGGGTGTCTGTGTACACCACGGAGCTCATTGCCATCATCAAAGCACTTGAGTGGGCTGAAGAGACTGGTCAAGTAAAAGTTTTAATATGTTCTGACTCTGCAGCAGTATTGGGCAGTATACAGTCGCACAGATCCTGCAGATTGGATTTATTGCATGAAGTGTATGTAAGCCTCTATAGGCTAGAGCAGAGAGGTACTGCTGTATCATTCCTATGGATCCCAGCCCATGTGGGAATATGGGGCAATGAAAAAGCCGACCGCCTGGCAAAGAAAGCCCTGGAAAGACCGGACCCACAGGTCAATATCAAACTTGGGAGGGGGAGGTTAAAGAACATATCAAGAAGTCCCTGATAGAACAGTGGCAGCTGAAATGGAGTACAGGCCCTAATGGCAGACATCTATACAACATCCAGAAAGAGGTTGGGAGAGGAGGAACAGTAGGAGGGTGTAGGAGGGATGGAGCTGTAATAACTAGGCTCAGAATTGGTCACACGCTGCTGAACAGCACCCAGTGCAGGTTTGGCAGGGCAGAAACTAGAAATTGCATGTGGTGTCCAAATCAGGAAGAGACGGTGCAACATGTATTGCTAAGTTGCCCTAAGTACCAGTGTCACAGGGAGCAGTGGACAACAAGACTACAAACAGCTGGATGCACTGAATTCACCCTTACGTCAGTCCTTGGTTATGAAATAAGGCCAGGGGACCTGGTTAGGTTCCTTAAGAACGCTGGCCTTTATGTCAGAATTTAGCTGCATATAAATTGGGAACCTGTAGGTGGCGGTATGCGCCCGAAGGCGTAACCCGCCATTTAACTGAAAGAAGAAGAAGAAGTAGGTGCAACTCCTGCTCCATACTCCAGTCCAGTGGTGGCGGTAAAACACCAGAAGACTTGTCGACCCCCACTTAAATAACTAGAAGAAGACGGCAGATGTAGTTGTTTTCATCATGCCGAACTATTCATCATTTACTTTTTCTGTTTCAGTAAGAAGACCTGTGGACTTAGGGCATTTGTTTTACTGTTGTGTGTATACGGCGTCTGTAATTTCGTAGAGAAACGTTTCGGTGCGTGCTGCTTTGAGGCCACAGTCGCTTTCTCCGCTTGAAGGCACTAATGTTAAGTTGACTGCTTCATTCAGCCAGCCTACAGGTGAGTTAACGTTAGTCGGCTGAAATAAGTTAACGTTAGCGGTTGTGTTGTTAGTCTGCTGAAATTTTTAATGTGACTCTGCGCGAGTGGATTCAACTGATCATGGTCAACGCAGCGGTAACTAACCAGCATTCACACCGAGAGTGAAATCCATAACGTTACATTTGCTGCACACTAAACGCCTAACTAAAGTAACGTCAACGTTACAGGCAATGAGGCAAGCATGCGAGGAAAAGCGAATCTGGAGAATATCTCCTTGTGCAAAAACGCAAATCTAACGTTGAAGTTGTAGTGATAGTGTTTTTCTATGCATACAATGCAATTCAGTCAATTATTGTGATGTATTTTAATGATGTAACGTTAAGTCAATGAATGCATTTGTGGTTGGCATTGAAAGCGTTGTGTCGTTGGAGTAGCTCAATCCGCGTTGGCGGTGGGAAAACTTTTAAACATTGAGCATAACTTTCATATCATGAGTGGACATCCTTTCATCCTTTCAACTATTTGTAACCTTAGTCAAAACCTTTCATTCAGCAAAGGGGTGACAATAATGGCAGTTTCCTATTTAAATTTTATTTCCACTGTCCAAATCAAAACAATGAAACCTGATTGTTTGAAATTATAAGCACAGTGTCTGTTGCAATCGCCTGCTCTTTGCATAATTATAAGAAAACATGGAAATAAATAATAATGTATGAGGTAGCAGTTTCCAAAAATGTGATGACAAGATACATGTTTATATTAGAGGTACCGACCAAGTCTCAGTTTGGCTCATAAATGCAATGATGAGAACCCAGGGTAGTGGAAATCAGTGAAATGGAATGAACCAAGGACTGAAGACATCTTTGGTTCCAATACTGAAAAGTCCTGGTTTTAATTGTGCATTTCAGAAATTATTGACTAAACTTCAATTATGTTGATTTTATTTTGTGATTATAAATCAAGTAAAAGTATCCCAGTTACAGTCATACATCTAAAAAATAAAGTGTAATAAAATGATTTCTGAAAGTGACGTAGAATGGCTTTTATAGCGTTTTGGAACCAAACTCTTCTAATGTGTAAAGACCTCCTATAGTACTCTCACACCCCCATCCATGCTACCTTTTGGTCTTTAACTAAATCAGACTGGCATGCATTTCAAACAGAGCTTTAGAGACTCAAATATAGATAGCCTGTTTCAAATATAAATTGCAGGCCTGCCTCATAGTAGCCTATAGTGAACCACTCACCCTTAGCCTTCAAATAATGTTAGTGAGAAACACAGACTAAATTCACATCACTTTTTGGAAATCCCGTTGTGGACCACTTGAGCTTGGTTGCCGACCACGTGGACAACTTCAAGCCCAGTTGCTGGATGGGCCCACACAGTGCTTCAGTGCAACCCTCAAATGCAATTTAGACTAGAGGAATCATTTAAAAAAAAGTTAATTTGAGTAAAGCTTGCTATCAAAATTTTTGTTTTTGCTTTTAAGTGAGACGTTTTGTGTGATAAAGAGTCTTGACCCAAAGTATATTGTAACATCATAAAAAGACCCAAAATACATTTAGAGCAGAATTCTGATACGTTAGTGCAGGCCGGAGAAAACCACTTGCTTGTTGTAGCTTCCATTCCCGTGTGCACAGAAGGGCTCAAAATAGCCTCACAGTAGAGATCTGCATTGGGACTGGGACCCAGCGGGACCCAACGCAAAACTCGCGGGAACGGGCGGTTTGCACTTGGCTGCGGGCGGGAACGGGCGGACAACTTAAAAACACTGCGGGAACAGTGGGACTGGGACTTCGAGTTGTTCTTTGCTTTGTAACATTTAGCCTACTTATTCAAAAGGAATTAACTTCATACAAACATGTGGCAAGGTCTCTCTGTTACTTCTTACCTGCTTCTACGTTTCCTCTAGCTGGCAGTAAATCCATCCATTAACTCTCTATATACAGCTCTGTTAACTCTTATGTTGGAGCGCCCTCTAGTGGACAATATTATAGTTCCAACAGTTTAACATTGATTTCCGCAATAACTCAATAACAGTTCTTAAACTGATAACATTATCTACGATATCACAGTTTCTATTCGTGTTTTTTCGAGAAAGATAGGGCCTATTTTTAGGGCCTATTTTTTGGGCCTATTTTTGCAAAGCAAGCTGTTTTATGTGCCGTGATGGTGCAAGGTTTTTGACTAAGTTGCATTTAAATATAGCCTATTGTGTTTCTTATGTCTGTCGAAAAGAGACCTTAACCTCAATCACTGATATATGAATATGTGAAGGTAGGAAAAAAGAAATAATATAATATGAAACTGCCTTTATTTTATTTAAAAACTACCGGTACATGGAAATAATGAAATAGGAGCGCTATCCCGACCAATGCGTCAACCCCAAGAATCTCTCTTAGCCTAATAGCCTTAAATAGGCCTACACTTTCTCCTGCGGGATGGGAGAAGACAAAAAATCAATGCATCTCTATCAGTGTGCAGGAATAACTTCTCACACTTTCGCGGGTTGCGGGCGGGAATGGACATACACATCGCGGGAATGGGCGGACACGCTGCGCACCCCTTGCGGTAGTGGTAATGGTAATGGTCAGAAATTCAGCAGGAGCGGGACGAAGAAAACAGTCCCGCGCAGTTCTCTACCTCACAGTTTGTTTATAGTATATAACGGCAGTTTCAACATTTACAGTTAGGCATTGAAACCTTACTAACTGTACAGATACCTACTTGCTCCCTAGCTGGATGCCTCTGGAAGCTACAACTAGCAAGTGGTTTCCCTGGACTTGCGATTTATTTTGGGTCGTCATCACACCAAACTCCCTTAATTCTCTGCTTACTTTGCCAAAGCAAAGTACTAAAACTGTTGCCCACCCCTGACCATAAGGTGTATTCACTGAAAGAAAAATAGAAAAAAAAAAGAAAAAAAAATCAGGTTACACTCAAGAATGAAGTTGGTGCATCCGTAGATAATCTTACTGGGAACCATGCAGGCTCTTCACTTCTATTAATTTCAATACAGTTGATTTGGATACTCATCATGGATTTTATGTTAAATTAGGAATGCAGGTATGTTGATGATTTACATCAGTTAAATTTGTTAACTTTACATCAGTTAAATGTGTTGTGAAATTGTTAATTATGTGAAATCATGTGGTATGTTGAATGTTACACATAGTTCTCAGTCAGTCACAAAGAATATAGCTTAAGGCAAACAAGGCATACTGTTATGTTCACATGTAAGGCAAACAAGATGTTTATAGAGTTACGCTCACATGTAAGGTGAACAAGGTGTATATAGTGCTACGCTCACATGTAAGGCGAACAAGGTGTATAAAGCGCTACGTTCACATGTAAGGCAAACAAGGTGTATATAGTGCTGAGCACACATGTAAGGGCAGGGCACGTGTCAAGTAACAAGTCAGCTGCAGATTATGATGTGTTTTTTTGTTACCACAGCCTCAAGGAGTTTAGATGTTTATTTGCATATAAAGTGAAGGAGAGGATTCTCTGTGTCCGCATGATCGCGTCACATCATAGTTGACTAGAGACAATTAGCTAATTAGTGATGACCAAGAGACAGTAAATAGTATAGCTTAGCATATAGTAGTTGACTGAAGCAACTACCACATTAGTTAATTAGTAATAACTTTGTAAGTAGCTAGTAAGGATAACTTAATTGCACCAGGCAAGTAAGGTGCAGAGTTGTTCAGCCATTAGTACTAATTAATATAGCAGTCACTCTAGTCAACTCCTACATGCTATCACACAAGCCCATTACTAATAGCAGAATGGCTGTAAATAGTGCATCTTAGCATGTCATCAAACACTCCTTTTGTTATCATGCCATAAGCTTGTGTCTTGTGGCATGTAACAATATTCAAGCCTGTTTTGTACCAGTGCAATAACATGTTGGGTTACAATTTATCATGAGTCCATTTGATATCAGTGTAGAATATCATATTATGGCTCTTTGTAGGCCTCTATGATAATATGTTATAGCTTGTTATAAGCCTGATATATCTGTCGAATAACTTGCCATAATAACTTTGTCAAAAAAAAAAATGTCTGTAATATAATTTTTAAATTGTGTGATGTGTGGCTAACATGTGATGCAATTTTTCAGTAACTCCCCTGTCAGCCAAAGCCCCTGCCTGCCCATGGACTCTCAACCCTCCTCTCCCGAAGACCAACCTGACTCCTCTCCAGGCTATTGCCCCAGCCCCAGCCCCAGCTCAAGCTCCAGCTCCAGCTCCAGCCCCAGCCCCAGCCCAAGCCCCCCTCCACTGGACTGTGCACAGACCAGAGGCAGAGCTGGTTCACGGCGCTCTCCAGCACCATCTGGTGTACTGGAAGAGCGATGGCACGATATGACAGAAAACGACGTCCAGCCTCCTCCTTTGAAGTTCCGGCCCAGGAGGCCTCCGGGGGTTATGCTGGACCACTCAAAGCAGTACAAACCCATAGAGGTATTCAAGCTGTTCTTCACTGATGATGTCATCAGAACCCTCTGCAGAAACACCAACAAGTTTGTGGCCCAGAGGCTGGCGGGGAGCAGGAAGAGTCTCTGGGTGGACGTGATTGAAGAGGAGATGCACAACCTGCTCAGCCTCATCATCTACCAGGGCCTGGTGAAGCCGTCTGGCGCTCGAGACCTGTGGAGGAGGGACCGCCTGCACACGTTTCCATTTCCCCCCTCCGTGATGCCCGGCATGCGTTACTCGATACTCATGTCTTCTTTGTCCATGAGTGACCCCGAGGATGTTGCACAGCACGCGAAACGCAAAGGAACACCGACGTACGACGCCCTGTTCTGCCTGGAGCCGCTGCGGGCGCAGATCCTCACCGCCTGCCGGGCTTACTACCATCCTCGGCAGAACCTGTCCGTGGACGAGCGCATGGTGCCAACCAAGGCCAAGATTGGGATTAAACAGTACATGAAGAACAAGCCTTCCAAGTGGGGCTACAAGCTCTTCGTCTTGGCAGACAGCTCCAACGGCTACACCTGCGATTTCAGCATCTACGAGGGCAAGGCTAGGACCCTTTCTGGACACGGCCTTAGTTTCGACGCCGTTGTTAACCTTCTCCATGTACCCTACTTGGGCACAGGCTACCACGTGTATGTCGACAACTTCTACACCAGCACTAAGCTCTTCCGCCACCTGCATGACATCAACTACGGGGCCTGCGGAACCATCCGCGACAACAGGGTTGGATTTCCAAAGACGTCGGCCAACGCTCTGCCGAAAAACGCCCAGCGTGGAGACATGCGGTGGATCAGAGAGGGCCCCCTGCTGTACGTAAAGTGGAAGGACACTCGAGAGGTCACCCTCTGCTCCACAGTCCACAAAGCCTACGACGGGCACACCATGCAGCGACACTTGAAAAACCCTCAAACCAACACCTGGGCCGCCAAGGACATCCCTGTCCCAGAGCCTGTGAAGGCCTACAACAAGTTCATGGGGGGAGTGGACTTGTCTGATGCCCTCATCAAATACTATTCCGTGTCGCTGAAGACCATGCGCTGGTACGTGAAGATCTTCCTCCACTTTGTGGACATTGCGGTGGTCAACAGCTTCATCATCCACAAGGAGATGTCTTTGGCCCGCAAACAGAAGCCACTGTGCCAGAAGCGCTTCAGAGAGATCCTGTGCCTGGAGCTGGCCGACGTCGGGGGGATGAAGTTGCCCAAACAGCCCGCTGTGCCCCAGGTCAAAATGAATGTTGTTGCAGCAGCGCCAGCAAAGACCCCGAAGCATCAGGGCTGCCTCCCGGTCCCCGTGTGTGAGTTATCCTCTGACCCCTCGCTCAAGGCGTCTGTCGGGAGGAGAAAGTGTGTGCACTGCAAGATGAAGACCATGTTCATGTGCCGGACCTGCAATGTGGCGCTCTGCATTGTTGTGGACAGGATTTGCTTCACCGAATGGCACGATCAGAAGGACTCGCAGTAAGATCTTTTTTTCTTCTTCTTTCTTTCTTTCTCTGCATGTGTTTGGAAATGTTTTGAGATTTGGTTGTTGTGTATTGTATCCAACACCATGTCCCTGTTGCAGGAGTTGTTTGAAGTGATTACACATCTCTGTTCCTGTAGTTCTGCTTTTAAAAGCATCTCATGTTTTTTTGTTTTTTTTGTAGGTTGAAACATAAAAATACAGAAAGTGAACAGAACGTGAAAAAGAAGAAAAAAGTGTCTTGAGAATTTCAAAAACACTGAAGTACTCCGGTGTTCTCCAGATATCTATTGAAGTCAACCACTTCTGTCAACCATACTGGACTGTCTCTGGTGCTTCTAGACCAATCATACTGGACTGGCTCTGGTGCATCTAGACCAATCATACTGGACTGGCTCTGGTGCTTCTAGACCAATTATACTGGACTGGCTCTGGTGCATCTAGTCTAGACCAATCATACTGGACTGGCTCTGGTGCATCTAGACCAAACACTATTGGACTGGCTCTGGTGCATCTAGTCTAGACCAATCAATACTGGACTGGCTCTGGTGCATCTAGACCAAACACTATTGGACTGGCTCTGGTGCATCTAGTCTAGACCAACCAATACTGGACTGGCTCTGGTGCACCTAGACCAATCATACTGGACTGGCTCTGGTGCTTCTAGACCAATCATACTGGACTGGCTCTGGTGCCTCTAGACCAAACACTATTGAACTGTTTTTTGTACATTAACTGTTTCTGGGCTGGGCCTTATACAGTATCTCTAGATCAAGGATAGCCAAACTTTTCTGTTTGCCGGCCACATACTGAAAATCAGGGCTGCCAAGGGCAAATATAGTATACTATTAAGCGCACAATTTTTAACCAGTTTCAACTCAACATGTGACGGCATTTTAGGTAAGAAAACCATCAGGCTCTCTAATGTTATACTCTTTAGTGATGGGTAGTGTGCACAAGCCTGAATATCAGTCACCATCTCTGATTCATCTTCATACAGTGGGCAGTCCCCCCAGGATTTCGCGGGCCTTTTTTGTGATAGTTGCGATCAAAAATGCTCGATTTCGCGGGAGGTTTTCTGAAAAGTTGCGGCAGAAGTTGCGCTGATTTTAGGCATTTTATTGCGAGAAAATT
The DNA here is from genome assembly GCA_027497455.2 of Sardinella longiceps. NCBI lineage: Eukaryota > Metazoa > Chordata > Actinopteri > Clupeiformes > Clupeidae > Sardinella > Sardinella longiceps. Next base: position 1,178,685 of record JAODXP020000035.1, on the reverse strand, counting down.
GCGGTTGGCAGGGACAGTTGTGGAAAGTTGCGCTTTCTTTTTTCTTTTTTCCAAAGCAGCATTATTTTGATGCATTTGATGATGGGCGGTAGTATGCAGTGAACAATGCCATATTGCAACTATAGGTTTTCTTTTATTTTGAGGTTCATTACTATCTAGAACTGCAGAATGCATATTATGGATGGCTAATGGCAATTATGGTTTTGATTACTATCAACCCTTCATATGACTACATGCCATCCAAGTTCATCTGTAGATAAACCAGAACAAAATATTATAATTTAAAAATATATCTGAAATAGTGATGACAGTGCTGCTTTAAAGCAAATCAGGAGGGGGTGGTTGTTGAATGTCATCATCCTCCGCTTCATCATATTCATCACCATATAACCTTAATCTTATTGGGCTGGATTGATTGCACTGAGCTGTTTGTTATAGGATACAATAAATATTTTTTATTTTTTGTGACAATTGTTGCCTGAAAGAAAAAAAAATCTGCTTAGTTTTAATGTAAAGATATAATAAGCATTGAAGTTCATTTGGCTTGATATCCTAAAATATGAAAAAGATGCACACTAGCTTGCACAAACTGAAAAAATGTGATTGTTTTGAATTCTGATAGACCTAAGATTGGGAACCAATTTAATGTGCGTTTAGTATCAAAGGAGGCTCGGTCAAAATCAATTCTGTCGAATTTTTCGTGGAGATAGTACTAGTCTAGCCTACTTTAGCAATAACCTGCAACTCCGCTTGAATTCGTCATTTATCTAAGTGGGATTTTGGAATCCACACGCGCGCGCACACATGGAGAGAGAGAAAGAGACGCGCGCAAAGGAAGAGAACCCATTCAGTCCAACACGTAATTTAAGGTAACATTGCCTCATAACATAAACGTAACGTAAATGGCAATAGATCAAGAATTTTGTGAATAGCGGCTGTTTTGCTGGTGGCAGACCATTCAGAAGACGCACAGTAACCTTTGCACCGCTAAACTAGTAGCAGGATAAAAGCGCTGCACCTGCTGAGCCTTTCACTTGCGAGTGATATTTCGAGAAACCTTCCAGAAAGTTGCGGGAAAGGTGCGGTGATTCCTCAAAATTGCATGGCCGCAATGAAGTGGCGGGGATTGGTTGAAGTTGCATTGAAGTTGCAAATCGCAACATCGCGAAATCCTGGAGGGTCTGAGTAGGCAGATTTCTGGGAAAACATTGTTTACACTGACAATGCACCAGTGTTTCTCAAACTTTTTCAGGCCGAGGACCACTTTGCCCAAACAATATTTTTCAGGGACCACCTACCCTCACGCATCCTCATTAAGTCGCATGCTGCTACGCCTTACCCTTCGACCAAATCAACAGCCAATTCTGAATTGGCATTTATGGGCAACTCATTTCAACTACTTTTTCAACTCCTCTACCTCCTGAGCCTGTGGTGAGATCCTCTACCTCCTGAGTGCTGTGGTGAGATCTTCTCTCGCCCAAGCCAATGACTTATTGTGTTTAAAGCGACCATTATAAAGGGGACATTCTGGGTTAACCTCCAACTATGCTGTTTTACATTGTGGATGCCATCGTTAGGGAAACAGCAGGGCAAGGGGTTGATTTGCGCTGGCATATCTCTTTAAATTGAGTTGAGTCATAAACACACTCAGACACTTCAGTCTCTCACCTCACCAGGGAAATATTTGTTATACCGATGGAGAGGCTTAGAACTGATGGTCCTGCTCAGAAAGACTAGCGGTCCAGTTTTGCCTTCTAATCTTGTCCCCCTGGATGTTTTGTCAAATATTTGTGTCCCTCTAAAGGCCTTGAGGACATTTGATTGTATTTCTTTTTCCACCAATATGACTGTTACTTTTTCCACCGATATGACTGTATGTCATGGTGCATTTGATTGTGTTTCTTTTTCCACCGATATGACTGTATGTCATGGTGCATTTGATTGTGTTTCTTTTTCCACTGATATGACTGTGTCTTATGGTGAAACTGCTATCATTAAGATAAGGGCTGTCAATCACAAGGCTCAGGAGCTGGATGTGGCCATAAGATAAGGGCTGTCAATCACAAGGCTCAGGAGCTGGATGTGGCCATTTACATCATTTAAAAAAAAACTGGAAAACAAATGTATTGATATTGCATTTTTTCACCCTAGTGTATGGTCGTGCATGCCATGTAGAATGGCCACAGTGGCAATTAGGATCTAGATCAGGGGTGTCAGCAAGGGCCACATGAGCATTGGGATTTTCCTCGGACATGACATATGTGACCACAAACTAGGGTGGAAAAAAAGCAATATCTGTAGATCGGGGGCAAAACTAGGGTGGAAAAAAAAGCAATATCTGTAGATCGGGGGCGTCAATCTGTTCTTCTATTGAGAGTGGCCTCATGTAATAACTTCTGTACGTGCTTTAGTTTTTATTTGTATTTTGTTTTCTCTCTTTATTATTTGTATAGTCCTTTTTCAATGTTTCTTACTATTAGGTACATGTTACGCTTCTCTATAGAAATCATATTGTCTCTATGTATGAAATAACGCTGCATATTGCAAAATACATTTGTCTTGCCTTAAGTGTACTCTTGAGGAAGGTTTCCCCATACTGTTGTCTTTGTCACATTTGTCACCTGATTTGAAATTAAAACTCGATTGTTGGACAGCATCTGTTCTGAAACTGCCTTTGTTTTTCGTCACAATGAGACAATCCTGACATGCAGAGAAAAGTGCTCTATGCCATGGACTTGTTTCACACCTGAACATTCCGAACATTCCATGGTAGTAAACTGAACATTCTATCATTGAAATGCATTGGATTTATGCCCATTTCTGGCTTGAAAAAAAATGGGTAATAACATTTAAAACATGTCTAAATTCACTTTCTTTCAAATAATACACATTTGAAGCACACAAATTGGGAGGTCCCAAATAGATAGAAGCTTCATGCATAAAAATGTAAAACCACTTTTATCTATTCAGGACTTCCAAATGTGTGGGCTTCAAATGTGTATTAATTGAAAGAAAGTGAATTTAGACAGGTTTTTATTATCCATTTTTTTCAAGTTAAAAAGACACATAAATCCAATACATTTCAATGATAGAATGTTCAGTTTACTACCATGGAATGTCGGAATGTTCAGGTGTGAAACAAGTCCATACTCAGTGCATTCACTACTATGTGAGGGTAAGAGAGCTAAACAGCAGAGTTGGAATTCATACTTTTACAAGGTACACTGAGAGAGCACAATCTTTAGTTCATGATCATTACACCCAGAAGAAGTAGTTCTGTACAAAATGTCTCGCCATAAAAACTGGCAGGATTTTTAGTGACAAACTTTTTTGTGAACTCAACATAACTCGTTCTTTTTTATGACCTGAAGATTGTGTAATTAAAAAGAGTTGGCACGAGATGAAACGAAAGCAAAGAGGCCTCCAGACTAAAAGACAGAACCCCGGATATTACAACTAGTGGAGATTAGGGAGGTCCCCACTGGAAAAGTTTTTGCTCTTACAATTAAAGTAATACTATTATTATTTGCTCTTTCAATTAAAGTAATATTATTATTATTATCATTGTTAAATTACATCTCTCTTTTCTCAGGAATAAATAAATAATCTCTGCCATGGCTGCAGTCCTGAGCTGTGAATCGGATCCTGTGTGTGAGAAGCGGCTAAAGAGGCCGTTGGATCCCGTTTGTGAGAACAACACAGATGGCCAACAACCCAAGAAAAGTAAGACAAGGGCACACTAACTCCTCACCTTTCCCCAAAATTCACTGTTTTAGAATCAAATAGGCTTCAAGTGTGTCGGGAGGGCGCGCTCAACTTCAAAAGTTTTAAAAAAGACTTTGGGTGCGTGAAAAAAGAAAACTATAAGCTTAAAGAAAAATCCGCACTCACGAGCTATAATGTCTCATTATTTATTTGGCATACCACCATGTCCAGTGCAAACGCGTTTCGGCCTAAGCCATCATCAGTGCGTGATATAGAATCAAATAGGTTCATCCATAGCTTGTGCAGATCTGGTCATTGTTGACCAGGAGTGTCGATAGCAGTAACATGATAACTGGATATGTCGTTGCAAATCTCTGTCGCTCCCTGGGAAACGGCACCTTGGTATAGAGTTATCCAGGTTTCCAACAATATTTGAACCTTTGTCCTGTTTTTGTTTATTTTATTGAATTTTTGGATAAAAATATTATTATTATTTTTTATCAATTTATTTTTTTCTGTGACAGGAAAGACGAGAGCCGTCCATTCTCAGTATGATGACAGGTGTGTTGACGAGGAAGAACCCAAATCACAAGAGAAACGAGCGCGCCCTCCCAAAGGTCATAGGTCACACCCCATAGGTGAAAGGTCGCACCAGTGCAGTGAGTGTGGTAAGACTTTCTCTTCTAACAGCGATCTGAAGAAACACCAGCGCATCCACACAGGTGAGCGTCCGTACACCTGCTCACAGTGTGGGCGCAGCTTCATCGACGTGGGCAAACTCAAAACACACACGCGCTTACACACAGGCGAGAGGCCGTTCCAGTGTGATCAGTGTGACCGGGCGTTCACCGTGAGCGGGGATCTGGTGCGGCACAAACGCATTCACACAGGCGAGAGACCGTACGAGTGCAAACAGTGCGACCGGAGCTTCATTGACGCGAGCAAGCTGGCGAAACACGTCCGCACACACACAGGCGAGAGGCCGCACACCTGTGACGAATGTGGAAAGGGCTTTGGGCGAGCGGACACGCTCCAAGCTCACGCGCGCACACACACAGGGGTCAAGCCGTACCTGTGCACCCAGTGTGGCAAGACCTTCTCCGCCCTCTCCAACCTCAGGACCCACCAGATCAGCCACTCCGGCGAGCGCCCGTTCGTTTGCCTCCTTTGTGGATTCGCGTTCTTCCGGGAGGACGCTCTACGGAAACACGCTCGCATACACACCGGCGAGCGACCCTACAGCTGCCCGCTGTGCAGCAAGAGCTTCAGCCGCGCCGACACACTCAAGATCCACGCGCGGACTCACACAGGGGAGAAACCGTACCACTGTGACGTGTGTGGACAATGCTTCGCTCAGGAGGGCAATCTCGTATCGCACCGGCGCAAACACACCGGCCAACGACCGCACCAGTGCAGCGGCTGCAGCAAAGCTTTCACACGAGCGTGCCATCTACAGCAACACAAGTGCAAACACACACACACACTTCTGAGTGATTGAGCAAACAAACACACACTTCTGAGTGATTGAGCAACTGGGCAGTAGCCATTGGCATAAGGGTGTCATCAGAGAGTGCTGTCTAAAACATGACACACACACACACACACACACACACACACACACACTCAGATGGGAAAAAGTGCAAGAACATCTCATAGAGGGAGTGCACAGTGAATCAGCCAACTGAATGGGGCACAGAAAGTCAGTTCAACTGTCAGTATGTCCCCAGTCAGTGTCATTATCCTATATGCCCCATTCATACTATGACCCATTCACTTTAATTATCCTACAGTAGGTCCCATTCACTTTAATTATCCTACAGTAGGTCCCATTCACTTTAATTATCCTACAGTAGGTCCCATTCACTTTAATTATCCTACAGTAGGTCCCATTCACTTTAATTATCCTATACGTCTCAATCCGTTTCATTATCCTATACATCCCATACAGTTTTTGTTAGCTGCTGGTTTTTCCACAGTAGACAGTACTTGGGTAACTCCAAAATTGCTCTGGGTTAATTCACACCAGATTTCTCCTGTGACATTTGTAATGGTGGTACGATCATACTGGTGTTTCTCATTCTCATGTAATATTTGTAATGGTGGTACGATCATACTGGTGTTTCTCATGTAATATTTGTAATGGTGGTACGATCATACTGGTGTCTTGGGTTTAAAATCCAACCAGCCAACCATTAGCTTAAAGTATGTCATGGTTGTGTACAAGATTTTGCTCCCTGCCATTGTGAAATCCGTCAATTTTCTCTGATTTTAAATCCAAATAAGCATTAGCATAACGTTTGGAACGTTCTTTTGCTTCTTTGAACTTGTATTTTAATGTTTGAATTTATGTCAATAAAAAAGTTCCCCATATAATTTAGTAGGCCTACTTAATAAAGGTAAAGGTGACGATATTGTTCAGATGTAATAGAAAAGAAAAGAAAAGTCTCAAAAATGTCATTCAGTGCAACACCTAATTCATGACAAAATACACAAGACACTTTCTCAGCCATTTAAATGTCTGAGTTTATTTATTTTCTTTATTAGAACCCCAAAGTAATTGTAGGTAATCTGTTATAGAAATATATTTGCCTTGTTTGTACTTTAATGATGTGTGGCATTTTAGTTTGTTATATACAAGAAGTGTGGAATATCATTCAATATCACACAAGAGATTTGTACAAGCAGTATATTGGAAGATTTATTCATTAATTTGTTTAGTTTATTTATTTTTTTTAAATCTACTTTTTCAACAAAATGATTTAAGCATTGGTTCTGTGGCACATTGGTCTGTGAAAAAGTTTGCTACGAATTAATTTTGTTGTAATGACCTTGTCTTACAGGGATAGAAATATACTAAAACACTTTGGGGGGCATTTTGAAACGGTAAGCCTACAGAAAAACACTTCTGCAATGTTTTGCTACAGTTACAGTTACATGCCTATTTAAAACTAATGCATCTGAAAGAACAAATGGCTATATATTTATCTTGGCAATCAATGTATAAATTGAGCAGATTAATAGTGTTTGCACTAGTCTGGCAAACCCAATTTTAGCCCAGTTTCAGTTCTTTACCTTTGAGAAGCCTAAAGGGTGTTTGGTTTGCATGGTTACCCAACAGTTATCCAACTGAAGTGTGATCATTTACCCCTTGACCAAGCAAAGAGAAGCCTCTTCTGAACATACAAAGTGGCATTCATATGGAGCCTTATCTGAAACTTAATAGTAATTAAACCCATTGATCTTAATTGCATCATACATGTATAGTATATTGTGGTTATTGAACACTTTATTACACAACATGATATTAACAGTCCATACACGTGCAATATGTAGTTATTGAATCTTTATTACACATTAAAAATGGGATTAACATATCATACACTTATGAGTGTAGGCAGCTTTCAAAAAAAAAAAGATAAAAATTAGCTAGTTCCATGTGAGAAGACAAATATAATTTCTTTAACAAGACGGTAAGTCAGTCTTTGCCCTTTTGAACTCCCACCCAGGGGCGTAGCATCAAATTCTGGGCCCTGTGCACAAGCAGTGGCCATGGGCCCCCCACATTTGCTGGAATACAATTACAGACTCCTGAAGGACCCTCCCCCCTCTTGGGGCTCTGGTAACTCAGTCCCCCTTTTACTACTACGACGCCCCTGCTCCCACCTCACTGCTTATTTGTGGCCCTCTTATCCCAAAGTCTATTGCTGGATGCAGGTGGATTGCTGAACACAGGTTTTGTGGAATTCGCCTCTTGCTTTTATTCAAGTTCATTTGGAATAAGTAGGCTACACAATAACATATCAAAACACTAAACAAACCTCCACCACCAGCCCAAACCCACAGGCTTACATCTAACATAAGCTCAGCCCAAAACTAAAGTGACCCAGATGAAAACATTTCCCTCAAAGCCCTGAAAAACCCACATATTCATAGCAACACATGGTAAGCAGAGAGCTGAGCTCTGCTGGAAATGGTACAAGTACTCTAAGTCAAGGAAATCACATTTTTCTTTCCATTCACATCAAAGCGCAGTTGGCATCTTTTTAAGCACCATCATTTGCTTACTTTCTCCATTGAACATGTTGTGCCACTCTCCTAAGATCCATACTTAGGATCATTTTACTCATCTCTATGATGTATTCTTCTGTACTTGTCTCATCCTTGTACCAAACTCCTCCTCTTGTTTCCTCTGCCCACTCTTTGCGCATGATGGCATCATTCCAACGGCCTGACATTTTGCAGAGACTTTTTGCTTCTCTGGAGCGGAGGAGCCGTTCTTCTGTTTTGATCTCCTCTTCACTGGCAGACGGATTCAGGCTTGTAGCTAAAGCACGGAACAGAGAGCCCAGTCCTTCCTCAGTTGCAGTACCTGCCACGGAAGCAATGAGTGCAGAGTAACGGCCAGGTTCATGTTCCACCAGTGTTGCCGTTGTTTCAGCAGGTTTAGTTGATGGTTTCAGCTCCTCTGCCTTCTGGAGTTTACCATCAGCATCTTTTTTAAGGATGACAATATTTGTACCAGTGGTTTCAGCAAGGACTTTAGCATCAAAGGTGGACCCTTTGGATTTGGAGTTCTTGATGTTTTCTGCGTGGGCCCGTGAGCGTTTTGTAATGTTCTCTCTAGCTTGCACAAATGTGTCAAATGCTTTAGCACGATTTTCTTGTGCAGCCTGGAGTTTATTTTCAGTGTCTTCAGTTTTTAAACGTAAGTTTACTTTGTCCAAGATGACATCGTTGACTTTGCCTTGGACATGATTAATAACATGACTGGAGAACTTCTGTTGGAACACTTCAACCAAAGCATCAGCCAGCTGTGCGCTAGTGGAATCCACTAAGTCCGCCTTGAATTTTTTAAGCATCTCAGTTTCATCAGCAGTCCGTTTGCTTTGTTCCACTTCCTTCGGGAGTCCCTTGTCCTTGCTGAATGTTTGCAGCCCTTCTTTAAGGTTTGAGAAGAACTTGCCTGAGAGTTTGAGCACTACGTTGATAGCATCTGCTGCCAGAGCAGAGATGTGAATTGTTTGGACGATTGTCAAAATTACTTTTAATTTGCCATCGGATTCTGATCTTGCACTATCAATCACTGTTGCAAGGTTTGAGTTGAGAGTGTTCTGCCAACTGAGGTCATCATAGAAGGGCTGTAAAGCAGTTGTGTTAAACTGTTTGAACACTTTCAGAAGTTTTTCCTTTCTTTCCTCGTCCTCAAATAGGTCAGAGTATTTCTGGTTCTTCTGAAGGTGTGAGAGTATAATGGCATCGATTAAGGGTTCTTTCTCCATTCGGGATTTCACATCATCAGCAATTCCCTTCTTGACTTCATTTTTGATAGCGTCCAGAACTTCATTCAGAATTTTTTCTTCTGCTTTCCCGAGTCCGTAGCCAACTATTTCTCCCACCATTGTTTTTGCAGTTTGTTTGACAGCATTCTTTAGGTTTGTCTTCGTTACAACGCTGAGACCTTGTCTAGCTTGACGAGTGAGGAACTTTGGCACAGCCTTCATCTGTTTGCCCACCTGTTTCATTACCACCTTGGCTGCTTTGTAACCCTTTGAAATCACCTTTCCAACTCCAAACGAAATGAGAGATATGGCAATAGAAATGGCTTTCTCAATGGCCCACGACTTCCAGCTGAATTCTCCAGTTATCATGGACTCAATACCTGTGATGACATCGGATATCCCCTCGGCGATCAGACCCATGCCAACCTGAGCAGCTGTTCCAAAGGTAAAGGCAGTGAGAAGGGCACCTCCAACAATCTGTAGAACTCCAAGGCAGAACACCAGTAAAGCTTCCCACGGGAAGCGAGGTGCTTCCTCCACAGAAAAGACATATTTCAGACCTCGACTGTAGAGATTGTAGGCTTCTTGTTGAAGTTCTTCATCGGCATTTGATACTAAGGAGAACATGGGTGACTTTTTAGCAAGGGCATCTCTGCCTTTTTCTTTGATCTCCTCCAGCTTTTTGATTCCCTCAGTTATGTTCTTGTCAAAGCAGCTGAACATGCTGGACTTGGTTGTGAACTGTTTTTCGAGGCTGGTTGGCTCTTTGTTGGAGGCGGCAACAGAGGCCATTTTCAGAAACTGCAGGCAGACCAAACATTCCTCACTGAGATACTTCAGTGATTCCTGGGCCTTTTTGAGATCATCTATGGCTTTGTCAATGTAACCATCTTTCTGTTTTTTTATGGTGCAGTATGCATGGCTATAAAAAGCCACAGCTGCCCATGTCTCGTCTTGTTTCATTGCTTTTTCAAACAACTTCATGCTGGCATCCCATTTTTTCTCACCCATTAAAATATTACCAAACTTGATGTAGTGGTAGGTACTAGAACATGGTGATGTCTGGTTTTCAGTCTGACTTCTCGCCTGGGCCACATCAGTTTTCAGGCTCTTTAGTAGCTCATCTCTCTTCAACTGGTCAATGTCCTCTGATTTAGCTTGCAACCAAATTCCCCAGAATTCATTCATGATGGCGACAATAGCTCTTTCCTCATCTCCATCTGTTTTCTTGTAAATGTCTTCAAGAGTTTTGCAGTACTCTGCAAACAGCTCCTCACGCAATTTCATCTCTTTGACATCATTCATCATTTCCCTTATTTTCTCTGCTGAGAGTCGCTGCCTTGTTCTCTTGGCCTCCTCTAGTGAAGATACTGTGCTGAAGGACTCATCCAGATGACCAGTGTTCATGATTATCTGTGCAGACCCAGGTCTACCTTTACGTGCAGTTCGGCCAAACGCCTGAAGTTCCACTCTTGTGTTTGTAGAAAGGAAAGTAAGAGCTACAAATAATCCTCCATTGTTGTTCACCTCCTTGGAGACTTTTATGTTTGTACCACGTCCAGCAAGGTTTGTGGCAACAATCACATCACCAGGGAGCAAGTCTTTAGCGATCACGCTCAAACTGTCTTTGTCACTGCGACAGTAGAGAATGATTTCACCTGGAATGACACCTTTTAGCTCTTCGTGGATTTCTTTGGCCTTGTTGATGGTTTCACAGATCACTAAAGCTGCTCTTCCATTTCGGTATGGTTTAGTGGAGATCTCCTCCATTACGACCTCTTTTAATGCTGATTTCCACTGTTCTTCTGATTCTGTGACGATACCTTTCACTTCGAATAATTTCTTCCGATTGAAAGATGGCATTTTGCAGGCTGAGAGATCTGGATATAGCTGCTTCAAAAACTGCATGTCCGTTTCATTTCCCAGTGTCCCAGTCGTTCCATAAATCTTCCCATGGTATTTCTCAAAAAAGGCAACGTTGGACACATAGTTTGTCACTGTTGAAATTGCGCTCATTTTGACTTGGTGTTTGATCTCAATAAACTGCTGCAGGCCATCACCCCATTTCTTACTTAACTCCACAATGCCAGTTGATTTGAAGTCCACAGGACAGACAGCATCGTTTTCCACGATATACTCCTGTCCTTGCCTCAGCCTCAGTGCCAGGAAAGCATTCTGGACCCACACTGACAATTTGACCTCTATCAGGCCTTTCAGGAATCCAGGTACACTGACTTTGTTTTTGTCGTTTGTGCATGGGGTGTACTGAATCTTCTCAGAAAGCAACCCTGCAATGGGTTCAACGAGAATCTCTTCAGAATTGTAGAGAGGGCAGCACAAGCCACCATCCAAGACAAGAAATGTAATGTCTGGAATCTCTGGGTCGTTGTATGTGCTTGGCTTTCTGAGATTGAGCAATCCATTGTCATCTAGTGTATATATGATAAAATCATAGGGCACATAGTTCTCAAGGTCATTGAAAAACTCCACCACTGCATCCTGGCTCACAGTTTTCAGTTTATTGAAAAGGCCATCATTTCCACAATTGTAAATTTCCTCTGAAAATCCTTTTGGCACTGCATTTGATTCTTCAGCCATAAGCAAAACATCCATTGGTTCGTTGATTTCAGTATCGTCTGTGTTGATTGAGTCAAATATTGCCTTGAAGAATGAAGCAGGGGGACCCTGCACAAATGACTGATATTCTGTAGACAGTAAGCCGTACTGGCAGACATGGCCCCAGATCATGGTCATGATAATGTTCAGGTGCTGCATGGAGACCATTTGGCTGGACAGGTAGGTCAGCTGCACTCCTTGATCCAACAGCAGTGAGTCCACTTCATCAATTAAGATGCACTGAAAACCACGGTCAGGCCGCACATCTTTCATCTCAAAGATCTGGCGAAGGTGATCAGCTGCAAACACTTCAATTGTTCCGTAGATCACATCCTTCTGGTAGCATTTTTTACGGTCTTCATCAGTTTCTTTATTTGTGTTGGTGTCGGCTGTGAGGCCGAAATAAGCGTAGAATTCAGTCCATTCTTCTGCATCTCTTTGACATAAGACGCAAGAACTGGACACCACATCAACTTTGTCACCCCTAAGTGCACGCAGTGCTGCAAACATTGCTATGACACACGACTTCCCCTCTCCAGTTCCCATCTCCAGGAGCTTTCCATTGTCAGACAAGGTCAGGAGGCACCAGCTGGTCATCTGAGTAGCCCTGGGCCACCACCTGCTTTTAGCCACAGTTAGATGCACAGCATTGCACAAGACTGCCAGGACCTCCTGAAGGTCTTCTGATTTTTTGCTACGACTCAGCTTTTTAGCTTTCGTCACATCTTTGTGATTGCCAATTTCACCAGATTGAATCATTTCTTGCACACCTGTGACTACAGAGTATGCTTTCTCCAGTGTTTGCTCATCTACGTTTTTCATCTGCCGGATCTCAGCAAAAAGAGTGTCTGCGCTCTTTATTTTTTCATTTCTGAAACTTGTTTCTAAATGCTCAATCAGCTTCTGTGTTTCAGATGCTTTCAGGAGCTCAAGAACAGATTGTCCCTCCTCATCTCTCCATTCAGAAGACACTTGATATGTTTCCATATGATGTAAAATCTTATTGATAGAAACACAACCTTCATCATGATGGTGATCGGATAAAGCTCCAAGGAGTGTCAAGGCCTCACTAGGTGACCAAAGTTGCCGTGTTACAAGATTTGACACCATGTGAAATTGTTCACCCGTTGGGCCGTTTGAGACTTGGAATTGTGTGGTGCACTCAAGCAAGCTCTCCAGACACCATCGGTGATCCAGAGATTCCAGGAGATTCTCAAAGACATTCAAAGTGTAGACCTCATGAGAAGATAGGTCAGGTTTTTCAGCATTTTTCTGTGAAATAGTAGCAATCTTGCTGTTATTGTTTTGTGTTCCTGCCTCTGTTAGTTTGGTGCTGAGCAGCTTAAAGAGAGCTTTGACAAACCTTTTTTTGACATCCATATCCTCATTGTGAAAATTACTCATGAGGCTTTCCAGGGTGTCTGCAGCAAAAATATGAACGTCAGTTCCTTTCAGCCTTGAGAGTTCAAGGTCATGAGATTCCCTCAGACACTGTTCTGCAATGATGAATCCTCGACCATTTTGTTCAAAACAGGGCTTCCCTGATTCTGCCACTTCAAAGCCATAATGCAAGTAGTCAGAAACAAAGTCATCTATGGGTCCATACACAATTTCTGCTTTATATGCCTCCCTTTGTGCCACGCCAGTTTTCTTTACATTTGTGTCAGAAGAAATTCCAAGGTGCTCATAGAAGTCGGACCACTCCTTAGTTTGCTCATATGAGTCAACATCCGAACTGAGCACAAGGTCAACTTTGTGTCCATGGCAGACTTGTGTGGCAGCAAACATGGCGATGACACAAGGATCCTCTTCTTTTGGAAGAAGCTGTGGCAACTCATACTTCTCCGTCAGTACCAGAGCACACCAGCTGACCATCTGCTGCATATTGGGCCACCAGCCTCTAGTCTCGTAAACTGCTTTGCAGAGCTGATACAGGGCAGCATCAAGGTTTTCACTTTTAAAAGAATCTTTCACAAATGCACCTTCCCCAACTCTTTTAGTAATGATGCTTTGTATAACCTTTTCAATCTCATTAGTAACGTCATCATCCAAATTCCAGTTTTTCTTGTGTTCTGCAACAGTTGATTTGAGGGTCTGGTTGTCCTGCTTCCTCAGAATCTCCTGGAATTCTCCACGGAATCCCTCAGGGCTAATGGAGTCCAGAGCTTCAATGAGCGTCTTTCCTGCATCATCTCTCCACTGTGGTGAAACGTTGTACGCTTCTATCAATTCCAACACTTGAGATATTGGACCATCCTCTGCATATCTCTCAGATAGCTCTCTCAGGAGCACCATCCCTTCAGCTGCGGTCCACTGGCTCCTCTGCACAAGTTTGAGGAGTGAATGAGGAGCCTTGGTGTGGCCATCCAGTTGAACAAGTGTGTCTACCAGAAGTCTCAGGCACTGGAGGCCCATCTTGGAAGTGATTTTCCCCAAAGCTTTATCCATAGTCTCTTGCAGTGATGTTGTGAGGGTCCCTAAAAATTCTACAAGGAAGAGATTCTCAGGTGTAAGCTGTTCCTCAACCCAGCGTTGGGCGATAAGGACTGCATCAACCCCATTGCTGTTGTGGTCAATGTAGAAATGCATTATATTCAGATATAGAGCTTGGGTCAGGAGGAAAGTCTCGGCAGGGGTGACAGCACATTGGCTAACGGACTCCACCAGGGTCTGCGTTCGATTGGCCATGTGTTTTAGGGAGAGTCCCTCAGATTGCTCCATAGCCAGGACACACAGGTCAGTGAGGAACACCTGAGCATGCTTCAATGTCTCGACTGAAGGACGAGCTTGGATCCAATCTTTGAACAGAAGCTCATCCAGAGTTGACAGTACCATTACCAGTTGTCCTGCAGTCAGCTGGGAGACGTTTAGGTGGGAAATGGATATTCTGAATTTGGAAGACAGGATCTCCATAAGCTTGTCACCACCGGATTCCTGGTCCCGCTCAAACTCATTGAGATGACTTTTGAGAATGTTTTGTTTCCTCTCATGCTCCTCAGTGATGTCAGTCATTAGCTCCTCCTCCTGCTGCTCGTTAGCTTTCTGAATAGATTCCTCCAGCTTTTGGTCCAGTTCTCTCTGCATTCTCTCCTCTTCCCTCTGCCTCCTCTCTTCTTCCCTCCTCTCTTCTTCTTTCTGCGCTTGTCTCCTTCGCTCTTCTGCTTTTCTCTTCTCCTCCTCTCTTTTTCGTGCTTCCTCTCTTCGCCTTTCTTCCTCTCTCTTTCGATCCGCCTCGGCCTTGTTGAAGCAGTATTCACACTCGTATGCGTTGTTTCTGCCAATGGGCCTGTAATATTCTCCTCCATTGAAGATATGCACTCTTCTACCATGGACAGTGCCTTGGTACAGGTTATCAAAAGACTTGCAGGGTGGCAGGACCTTGTTGCACTTGCAGCACCTGAGCCGGTTGCCCATGCTCGCTTCAGATGGTTTGTTCCCCATGTTTAAGGAATTCTTCTGTTGCTAAGCAACGTTGGTCAACGTGTGATATATATTCCTAGAAGACAAAAATACAAAATTGATAAATTTTGACAATTTGTTATTATCATCCATGTTGGTAATTTCATGTTTTTAAACTTGCAAGACTCTTTTGATCCTACCATTAAATAGTAAATGAAACATAAAAACTGTGAATTGCTGACCTCCTAAACTACCCTAACTGTCTTGTTTCTTCTGACCCTGTATAGAGATGTAGCAGTTAGGTCACGAAAAGTAGAACGTTGAGCCACTGGCAGGAAAAACTGGCAGAACTGCAGCATTACAGGTAGGACCTAAAATATCCTGATACTCAATTTTAGGCTAGCCAATGCTATTTATTTTCATAGACATTTGGTGCAACACAAAATACGTGGGCTTAAACATTTCAAATGACATTCAACGAACATCACAAGAAGGAAACCTGATAAAATACATAGAGTTCAACTGGTTATTTTTAGCTTCTTAGATGTCCACGGGCAACAAGGACTCTTAAACATGCAAGCAGCCTGCTTCGTGCCTGCCACTGAAACCAAAACAGATCAATATCGGCTGCAAATGAGGCTAAATCAAAGTAGCCTCACAAAAATGCAAATGGTCTGTACCTAACGTGAGAGCAGTCTCATATCAACGTGTGAATTATAATTTAACCATTTTTAGTTAAGTTTTTAAGTTGCAATGCATTTTGAATAGCTTATGGGATAATGTAAGGATGATGCCAACAGAAGGCTGGACTGTAAGATAAATCAAGTAAATTAGAATTTAATAGAATAGAATAAAGAATAATTTAGAATTTAATAGAATAGATTAGAGACACTGGAGTACTGTATACTCTAGGCCTAATATATTTTAACTGTATCTGAAATATCCCTGAAATGAGTTTCTGTAGGTTGGGATGTCTGGATATCTCGACAATCTTCCGATATCTCAACAATAATCTTTGGCAACCACGCAGCACAGTGTCATGTAACGTCAGTAGGCTATGCTTATGTGAAGAGATATTGGCAGAGTTGCAGGAGCAAGCGTAAACAGACCAAAACATTTTAGACGAGTTATTAAGCTATCCTTACAATTTAACAAGGCGCAAAGATAGATTCCAAAGCAAGTTTACATTGCATATAGATAACAGTCTGTTAGCTGTCATTATCCCACAGGTTGTGAGTAGCAATGTGTTCTTATCAGTTGCTCAATCACTTTCTGTCAAAACAGACCCAAAACTCTTACCTTTAGCCTTCCTGTTATCTCTTCATTACCTTCATATGTTCTTACATAAAATCCAACATGCAGGATTAAGCATTTGAAAATAATCCTTTTTGTGTGACATTTTAATACTAGATATTCAGGACAGGTGAGATGCTACTTTGACTGAGCAGTATCATTGGAGTACTTGTTAATGATAGTGGCAATGTTTCTAACTAGCGAAAGGGATATGACCTGTAGTGCAGCCAATGAAATTCAGTCTGGTGAAAATAGGAATTAAGATAACTGGGTCTTTGTTTTTCAAAATGTTTTCTAAAGTGGTGCAGTTTAGAAAAGTTTAGAAAAATAGTGAATCTCTGTGGGACAGCTATTTGAACTCCATCTGATTCTCTGGCGCTCATGGATTTTTTTCCTGTCAGTGATATTTGTGACGTCCGCCGCTACATCTCTATTTCAGTCTGCTGTCTGCTCCTTGCCTCCCTGCCATGGTTTCTCAATAGTTTTACTACAAATGAAAGGGGTCATGTCTTTGCGACTGAAATTCATCGGTGTGCCTCAAATTGTCAGTAAAGCGTTGTGATGCAAATGTTTTGTATTTGGTGATTTACAAATAGTGGTTAAAGTGGGAGTTGTCAAGAGGGGGAACTCTCATATCTTGTGTCGGCACAAACAAAGAAAATATATAGAAGAAGAATGGGATGTTATTGTTCATTTATCTAAGGTGCCGGAATTGCGAGAATAAGCAGTGTGAATTCTTTTAAGTGTCAAGCGTTTTTGCACTGCACCTCAACAAAGTTGGGATTTGCACACAACCAGTGCAATTCTGCATTAATATAAATGGACCCAGCTGGAGAATCCAGGGGCCTTATTTATAAACCCGTCGTAGATTCTATCTTAAAATGTTCGAATGTTAAAATTATGTCCATAAAATAAGATTTATAAAACCGTGTGGCACACATTTTACCTATGCGGCTGCTTATAAATTCACACTGCTGCAGCTGCTCTCTAAAGCTGTCTCATCTCGTCTTGGATCTTCTGTCTGAATTGGCCTTAAAGGAATAGTCCACCTCTTTATGAAAATTGGTTATTCACCTCCTTACTCTGAGTTATATAATGTGGGTAAAAGCATTTTGGTCTCATTGCTTGTGTTTTCCTAGTATGGTATTACCAATTTTCTCAATTTTTATCTTTAGCTTAGCATAGGTGCTGGAATGCAAAGTTGCCAGATAGCAATTCTTTGGCAACTTTACTTTCCAGTGTCTATGCTAAGCTAAAGGTAAAATTGGGGTTGCCAGACTAGGACAATGCATGCACTGATACCAAAATGCTCTTACCCACATATGTAACTCCAGGTAAGAGAGTCAATAACCAATTTTCATAAAGAGGTGGACTATTCCTTTAAGAGCTTCCAGAGCTCCTGTAAAGTCTGAGGAGCAACCTGGTGGTGCATGATGGCCTGAAACATAATGCCCCACTGTTCTATCAGGTTCAAGCCAGGACTGGAGATTGTGATGATGAAACACTCAAGTGTATCAATTGTCAATTCCTTCATCCAACTTCTGCCATATGAGGAGGGAACCTGCTGCAGGTCATTCTGTATGGCATGGGTAGTATTCAACCTGTTCCTCCTTAATGTCATTCTGTATGGCATGGGCAGTATTCAACCTGTTCCTCCTTAATGTCATTCTGTATGGCATGGGTAGTATTCAACCTGTTCCTCCTTAATGTCATTCTGTATGGCATGGGTAGTATTCAACCTGTTCCTCCTTAATGCTCAATGGTAGCCCCACTTTCTTCAGAGGACATGTTAACATGCATGGTTAAAAGGAGGGATTTGTATTTCATGAATACATGTTTGATAAATCAAGCTTATAATTCACTTCAATCAAGCTAATTCACCTTGGCTAAATGAAAAATTATTCTATTCTTAGAAGGCTCCACGGGCCGGATTAAATAGCTCTACGGGCCGCATGTGGCCCCCGGGCCTTAGTTTGCCCAGGTATGCTCTAGAACCTATTCAAGTACCCCCAGGGGTACTCGTACCCCAGTACAACCACGGTTCTAAAGCCTTGTTCACCTCCTAGACTACCTGCCTGTCTCCTGGACTCCTTTAGAGACAGAGGGGACCAGACAGCTAGACAACGTTTGCATTCTGTTCAAGAAAGCAACTCTTAAAAACAGCTGTGATTGTCAGCATTAATACCACAGCGTTGAAGGTTAATCAGATGCTGGTCTACCCTGAAAATATTTTTGAACAAATTTTCACGAAATGTAAAAATCACTGCTGGTGGTTTCTATCTATACAATATTTCGTGTTACAAAACGCAGTTCACTAAAACATGAAATAAAATATGACTTCTAGCAGGTTTCATTGTAATTTTTAGCCAACCGCATTAACTGTCCGGAAGTAATACATACCTCACAAGACACCCAAGTCATATTTTGTGCTAATATTT
Source organism: Sardinella longiceps (assembly GCA_027497455.2). Classification (NCBI taxonomy): domain Eukaryota; kingdom Metazoa; phylum Chordata; class Actinopteri; order Clupeiformes; family Clupeidae; genus Sardinella; species Sardinella longiceps. The sequence goes on along the minus strand of JAODXP020000035.1, from coordinate 1,159,955 downwards.
GTGTAAAATTTTTGGAACTTGTCAAAATTTTAATCTTAACCATTGCATTTCATCATAAACAATCCAACAATGTGGCTTAATGTCAAATACACCAAACCTGTGCTTTAAAAGAGATGTATTACACCTCTCTGAAACAACATGCTTGACAAAAACTCAGATTTTGCATTTTCACCTGCAACTTTCTGTTTCTGTTCCCTACAGAATAGACTCATCATTATTCCAGTCTCAGTAGTATGCATGAGGAACTCAAATGCCCTCAATGTTCTCTTCAATGTTCTCATTTCAGTTAGCCAATGAGAGCACAGCTATTATTTATATATTTGTGTACAGATCAATGGCCATCTTTCAAAATCTGATAGCTATCTTTGCTAACTCAATTAAGTATAGATAGAGGCGAATATACTGTAACTGTTGAAAGATAATAAGAACTGGTGAGTACGTGTACATCCATGAGCTCTAAAACACATCACCATGAACAATGAGATTTGTGTTACTAATATTTTATGGTCATATTATAGCCTATGGTTAAATGAGCAGTGTTTAGGATTGAGGCCAAAATTGGTACTACAATCATTTTCAAAATATTTAGCTGTTTACAGCCATCTCCATCTTTAAAAAGCATCTCCTATACCAGGGGTAGGGAACCTATGGCTCGGGAGCCAGATGTGGCTCTTTTGATGGTTGCATCTGGCTCACATACAAATCTTTTATAGAAGAATGATAACGTTAAAAATGTAAAACATTCTCATGTAAGCCTATTTCAATCTATTCATCTATCTATTTCAGTCCAAGGTGACTGGAATAGCAATTGTGAGAAATGGAAAGCCATTCACAGATGAGGATTATGCCAAAACACTATTTTTCTGTACTTTTTGATTACTTTTCGAATAAAGATAAGATAAATTAATGGATAAAAGACATGCCTGTATATTGTATGGCTCTCATGGAAATAAATTTTAAAATATGTGCCATTAATGGCTCTCTCAGCCAAAAAGGTTCCCGACCCCTGTCCTATACATATCCTTGTTGTATGCATCCATACTTGAGCCATATTAACTAGGCTACATTCCAAAAACAGTGGAAGTCATAGTCGTATTTATCTGTAGACAAGGGCGTAGGTTTGGTCTTAACATTGTTTTATTTCTCACTTCGCCTCAATGTATTTCAGAAGCATAATGGATTCAAATGTAAATGCAAAATCACGTAAAAATTAGTGTTTGTGTGTGTGTGTGTGTGTGTGTGTGTGTGTGTGTGTGTGTGTGTATTATGTCCCCTCTTGATCAACCACAAATTGATATTGTCATCAGAGCTGGACTCACAAATGCAATTCAGTTGTACTCTTTGAGTTTTAAGGCATCAATGAACTTAAGTTTTGAAGTTATTCAAAGTTATACATTTATATATATATATATATTTATATATATATATATATATATGGGCAATTCCACGAAAAAGTAAACCTCACCTTAAAACTTTAAGTCTCACCTACATGGACATACAAATTCTGTCAGAAAACTTCCAATGCAAAAAAGTATTGTCTCGATGTAAATATTCAACTGAGCAAGTTTCGAAAGGATATCTGTTTGTTAAAATTTTTACCCTATTCAGCTATAATGTAAGTCTATGGAGGAGCTTATAATGGGCATAAGTGGGTGATAACACACACAAAGCTGCAATACTATCAGTTATTTTTCATTGTTATATTACTATTTCTCTTGTTACAGGTTAAAATCCACCGTTCACAATTGTTTTGTATCGTTTTGGAGGGTTTTTCCAGACGTCACGTCCATAACGTCACATCCATAACGCCATGTCTCCCAATGAAAACCAACTTTTTCTACATTTACATTTGAAATTAAGTCTTTCCCTGTCTTTACTGAGGTGTCTTGTTTGGTATGAATGTAGTAATATTTACAGTTCTCTAGAAATTTCACACACTTCACAGCAAAAACTACGCTCTCTCAAAAGTTTGTCCGTTTTTCGTCACGTCCATAACGCAAATTGAAAGGCTCATATTCTTATGATGCAAATCATGATATTATTTTTTTCTGTTTGCCTGTATTCAGCCATGGAGTTTGCAGAAGAATATGAAAAAAAAATTGTGAAATACTGCTAGGTTTGCGGAGGTTATCTGGCCTTTTGTTCATCAATAATGCACGAAAATGTCACATCCATAACGCTGGAATTGCCCATATATATATATATATATATATATATATATATATATATATATATAAACATTGTGTAATAACAGTTTAACATTACACAAATGTCCACTTCCTCTGAAATGGAAGGACCACATGAAGCATGGACACAAAATACACAGCTCTGATGCATCCGCAGTAATAAGTCACAACTCAACTCAACTCAACACAATTTAGGACCATAAAGTAAATATATTTAGACATAGTGAACCGTATTTCACATTTTGGTTTAAAATCTGTTGTTCTCTTCTTAACTTAGTTTTCCTCTCACAAATGCTATAGGAGCATTTGTGAGAGAAAACTGAGTTAAGAAGAGAACAACAGATTTTAAACCAAAATGCACAGCATGTAACAGAACTTTCATGTTAACAGCTTCAGTGCCGGAGTATCCTTTTTACTGTGAAATACTGAAAACATTTCTAGTAGTCCAGCCAAAATAGCTTAGATCATTTCTTTGAGGTGTCCAGAACAACATACTAAAAGTCCTAGTTGAGGAAATATGTGAAATACTCATCAATCCAATATAGGACAAAATAGGTCTGTTTAACTTTATACAGTGAAAGTACGCCTAGAAAGTAACATTTTCTGTATTACAAGTTTTTCAGAATAATAATATACAAATGAGCTATACATTAATCAAAGTAGCCCTAAATACACATCCATATACATGGATAGTGAAGAGATGAAGAGGGTGATGCCTGTCTCAATTAATTTTATATGACACCCTGTGGGTGTAAGCTTTCAGAAAAGTATAGCATAAGGGGTAGATTAGTTTTCTTTTAATGCCTCAGGTCCAAATGCATTGCCTATACACCAAAATCACCAATACCAGCTGATCTCGAAAGGAAGGGGAAAGGAAGGGGGTGGGATGTGAAAAAATATTTTTGGGGTGAAATCCTGGACACATAAGCATTTAGAAAATATATGGTTTATGGGGTCTATAAAACAACTACATGTTGATTCACGCCGGATTTTTCCTGTAATGCACACATACAAAAAAACACCAGAGAATAATTTCACTGCGTTCCACACACACACACACACACACACAAACACACCAGAGAATAATTTCACTGCGTTCCACACACACACACACACAAACACACAAGAGAATAATTTCACTGCGTTCCACACACGCACACACACACACACACACACACACACACACACACACAGAGAATAATTTCACTGCGTTCCACACACACACACACACACACACACACAGAGAATAATTTCACTGCGTTCCACACGCGCACACACACACACACACACACACACACACACACACACACACACACACACAAACACACAAGAGAATAATTTCTCTGCGTTCCGTACTCCAGTAGCTACTTGCATGTGACAAACACAATTCCCTCTATACATCCTTACTATCAGTTTAGTTTTTCAAACGCGCAGGTGCATTGATCAATGAGACGGCCGTCACCACAGATGTACTCACCTGAGCGAATGGTCTTGGTTAGGTGTGTGGTGATGAGGTGTGGCAGCGGAGGAGACGGATGAGACAAGGCAGGTAAGAGCTGACAGGTGAGAGAGAGTTGAAGGGCGAGGAGGGGGGACTCTGTTCCTAAGGACAGGTCTACCTGTGCAGGGCTCACACCAACCCTTAAATACTGCAGAGTTGGGGGTGTTGACTGAGCCCCATAACACACACACACACACACACACACACACACACACACACACACACACACACACACACACACACACACACACACACACACACACACATACAGTACACACACTGGGCCCCAAAACACACACATACACACACACGCTGGGCCTCATTTACACACACACACACACACACACACACACCATCACCAAGAATTTAACCAGTCACGGCACAGCACGGGCCCTCAGGGAACTGATGCTTCCAGCCTCTTTAAATACCAGAGGTTAAAGGTCAAATACATTCGTTATGAACAAGCACATTCCAGACTTTCATTTGATAACTACAGTAGTAGGTTATCATCAAGTGAGAGTACAGCCTGTACAGTACACATACACATACACATACACACACACACACACACACACACACACACACACACACACACACACACACACACACACACACACACACATACACACACACACACACACACAGCCAACCCCCACCTCTGGAGCTGTACACACACACACACACACACAGCCAACCCCCACCCCTGGAGCTGTACACACACACACACACACACACACACACACACACACACACACACACAGCCAACCCCCACCCCTGGAGCTGTACACACACACACACACACACACACACACACAGCCAACCAACCATCCCTGGAACTGTACACACACACACACACACACACACACACTCACACTCACACTACACACACACACACACACACACACACACACATAGACACATACACAGCCCACCCCTAGACACACACACACATACATACAGCACTGATCGCGTCTGAAGTTGACAGGGCCTAATTATCTGCTTATTTGATTTACTGTAAGTGATGTACTGAAGCTTATGTCAGTTACAACAACTAATATTAATGTTTATATTTATAGCATATGTTTATACACATTGTACACATTGTATACAAATGAACGAGGACGGCTTTAAAAAGATTTGAAATTTATTAAAAACTTTGGAAATGTATTCCGCCATGTTACCAGCATGTTCACACGTCAGACCACAGAAGTTGTGTTGGTCAGATTTCAACTGAGTGCTTATTGCCTATGTGTTGGCCTGTGCATGCATGCTGTTACCAGATTAAAACTGTAGGCTATGATGTTGTAGTGAGACAGTAATTCTTCTTAACAGTAAGAAGTGCATTCAACAGGTATGCATGGTAGGCCCTCAAACACATGACTAGACAGTTCTGTACGTAGGCTATTCACCACACTAGGGGAATTTAGTCCAGAAAAATTCCAGACCATGGGTGGACACACCAAGAACAAGATGTGCTGTTGCTGTTGCTTAAAGAGGCGGGACATAGAGTAGTACAGGCAGAGCAACTTCTTACATGTATCTCCTGATCAAACAGGAAACTTATCACTGCATTCACTAATGCCTTTGCACACACACACACAGAGACATACTGTATAGATAGACAGGGAAATGATCACTGCATTCACTAATGCCT
>JAODXP020000035.1:1135630-1140630 GCA_027497455.2 Sardinella longiceps | reverse complement strand
TGTAAAGCGCTTTGGGTGTCTTGAAAAGCGTTATAGAGATGTAAGGTGTTGTTTGAATGTGAATAACTTCTTGTATGTAGATTTTATAGCATTGGATAGATTAGGAAATATATTTATCAAGTCAGCTTTCCTCATGTGAAATGAATGAACACTTTGCTCAGAGAACTATGGATTTATCAGGTCAGCTTTCTTCATGTCTGGGTGTTAATGAAATAAATTTTCTTGCACTTCTCTTACAGAGAATTGTGGGCTCTGATATTGCGGAGCTCCTGACGCGAGGCACTGTCTCTCTGGGCGCCTGTGAGGGGTTGGAAGGGCAGGGGGAGGAGCCTAGCCTCATAGACCTGAGTGACAGGCCACCGCCAGAGGAAGAGCCCCTGGACACAACGGATCTGCTGACGGGAAACCCCACAGCTTGCACGGCAGACTTAGCGGAGGAGGCCCTGAGAAGCTACACACAACTGCTGCTCTGCGGGAGGAAGAAGGTCTCTGTCATCATCATACATCATTAACATCCTCCTCATAATTCACCTAATCTTCTAGTATTAAGTATAATTACTATCTTACTCATCACAGGGCCGGTTCTTGGCATAGACAAACGAGGCGGTCGCCTAGGGCACCAAATATCAGGGGGGCATCACAATACATTTCTTACTTTTTTCCTTAAGTTTTCTCTTATATTTTTAGAAAAGGGGGGCAAAGCTCAAATCTGGCCTAGGGCACCAAAAAGGCTAGAACCGGCCCTGATTGATCATATCCAGTATTGTCATTGGATGACGACGGATATTTGATGGCTATGATAACAAAAGCTGAGAACCTAGAGGGCATATGTGACATTTCGATCAAAATTGAGCTATGTATGTCAAATGAAAGCTCTTGCCATTGACAAAATTATAGAAGTAAAAATTAGAGTCATTAAACAACAAAACTGAGGCCTTTACTGTGAACATATAGCTTAGCAGTTAGAGTCAGAAGGCTGTAACTGCATTTGACTAAAAGTGAAATTATTAAATGATTTACAAGTTTACCAATATCTGTCAGTGAATGTGCTTTAAATAATATACTATATTATTTAAAGCCTATGTTATACACTTATATTATCACCTATATTATAGGTGAAATCAATAGTAATCCAAAGTAAGAGAAAACTGTAGCCATTTTTGTCACATACGTCCTCTATAGAGGTTCATAGCTTTTCAGCTCTCAATATGTATTTATTACTCCTTCTAAGCAGTGTTTTGGAAACCTCGTCTTTAACCTAAGTTTGTGAGAACTAATATGGTTAAATCAGTCCATTGTGCTTATTTGTACTGCTTATCACACAGTATGCACTTTCATTTCAATTCAATTCAATTTTATTTGTAGAGCGCAAATACAGTGCATTGTACGGGAAGCATCCATGAGTAACAGGGGCAAGGAAAAACTCCCTTCCCTTTACTAATATTTTGTTTTTAGGAAGAAACTTTGGGCAGATCCACGCCTCATGGACTCGGCCTACCTGCTTGGGGCCTAATAAGTATCCGTAAAGTCAGTAGTCTGATAGATTGACCATGGTTTACACAGAACAGCAAGAGTACTGAATGTAGTCTGAGTTAATATACACATAGTTTGTGTGACAGTCAATAGGGTAGAAGGGTCAGGGGATGGAGTCACTTGGCCAGCATAACATCGGATGATAAGCAATTTGTACTATTGCAAGATAAATATCCCATTTGTCAAGTGAAGATGTCAGTGTTGCACCAGATTAAGTTTATTTTGGATTGATATAAAGTGATGAACATTTGATACACAGCTATGGCATTTTTATAGCTTGTAAGCTAAACTGGTTACCAGACACTTCTGCAGGTCAACAGGAAAATGAGATTGCCAACAGCATCATACCAATGGGGTTTCAGTGAGCACACATACAGTATTGAAAGTTTGGAGATCCTTGAAAAACGTTTAAGCTGGCTACATTTGAAAATACACTTTTATTTTTGTGTTGGAGTATTTATATACCAATTGGATGCAATTGAGATGTAAAGGGGATTAAAGGGGATATGTCACCTTTTTATAAAAATGGGTTATTCACCCTTAATACCTGGAGTTATATATTATGCTAAGCTAAAGCTAACATTGGGGTTGCCAGACTAGGAGAACCAGTGAGCAGTGAGAGCAAAATGCTTTTACCCATATATGTAACTCTAGAAAGTGAATAACCCATTTGTATATAATAAAGGTGGCTTATCTCTTTTAAGCAATATACTGTACAGTTCTCCAGGAAAACATTTCCTATCCTACTTTTAACTGTAGTCTAGTCGTGATCCCCATAGGCCCAATAGTAGCCTAAACCCAGAAATGTTGAGTACCCTAAAGTTTTATTGCATAAATGTTATCTATAGGCCAAATGGATAAAATTTAGCTTGGTTGCCCAAAGTTGCACTTTGAGCAATTTGCATAATTAACATAAATAGCCAATTAAAGTGATATAATACAAGTGAATAGGCAAAAAAATATAAATTATAGATATCACCGTGAAATTTCCTCAGTTGATTACTTATGCTAAGATGAGAAAAAAATGTATTGCATGTTTTTGTAATTTTGGCTTTTAGTGCCTTTAAAAGGTGAGATTTACATTCTCTGTATAGTTTCGCTGCTTGGCCCCCGAGCATTTTTGTCCAAAAAAGAGGGCTACAAATACACCCATATACATGGATAGTGAAGAGATGAAGTCTCAATTCATTTCATATAGCACCCTGTGTGTAAGCTTTCAGAAAAGGTATAGCATAAAGGGGTAGATTCATTTTCTGTTAAAGGGCAACTTCAGTCATTTTCAACAAGAGCTCTATTGCTCAAGCTACTTGAGATTAGCCATACTGAAGACGCCAGACATTTTGGTCCAACCATATAGGTTTCCTTGAACAGAGAAGAATCACTTACAACTAGCCCAATGGGGCAGACATTTAAACTGTGTTTTCAGCATCTAAACATGCTCCAAATATCACCCCAAAAGCTATGTAACATCATCAGACACATTACAACACACCAATGTAGTGTTTATGACTACAAATGTCTGACAAAGTGGTTAAAATAGTGTTCTTATGCAGTGTTTACAAAACCGTTTTGTAAATAAACAATGTTTGGCTGCTTGCATAAACACACAGTTTTAACACTTTTTCAGCCATTTGTAGTCATACACAATACAGTTATGTCTTGTAAGGTTGATACTTTATAGTCTTTGTGGTGACATTTGGAGTATGTTAAGATTAGGGATTCAATGGTATAGTGTGCCCACGGTTCGGTATGCATCACAGTTTTGGGGCCACGGTGACGGTACGGTTTCGGTATTTTCCAACGAAAAAGGGGTTGTAAAATTGTTCTTTTAATGGCTATATTCCTTATCAACCATCAGTCTATCTATCAGTTTATCTGCAATTTTCATTTGATTTCTTTCATAAATTGCCTAGTAGATAGGCTACTAGAGGAGTAGACAGAATAAAATAAAACCAACAATTACGGTAGGACATCATTGTTCATATTCTTGAAATGCTATGAAATGTCCTAAACTAGTACATATCCTCCAGTAGCCTTGGCCTATTTTATTGTTTGCTCATTGCTGGTAGCCAACAACAGAATGAGAGGCTTTTTATTCCTAGTACTAAAGGAAACGGTCTGCGTGACAATGGATTGCATGACATCCCAAACTCCAGAAATTAATTTCTGAGTCTACTATCAGTGTCTTTACAACACCGTGCTGCAAAGAAGCTTGCATTATGTTAATGTTACAATAGCTGAGCCTGGGGAGAGGACGTTTTTCTGTAAAACGTTTAGCCTGTCACTTGTTGCATCCAAGCCCAGTCTCACCGTACTCGACATTTGATCTAACTCATCGCAAGATAAACTAAGCATTACAGCCCCTAGACATCCTTGCGTAATATTTTACATTAGGCAAGGTAGGCTTTGCGGTAGCCTAGGCGAATTTGGGCGAGTGGTAAGCGCTATTTTCTGACAACCGGTTTAGTAGCATGTGTTGTAGGCTATTAGACGCATTTGACGTTATTAAGTGCTTTGTTTGTGTAAACGGTCATCAGTTTGCGCGAAATCTACCACAGCAGCAATTCTTCTGGCTTCACCTACTTTCCGAGTGGAGCTTTTAGCTCATCTCTCTCCGTCTAACGTGCAGTGAGTGAAAAGTTTCACACATTTGACAGGCGGAGCTAATTAGCATAAAACCACGCTGATTGGTTGAGGGTTCTACAGCTCTGCACGTAGAGCTCATGAATGCTGGCTGCATAAGCAGATTTCAGGGAGCAAGCTTCAATAGATTCACATTTTATTAATAAACCGAAATATTGCGGTTTACGAAAGTTTATTGAACCGTAGAGGGCGTATCGTTCGGTAACCGTAAAATTCAATAACCGTTGCATCCCTAGTTAAGATGTTAAAAATACAGTTCAAAAGTCTGCCCCATTGGGCTAATTGTAAGTGATTCTTCTTTGTTCAAGGAAACCTATATGGTTGGACCAAAATGTCTTGCGTCTTCATTATTGGCTAATCTCAAGTAGCTTGAGCAATAGAGCTCTTGTTAAAAATGACTGAAGTTGCTCTTTAATGCCTCAGGTCCAAATGCATTGGCTATACACCAAAATCACCAATACCAGCTGATCTATAAATGGGTATCAAGGGGAGGAGGGGGGTGGAACCTGTCTAAATTTATGTTTATTGAAATACTGAAGTCTTCTGCTTTCAAAAAAGTATTACTTGTCAAGGCTTATTACTTTCTAATACATTCCATAGGCACATTTGTACAAGAAATGCACTTATTTTTTATTTTTTTCCTCAAAAATAGGCATACGCTTTAAAATAAGGAGGGGGATGGGATGTGAAAGTTTTTTGGGGGATGAAATCCTGGGCATATAAGCTTTCAAAAAATATTGGTTTATGGGGTCTAATATGTTTCCCCTACACGCCACTGGCCTAAATGTCACCAAAAATTGCCCATTTTGCAAATGCCGAATTTC
>JAODXP020000035.1:1082643-1135530 GCA_027497455.2 Sardinella longiceps | reverse complement strand
GAGCCCACGTTGGGCGCAGCTTTTTCGCCCTTGGCACTTGCAAAATCAAAAGCTTGTTACCTTGTGGGTAACAAAGCAATGCAGCCATCATGCCAGGGAACCACACACAAAAAATCAAAGCTTCCACTTACCAAAACATCTCTCCAGAGGGTCCTTGGAGAAAGAGCCTCGGAGTCCGCGGCACTGAGAATGCGGGCATCATCCCGCTACCCTCGTGATGCTAAGCGAGCGCTCTACCATTTGAGCTAATCCCCCACTGTGTCTTTGTCCCCCACCATTTCAGCTCATTCCCCACACAGCCCCAGGGAGCTCTATTGCATACAGGTGCCTGCTTCATCCTCAGGTGCAGGGCCGTGCAATGGATTTTACTGCATGCCTAATTCCAGAAGTGTGGGCCAGATCTTCTGGACCAGGGCCGAAGCGACAGCGCCCAGCGCCAATCCCATGGCCGGTTAGCTCAGTTGGTTGGGGATGGCAGCACACCGCCACACGCGGGTTCGATCCCCGTACGGGCCACCACAGCAAAGAAGCTGCCACAGGTCCTCTTTAGGATAACCCGTGAGCCTGGCATGGCTCAAAAGAGGACGCTCCCTGGTGGGGTTTCCGGGAATTTACCAACCTTTCGGTTAACAGCCGAACGCGGCAACCGATTGCGCCACAGAGACGGTGGGAGACACTGTTGTTTTTGTCTCAGCACTGGTCCTTCGAGCAGGCATGACCCGCCGGCCAGTGTGGCGCGTGCGGGGCGCTCGCTCGTTAGCCCACCGTGCAGTGGCACAGCCTACGTAAGTCCTCGGCCAGCTCAGCCGGGGTAGAGCATGAGACTTCTAATCTGCAGGGTCGTGGGTTCGAGCCCCACGTTGGGCGCAGCTTTTTCGCCCTTGGCACTTCAAAACAAAAGCTTGTTACCTTGTGGGTAACAAAGCAATGCAGCCACTCTCTGCTGCCAGGGAACCACACAAAAAATCAAAGCTTCCACTTACCAAAACATCTCCAGAGGGTCCTTGGAGAAAGAGCCTCGGAGTCCGCGGCACTGGAGAATGCGGCGGTCGATCCCGCTACCTCTCGCATGCTAAGCGAGCGCCACTATTTGAGCTAACTTCCACTGTGCTCTTTGTCCTCTACCATTTCAGCCTATTTCCCACACCACAGTCTTTTCCCAGGAGGCTCACAATGAAGGCAGCCACCAACAACTGCAGTGGTCAGCAGGTAATGGATTTCTCACTGCATGCCCAGCTCCAAAGCAGAAGCCAGATCTTCTGGACCAGGGCCGAGGCCGACAGCGGCCCAGCGCCAATCCCATGGCCGGTTAGCTCGCTGGTTAGAGCGTGGTGAGCACAACGCCAGGTCGCGGGTTCGATCCCCGTACGGGCCAACTCTCATTGAGCAAAGAAGCTGCCACAGGTCCTCTTTAGGGGACAACCTGCGAGCCTGGCATGGCTCAAAAAAAGAGGATGCCCCTGGGTGGGCTCGAACCACCAACCTTCGGTTACCGCCGAACGCGCTAACCGATTGCGCCACAGACGGCGGGAGACACTGTTTTTGTCTCAGCACTGGTCCTTCGAGCAGCATGACCCGCCGGCCAGTGTGGCGCGTGCGGGCGCTCGCCGTTAGCCCACCGTGCAGTGGCACAGCTCACGTAAGCCCTCCGGCTAGCTCAGTCGGTAGAGCATGAGACTCTAATCCCAGGGTCGTGGGTTCGAGCCCCACGTTGGGCGCAGCTTTTTCGCCCTTGGCACTTCAAAAACAAAAGCTTGTTACCTTGTGGGTAACAAAGCAATGCAGCCACTCTCTGCTGCCAGGGAACCACACAAAAAATCAAAGCTTCCACTTACCAAAACATCTCCAGAGGGTCCTTGGAGAAAGAGCTCTCTCGGAGTCCGCGGCACTGGTGAATGCGGGCATCGATCCCGCTACCTCTCGCGATGCTGCGAGCGCTCTACCATTTGAGCTAATTCCCCACGGTGTCTTTTTTTGTCCTCTACCATTTCAGCTCATTCCCCCACACGGCCTTTTCAGGGAGTCGCTTAGCATTGCATACAGGTGCCTGTCAACCAGGCAGGGGCCGTGCAAATGGATTTTCACTGCATGCCTAATTCCGCAAGCGGTGGCCAGATCTTCTGGACCAGGGCCGAGGCCGACAGCGGCCCGGCGCCAACCCCATGGCCGGCTAGCTCAGTTGGTTAGAGCGTGGTGCTAACAACGCCAGCAGTCGCGGTGGTTCGGATCCCCCGAGACACAATCCCTTCTTTTTTATTGAGCAAAGAAAGCGGCTACAGGTCCTCTTTAGGGGATAACCTGCGAGCCTGGTGGCGTCTCAAAAAAGAGGACGTCCCTGGGTGGGCTTCAACCATCAACCTTTCGGTTAACAGCCGAACGCGCTAACCGATTGCGCCACAGAGACGGCGGGAGACACTGTTTTTGTCTCAGCACTGGTCCTTCGAGCAGGCATGACCCGCCGGCCAGTGGGGCGCGTGCGGGCGCCGCCGTTAGCCCACCGTGCAGTGGCACAGCTCCCGTAAGCCCGGCTAGCTCAGTCGGTAGAGCATGAGACCCTTAATCTCAGGTCGTGGGTTCGAGCTCCACGTTGGGCGCAGCTTTTCGCCTTGGCACTTCAAAAATAAAAGCTTGTTACCTTGTGGGTAAATGCCAATGTGCAGCTACTCCCTGCTGCCAGGGAACCACACAAAAAATCAAAGCTCTCCACTTACCAAAAGATCTCCAGAGGGTCCTTGGAGAAAGAGCCTCTCGGAGTCCGCGGCACTGGAGAATGCGGGCATCGATCCCGCTACCTCTCGCATGCCAAGCGAGCGCCCACCATTTGAGCTAATTCCCCAGCGGTGTCTTTGTCCTCTACCATTTCAGCTCATTCCCCCACACAGCCTTTTAAGGGAGCCGCTATTGCACACAGGTGCCTGTCAACCAGGCAGGGTCAAAAGGATTTCATCGGCATGCCCACCTCCACAAGCGGCCAGATCTTTCTGGACCAGGGCCGAGGCCGACAGCGGCCCGGCGCCAACCCCATGGCCGCCAGGCTCAGTTGGTTAGAGCGTGGTGCCAATAACGCCCAAGGTCGCGGGTTCGATCCCCCGCACGGGCCAACTCTTTATTGAGCAAAGAAGCTGCCACAGGTCCTCTTTAGGGATAACCTGCGAGCTCGCGTGCTCAAAAGAGGACGTCCCTGGGTGGGCTCGAACCACCAACCCTTTCGGTTAACAGTCGAACGCACTAACCGATTGCGCCACAGGAGACGGCGGGAGACACTGTTTTTGTCTCACCGAATCCTTCGAGCAGGCATGACCCGCCGAAGCCAGTGTGGCGCGTATGGCGTCGTCATAGCCCACCGTGCAGTGGCACAGCTCACGTAAAGCCCGGCTAGCTCAGTCGGTAGAGCTTGAGACTCTTAATCTCAGGGTCGTGGTTCGAGCCCCCACGTTGGGCGAGCTTTTTCGCACTTGGCACTTCTTAAAAACAAAAGCTTGTTACCTTGTGGGTAACAAAGCAATGCAGCCATACTCTCTGCTGCTAGGAACCACACAAAAAATCAAAGCTTCCATTTGACAAACATCTCCAGAGGTCCTTGGAGAAAGAGCTCTTTGGAGTCCGCGCACTCGGGAGAATGCGGGCATCGATCCCGACGCACCTCGCATGCTAAGCGAGCGCTCTACCATTTGAGCTAATTCCCCACGGTGTCTTTTGTCCTCTCTACCATTTCAGCTCATTCCCCACACAGCCTTTTCTCATAGGGAGTCGCCATTGCATACAGGTGCCTGTCAACCAGGCAGGGCCGTGCAGTCGGATTCCCACTGCATGCCTAATTCCCATGCGGGTGGCCAGATCTTCTGGACCAGGGCCGAGGCCGGACAGCGGCCCGGCGTCAACCCCATGGCCGGTTAGCTCAGCTGGTTAGAGCGTGGTGCCACGAACGCCAAGTTCGCGGGTTCGATCCCCGTACGGGCCAACTTCCCTTTATTGGAGTAAAGAAGCTGCCACAGGTCCCTTCAGACAACCTGCGAGCCTGGCATGGCTCAAAAAGAGGACGTCCCTGGGTGGGCTCGAACCACCAACCTTCGGGGTTAACAGCCGAACGCGCTAACCGATTGCGCCACAGAGACGGCGGGGAGAAACTGTTTTTGTCTCAGCACTGGTCCTTCGAGCAGGCATGACCCGCCGGCCAGTGTGGCGCGTGCGGGCGCCCGCCGTTAGCCCACCGTGCAGTGGCACAGCTCACGTAAGCCCGGCCAGCTCAGTCGGCAGAGCATGAGACTCTTCAATCTCAGGGTCGTGGGGTTCGAGCCTCACGTTGCGCAGCTTTTTCGCCCCCTTGGCACTTCAAAACAAAAGCTTGTTACCTTGTGGTAACAAAGCGATGCAGCCACTCTCTGCTGCCAGGGAACCACACAAAAATCAGAAGCTTCCACTTACCAAAACATCTTCCAGAGGGTCCTTGGAGAAAGAGCCTCTCGGAGTCCGCGGCTCTGGAGAATGCGGGCACTGGATCCCGCCACCTCTCGCATGCTAAGCGAGCGCTCTACCATTTGAGCTAATCCCCCACTGTGTCTTTTGTCCCCCACCATTTCAGCCTATCTCCCACACAGTCTTTTCAGGAGTCGCCATTGCATACAGGTGCCTGTCAACCAGGCAGGGCCGTGTGCAATGGATTGGCTGCATGCCTATCTCCAGAAGCGGTGGCCAGATCTTCTGGACCAGGGCCGAAGCCGACACAGCGGCCCAGCGCCAATCCCATGGCCGGTTAGCTCAGCTGGTTAGAGCGTGGTGCTATTAACGCCAGCAGGTCGCGGGTTCGATCCCCGCACGGGCCAACTCGGCTGAGCAAGAAGCTGCCACAGGTCCTCTTTAGGATAACCTGCGAGCCTGGCATGGCTCAAAAAAGAGGACGTCCCCGGTGGGGCTCGAACCACCAACCTTTCGGTTAACAGCCGAACGCGCTAACCGATTGCGCCACAGAGACGGCGGGGAGACACTGTTTTTGCCCCACACTGGTCCTTCGAGCAGGCATGACCCGCCGGCCAGTGCGGCGCGTGCGGGCGCTACGTCGTTAGCCCACCGTGCAGTGGCACAGCTCCCCGTAAGCCCGGCTAGCCTGGGCCAAGAGAGCATGAGACTTCCTTAATCTCAGGTCGGGGTTCGAGCCTCACGTTGGCCGCAGCTTTTTCGCCCTTGGCACCCTCAAACAAAAGCTTGTTACCTTGTGGGTAACAAAGCAATGCAGCCACCTTCTGCTGCCAGGAACCACACAAAATCAAAGCTTCCACTTACCAAAACACTCCAGAGGGTCCCTGGAGAAAGAGCCTCTCGGAGTCCGCGGCACTGGAGAATGCGGGCATCGATCCCGCCACCGCATGCTAAGCGAGCGTCTCACCATTTGAGCTAATTCCCCCACGGTGTCTTTTGTCCCTCACCATTTCAGCTCATCTCCCCACACAGCCTTTTCAGGAGTCGCCATTGCAGGCAGGTGCCGCTAATCCGTGGGCAGGGCCGTGCAAGGGATTTCACTGCATGCCTAATTCCACAAGCGGTGGCCAGATCTTCTGACCAGGGCCGAGGCCGACAGCGGCCCTGCGCCAACCCCATGGCCGGTTAGCTCAGTTGGTTAGAGCGTGGTGCTAATAACGCCAAGGTCGCGGGTTCGATCCCCGTACGGGCCAACTCTTTACTGAGCAAAGAAGCTGCCACAGGTCCTCTTTAGACAACTCGCTAGCCTGGCATGGCTCGGGAAGAGGACGTCCGTGGGCTCGAACTACGAACCCTTTCGGGTTGGGCAACAAACGCGCTTGGAACCGCTCGCTGCGCCACAGAGACGGCGGGAGACACTGTTTTTGTTCTCAGCACTGGTCCTTCGAGCAGGCATGACCCGCCGGCCAGTGTGGCGCGTGCGGGCGCTCGCTCGCGCTCCACCGTGCAGTGGCACAGCTCACGGAAGCCCGGCTGGCCCGGCCGGCAGAGCACGAGACCTCCCTGACCAGGGTCGTGGGTTCGAGCCCCACGTTGGGCGCAGCTTTTCGCCTTGGCACTTCAAAAACAAAAGCTTGTTACCTTGTGGGTAACAAAGCAATGCAGCCACTCTCTGCTGCCAGGGAACCACACAAAAAATCAAAGCTTCCACTTACCAAAACATCTCCAGAGGGTCCTTGGGAGAAAGAGCCCCCGGAGTCCGCGGCACTGGAGAATGCGGGCATCGATCCCGCTACCTCTCGCATGCTAAGCGAGCGCCACCATTTGAGCTAGCCCCCTACGGTGTCTTTTGTCCCCTACCATTTCCAGCTCATTCCCACACAGCCTTTTCAGGAGTCGCCATTGCACAGGTGCCTGTCACCAGGCAGGGCCGTGCAATGATTTCTTCTACTGCATGCCTAATTCCACAAGCGGTGGCCAGATCTTCTGGACCAGGGCCGGCCGACAGCGGCTCCGGCGTCAACCCCATGGCCGGTTAGCTCGCGTTGGTTAGAGCGTGGTGCTACCAACGCCAGCCCTCGCGGATTCGATCCCCGTACGGGCCAACCCTTTGCTGAGCAAAGAAGCTGCCACAGGTCCCTCTTTAGGACAACCTGCGAGCTCGGTACGGCTCAAAAAGAGGACGTCCCTGGGTGGGCTCGAACCACTGAGAACAGAAAGACGAACAATTAACTTAAGATTAAAGAACATTTTAAATCTAAATGTTAAATTTAAATTCTAAATGTAAATGTTAAATCTAGATCCTAAATCTAAATGTTAAATCTAAATGCTAAATCTAAACGTTAAATCCAAGCCTTGGATTCTAAACGTTAAATCCAAGCCTAAGATTTAAGAACATTTTAAATCTAAATGCTATATGTAAATGTTAACTTTAAATCCTAAATCTAAATGTTAATCTAAATGCTAAATGTAAATGTTAAATCCAAACCTTGGATTTATATGTAGGATTTATATTTAACATTTAGCCTAAGATTTAAGAACATTAAATCTAAATGCTATATGTAAATGTTAACTCTAAATCCTAGTCAAACTAGCGGAGTTGTGTTAAGTATTCAGTAAGTGCCGATTGCCAATTAATTCAAGATGAGGTGAATTCAAGCAAGTCAGGATGGAAATACTGAATACTTTTTTCTTACCTCAATAAAGATGTATTATTGTGAGCTGTGGGTTATTTACAATTGATTTTATGTAGATAGTCCATGACATGTTAAATTCAGCCATCAAGATTATGCCAGCATGATAATTAGTGGTTTAATTTGACATGAGATGGCAGAGCTGGGATTTGAACCCACAATGTTCTGCTTTCAGAGGCTAGGCATTAACCCACTGAGCTAATGAGAATTGGTCTCAATCCGACTTTCATTTACCTAGTTAAAGTAGCAAGGAACCTAACAGTCCAAGATGAAATGAGAAGAATGAGTTTAGTGTTCAGTGAGTGCAGATTGCCAATCAATTCCACAAGTGCCAGTGATCATGAAGTTGACTGAAAAGCCAGTTGAATGATCTGTGTTGTCACTTTCAAGGTGCATGTTCCAAGACGAGGTCAACTCAAATAAATATTCAAGCAAGTGAGGATATAAATGCTGTTTTTTTTTACCTCAATAAAGATGTATTGTGAGCTGTGAATTATTTCCAAATGCATGACATGTTAAGTTCAGCCATCAAGATTATGCCAGCATGATAATTAATGGTTTGATCTGGCATGAGATGGCAGAGCTGGGATTTGAACCCACAATGTTCTACTTTGAGAGGCTGTGCATTAACCCACTGAGCTAATGAGAATTGGTCTCAATCCTACTTTCATTTACCTACTTAAAGTAGCAAGGAACCTAACAGTCCAAGCTGAAATGAGAAGAATGAGTTTAGTATTCAGTGAGTGCAGATTGCACTCACTCTCTCCCCAGCCCCCCAGTCCCAACTCTAAATCCTAAATCTAAATGTTAAATCTAAATGCTAAATCTAAATGTTAAATCCAAACCTTGGATTTATATTTAGGATTCATATTTAACATTTAGCCTAAGATTTAAGAACATTAAATCTAAATGCTATATGTAAATGTTAACTCTAAATCCTAAATCTAAATGTTAAATCCAAACCTTGGATTTATATTTAACATTTAGCGTAAGATTTAAGAACATTAAATCTAAATGCTATACTGTCAGGATTCAAGAAGTTAAGATTAAAACTATATGTTAGCAGTGAAAGGAAAGTTTCATCCATTTCCAATATCCCTATACAATACTCAGACGTGTGAAACCTGCTGATGATGTCATGTCGCTGTCAGGATTTGAACCCATGATCTTTGGATTACAAGACTGAAGCTAATCCACTACTCCATGATGGATTGTAGTAGGAGTTTTTCCTTGCAATCTAAGTTGTGGTGAGGAACAACTTTTCAACTCTAGTGACTGCAGATTGCATAGATTGAAGTTGACTGAAATGACTGCTTGAGAGCCTCAAGTCACGAGTTAATGTGGATTTTACTGAATACTTCTAGCTCTCATGTGTGTTGAGCGCTTCAGAGCACAATTGTCTTTCCATCCAGTCTCTGTTGGCCACACCCCTTCCGGCTCACCTTCAGCCAATTACCTTAGGCCATGCCACTTATTAAGGACACCTGTGACCATGCTGAACTCTTTGTCTGCTCAGACTCCAAACCTGAATGCTGCTGTTGAATCTCCTGAGTTTTTCGTGTGCGTTATTGACAGTGTAAGTTTGTCCTGTTTATGCTTATTTAGAATATTACTGAATCTTTGAGCAGACTTGTGCATTCTATGTTTGATGATTAAGCTGTATTTGTTTGTTGAATTGATTGATTTCTTGGTTTCTGCTTGTGGAACAGAACATAGCCCTGTGTAGTTTAATTTATGTCACATGCCTACTTCTAGCATGTTTCATGGGCTAGGTGATGTGTATCTTGTGAGCTACTGCAGTGTTTTATGTTTGTATTTTGTATTGACTGATTGTGGCATGAATTGTTGCCTTTTCATTTCCCTCCCTAAACACACACACACTCATTGTACACACATTTCAGACATGTATCACATTCATCTCTCCTGGACTTTTGGATGTTGTGTTGATCTGGAAATAAAAGCACTGAACTTGTAACCTGACTGTCCTTGGTCCTGTATCCTGTGTTGAGAGCTTCAAAGCACAAGGAATGGTGGATTTTATTAAATACTTCAATGTTGATGTATCCTACCAAAGATTCATAGACCTGTAACCAATGAGTGTTTTTGTGAACTGTACAAAATGTTTGAGATTGTGTGTGTGTGGTTTTTTTTTTTTTTTTTTTTTTTTTTTTTTTACCTCAATAAACATGTCTTATTGTGTGCTGTAAATTATTTACAAATGATTTTATGTAGACAGTGAGTGACATGTTAATGTTCAGTCATCAAGATTATGCCAGCATCATTAGTGGTTTGATAATTTTCTAGCATGAGATGACTGAGCTGGGATTTGAACCCACAATGTTCTGCTTTGAGAGGCTAGGCATTAAGCCACTGAGCTAATGAGGATTGCACTGATCACTACTTTCATTTACCAAGTCAAACTAGCGAGTTGTGTTAAGTATTCAGTAAGTGCCGATTGCCAATTAATGTTCAAGATGAGAGTTGATGGAATTCAAGCAAGTCAGGATGGAAATACTGAATACTTTTTTCTTACCTCAATAAAGATGTATTATTGTGAGCTGTGGATTATTTACAATTGATTTTATGTAGATAGTCCATGACATGTTAAATTCAGCCATCAAGATTATGCCAGCATGATAATTAGTGGTTTAATTTGACATGAGATGGCAGAGCTGGGATTTGAACCCACAATGTTCTGCTTTCAGAGGCTAGGCATTAACCCACTGAGCTAATGAGAATTGGTCTCAATCCGACTTTCATTTACCTAGTTAAAGTAGCAAGGAACCTAACAGTCCAAGATGAAATGAGAAGAATGAGTTTAGTGTTCAGTGAGTGCAGATTGCCAATCAATTCCACAAGTGCCAGTGATCATGAAGTTGACTGAAAAGCCAGTTGAATGATCTGTGTTGTCACTTTCAAGGTGCATGTTCCAAGACGAGGTCAACTCAAATAAATATTCAAGCAAGTGAGGATATAAATGCTGTTTTTTTTTTACCTCAATAAAGATGTATTGTGAGCTGTGAATTATTTCCAAATGCATGACATGTTAAGTTCAGCCATCAAGATTATGCCAGCATGATAATTAATGGTTTGATCTGGCATGAGATGGCAGAGGTGGGATTTGAACCCACAATGTTCTACTTTGAGAAGCTACGCATTAACCCACTGAGCTAATGAGAATTGGTCTCAATCCTACTTTCATTTACCTACTTAAAGTAGCAAGGAACCTAACAGTCCAAGCTGAAATGAGAAGAATGAGTTTAGTATTCAGTGAGTGCAGATTGCCAATCAATTCCACAGGTGCCAGTGATCATGAAGTTGACTGAAAAGCCAGTTGAATGATCTGAGTTGTCACTTTCAAGGTGCATGTTCAAGACAAGGTGAATTCAATAATCAGGATAGAAACACTGAATATCTTTATTGTTTGGTAACTGTGCTGTTTGATTTAGATTGTGTTTGATATTGCCATAAAGTAGTTTTGTGTGTGAGAGTTTTGACATCAGAATTAATATTTTCATCAACCTTGTCATGTCGGAGATGGGATTTGAACCATTGATCTCATAGGCTTTCACTTTGAATTGCTAGGCCTATGCTCACTGAGCCAGTCTGCCTGCATAGCATTTCAGCTGAGAGTCACTGACTCAAAGTCGTAAGGGATAGCCTACAAGCAGACCACTGATTTCAAACTAAAATTAAAGCACTT
Organism: Sardinella longiceps; assembly: GCA_027497455.2. Classification (NCBI taxonomy): domain Eukaryota; kingdom Metazoa; phylum Chordata; class Actinopteri; order Clupeiformes; family Clupeidae; genus Sardinella; species Sardinella longiceps. The sequence goes on along the minus strand of JAODXP020000035.1, from coordinate 1,124,718 downwards.
TGACAAAGAGTAGACCAGGGAGATTTTGCACAGTTACTTGAACTTATAAAATGATTAAACTATTAAAATTTCAAAGGGTTTGGTTGATTTTAATCAAAGTGCTCAAACTTTAATTAACTATAATATTAATACCGATAGACATATGCAAGTGACAGTGAATAGAATAGAGTGGCTTGGTCTGTAGATTGTGTCTGACCATTTTGGTCATGATAGGACTAATTTTGTGGCCTGTGAAACTTTAGTTTCACTTTGGCTAAAGTCAGAAATTCTGGGCAAACTAAACATTTTTTGTAAAATAAGACCATTGTAAGAAAGATGCAGTCAAGTCCAAGGATTAAGGGACTATAGGACTTTTGAGTGTATTCACTACTGGTCAGGAGATATGGGCTTGAATGGAATTTGTTGAATTATAGCGCCACCTATGTGTGCAGTACCACTAGTTTTAGGCTCTGAGTAGTGGGGGCAATTTCTGGTCTTTCTAGAAAATTTCAGGAGTTTTGGCCTTGCGGTTTAGGCTGCCCAACCACTTTTAGCGGAGAAAAAGAATAATAATAATAATAATAATAATAAATATAGCTGCAAGCAGCAATTAACGGGGTCCAAGCAGAAGTCCTGTGCAGCCCTCTCTGGCTACAAGACAACTCTGACTCGTTTTCCAAATCCCAGTTTGACGCACCCAGGATGGGAACTTGCTACCAGCTAGGCTGAAGGCACTAATAGAGCTGTAACACTTGACTTGTTTTCAGTTCTTGGATCCCTCTGAGTCAGTCAAGTTAGTAGAGTAAGTTTCTATATGCCAGTCAGTTGAATGGGGAAGTGCTGCTCATTCCCTCCCCCCACTCTCCTCTCTGCACCGGCCGGGAGTCGAACCGGCCACCCTTCGGTCCCCAGTCCAACTCCCTGACCGGTACACCACGGATACGTAGGCAGCCTGTTACGTTTTTCTAGAACAGAAAGATTTAACAATTAACTTAAGATTAAAGAACATTTTAAATCTAAATGTTAAATTTAAATTCTAAATCTAAATGTTGAATCTAGATCCTAAATCTAAAAGTTAAATCTAAATGCTAAATCTAAACGTTAAATCCAAGCCTTGGATTTATATTTAGGATTTATATTTAACATTTAGCCTAAGATTTAAGAACATTTTAAATCTAAATGCTATATGTAAATGTTAATTCTAAATCCTGAATCTAAATGCTAAATCTAAATGTTAAATCCAAACCTTGGATTTATATTTAGGATTTATATTTAACATTTAGCCTAAGATTTAAGAACATTAAATCTAAATGCTATATGTAAATGTTAACTCTAAATCCTAAATCTAAATGTTAAATCCAAACCTTGGATTTATATTTAACATTTAGCCTAAGATTTAAGAACATCTAAATCTAAATGCTATACTGTCAGGATTCAAGAAGTTAAGATTAAAACTATATGCTACCAGTGAAAGGAAAGTTTCATCCATTTCCAATATCCCTAAACAATACTCAGATGTGTAAAATCTGCTGATGATGTCATGTCACTGTCAGGATTCGAGCCCATGATCTTTGGATTACAAGACTGAAGCTAATCCACTACTCCATGATGGATTGTAGTAGGAGTTCTTTCTTGCAATCTAAGTAGTGGTGAGGAACAACTTTTCAACTCTAGTGACTGCAGATTGCAAAGATTAAAGTTGACTGAAATGACTGCTTGAGAGCCTCAAGTCACGAGTTAATGTGGATTTTACTGAATACTTCTAGCTCTCATGTGTGTTGAGAGCTTCAAAGCACAAGTGTCTTTCCATGCAGTCTCTGTTGGCCACACCCCTTCCAGCTCACCTTCAGCCAATTACCTTAGGCTATGCCACTTATTAAGGACACCTGTGCCCATGCTGAACCCTTTGTCTGCTCACACTCCAAACCTAAAAGCTGCTGTTGAATCTCCTGAGTTTTTCGTGTGTGTTATTGACAGTGTAAGTTTGCCCTGTTTATGCTCATCTAGTATTACTGAATCTTTGAGCAGACTTGTGCATTCTATGTTTGATGATTAAGCTGTATTTGTTTGTTGAATTGATTGATTTCTTGGTTTCTGCTTGTGGAACAGAACATAGCCCTGTGTAGTTTAATTTATGTCACATGCCTACTTCTAGCATGTTTCATGGGCTAGGTGATGTGTATCTTGTGAGCTACTGCGGTGTTTTATGTTTGTATTTTGTATTGACTGATTGTGGCATGAATTGTTGCTTTTTCATTTCCCTCCCTAAACACACACACACTCATTGTACACACATTTCAGACATGTATCACATTCATCTCTCCTGGACTTTTGGATGTTGTGTTGTGTTGATCTGGAAATAAAAGAACTGAACTTGTAACCTGACTGTATCCTTGATCCTGTATCCTGTGTTGAGAGCTTCAAAGCACAAGGAATGGTGGATTTTATTAAATACTTCAATGTTGATGTATCCTACCAAAGATTCATAGACCTGTAACCAATGAGAGTTTTTGTGAACTGTACAAAATGTTTGAGATTGTGTGTGTTTTTTTTTTTTTTTTTTTTACCTCAATAAACATGTCTTATTGTGTGCTGTAAATTATTTACAAATGATTTTATGTAGACAGTGAGTGACATGTTAATGTTCAGTCATCAAGATTATGCCAGCCTCATTAGTGGTTTGATAATTTTCTAGCATGAGATGACTGAGCTGGGATTTGAACCCACAATGTTCTGCTTTGAGAGGCTAGGCATTAAGCCACTGAGCTAATGAGGATTGCGCTGATCACTACTTTCATTTACCTAGTCAAACTAGCGAGTTGTGTTCAGTATTCAGTAAGTGCCGATTGCCAATTAATTCCACAGGTGCCAGTGATCATGAAGTTGACTGAAAAGCCAGTTGAATGATCAGAATTGTCACTTTCAAGGCACATGTTCAAGATGAGGTGAATTCAAGCAAGTCAGGATGGAAATACTGAATACTTTTTTCTTACCTCAATAAAGATGTATTATTGTGAGCTGTGGATTATTTACAATTGATTTTATGTAGATAGTCCATGACATGTTAAATTCAGCCATCAAGATTATGCCAGCATGATAATTAGTGGTTTAATTTGACATGAGATGGCTGAGCTGGGATTTGAACCCACAATGTTCTGCTTTAAGAGGCTAGGCATTAACCCACTGAGCTAATGAGAATTGCTCTCAATCCTACTTTCATTTACCTACTTAAAGTAGCAAGGAACCTAACAGTCCAAGATGAAATGAGAAGAATGAGTTTAGTATTCAGTGAGTGCAGATTGCCAATCAATTCCACAGGTGCCAGTGATCATGAAGTTGACTGAAAAGCCAGTTGAATGATCAGAATTGTCACTTTCAAGGCACATGTTCAAGATGAGGTGAATTCAAGCAAGTCAGGATGGAAATACTGAATACTTTTTTCTTACCTCAATAAAGATGTATTATTGTGAGCTGTGGATTATTTACAATTGATTTTATGTAGATAGTCCATGACATGTTAAGTTCAGCCATCAAGATTATGCCAGCATGATAATTAGTGGTTTAATTTGACATGAGATGGCTGAGCTGGGATTTGAACCCACAATGTTCTGTTTTAAGAGGCTAGGCATTAACCCACTGAGCTAATGAGAATTGCTCTCAATCCTACTTTCATTTACCTACTTAAAGTAGCAAGGAACCTAACAGTCCAAGCTGAAATGAGAAGAATGAGTTTAGTATTCAGTGAGTGCAGATTGCCAATCAATTCCACAGGTGCCAGCGATCATGAAGTTGACTGAAAAGCCAGTTGAATGATCAGAATTGTCACTTTCAAGGCACATGTTCAAGATGAGGTGAATTCAAGCAAGTCAGGATGGAAATACTGAATACTTTTTTCTTACCTCAATAAAGATGTATTATTGTGAGCTGTGGATTATTTACAATTGATTTTATGTAGATAGTCCATGACATGTTAAGTTCAGCCATCAAGATTATGCCAGCATGATAATTAGTGGTTTAATTTGACATGAGATGGCTGAGCTGGGATTTGAACCCACAATGTTCTGTTTTAAGAGGCTAGGCATTAACCCACTGAGCTAATGAGAATTGCTCTCAATCCTACTTTCATTTACCTACTTAAAGTAGCAAGGAACCTAACAGTCCAAGCTGAAATGAGAAGAATGAGTTTAGTGTTCAGTGAGTGCTGATTGCCAATCAATTCCACAGGTGCCAGTGATCATGAAGTTGACTGAAAAGCCAGTTGAATGGTCTGAGTTGTCACTTTCAAGGTGCATGTTCAAGACAAGGTGAATTCAATAATCAGGATAGAAACACTGAATATCTTTATTGTTTGGTAACTGTGCTGTTTGATTTAGATTGTGTTTGATATTGCCATAAAGTAGTTTTGGGTGTGTGAGTTTTGACATCAGAATTAGCATTTTCATCAACCTTATGTCGGAGATGGGATTTGAACCCTTGATCTCATAGCCTTTTACTTTGAATTGCTAGGCCTATGCTCACTGAGCCAGTCTGCCTGCATAGCATTACTGCTGACAGTCACTCACTCAAAGTCGTAAGGGTTAGCCTACAAGCAGACCACTGATTTCATACTAAAATTAAAGCATTTTGACAAAGGGTAGACAAGGGAAATTTTGCACAGTTACTTGAACTTATATAATGATTAAACTATTAAAATTTCAAAGAGTTTGGTTGATTTTAATCAAAGTGCTCAAACTTTAATTAACTGTAATATTAAAACCGATAGACATATGCAAGTGACAGTGAATAGAATAGAGTGGCTTGGTCTGTAGATTGTGTCTGACCATTTCGGTCATGATAGGACTAATTTTGTGGCCTGTGAAACTTTAGTTTCACTTTGGCTAAAGTCAGTAATTCTGGGAAAACCAAACATTTTAGAAAAATAAGACTATTGTAAGAAAGATGCAGTCAAGTCCAAGGATTAAGGGACTATAGGACTTTTGAGTGTATGCACTACTGGTCAGGAATTATGGGCTTGAATGGAATTTGTTGAATTATAGCGCCACCTATGTGTGCAGTACCACTAGTTTTAGGCTCTGAGTAGTGGGGGCAATTTCTGGTCTTTCTGGAAAATTACAGGAGTTTTGGTCTTGCGGTTTAGGCTGCCCAACCACTTTTAGCGGAGAAAAAGAAGAATAATAATAAATATAGCTGCAAGCAGCAATTAACGGGGTCCAAGCAGAAGTCCTGTGCAGCCCTCTCTGGCTACAAGACAACTTGGACTCGTTTTCCAAATCCCAGTTTGACGCACCCAGGATGGGAACTTGCTACCAGCTTGGCTGAAGGCACTAATAGAGTTGTAAAACTTGACTTGTTTTCAGTTCCCTTTGAGTCACATGAGTCAGTCAAGTTAGTTGGGTAAGTTTCTATATGCCAGTCAGTTGAATGGGGAAGTGCTGCTCATTCCCTCCCCCACTCTCCTCTTTGCACCGGCCGGGAGTCGAACCGGCCACCCTTCGGTCCCCAGTCCAACTCCCTGACCGGTACACCACGGATACGTAGGGTGCCTGTTACGTTTTTCTAAAACAGAAAGATTTAACAATTAACTTAAGATTAAAGAACATTTTAAATCTAACTGTTAAATTTAAATTCTAAATCTAAATGTTGAATCTAGATCCTAAATCTAAATTTTAAATCTAAATGCTGAATCTAAACGTTAAATCCAAGCCTTGGATTTATATTTAGGATTCATATTTAACATTTAGCCTAAGATTTAAGAACATTTTAAATCTAAATGCTATATGTAAATGTTAACTCTAAATCCTAAATCTAAATGTTAAATCCAAACCTTGGATTTATATTTAGGATTTATATTTAACATTTAGCCTAAGATTTAAGAACATTTTAAATCGAAATGCTATATGTAAATGTTAACTCTAAATCCTAAATCTAAATGTTAATCTAAATGCTAAATATAAATGTTAAATCCAAACCTTGGATTTATATTTAGGATTTATATTTATCATTTAACCTAAGATTTAAGAACATTTTAAATCGAAATGCTTTATCTAAATGTTAAGTCTATATGCTAATATTTAGATATAGTGTTTAGAATGTTCTTAAATCTTAGGCTAAATGTTAAATATAAATGGATGGATGTGTACAGTATTTTGGCTCCAATAAGTTAAGATTAAAACTATATGCTACAAGTGAAAGGAAGGTTTCATCAATTTCCAATATCCCTATACAATACTCAGACGTGTGAAATCTGCTGATGATATCATGTCTCCGTCAGGATTCGAACCCATGATCTTTGGATTACAAGACTGAAGCTAATCCACTACTCCATGATGGATTGTAGTAGGCATTTATTCTTGCAATCTAAGTAGTGACGAGGAACAACTTTTCAACTCTTTTGTGACTGCAGATTGCAAAGATTAAAGTTGAAATGACTACTTGAGAGCCTCAAGGCACAAGCTAATGTGGATTTTACTGAATACTTCTAGCTCTCATGTGTGTTGAGAGCTTCAAAGCACAAGTGTCTTTCCATGCAGTCTCTGTTGGCCACACCCCCTTCCAGCTCACCTTCAGCCAATTACCTTAGGCCATACCACTTATTAAGGACACCTGTGCCCATGCTGAACTCTTTGTCTGCGCAGACTCCAAACCTGAAAGCTGCTGTTGAATCTTCTGTGTTTTTCGTGTGCATTATTGACTGTGTAAGTTTGTCCTGTTTATGCTCATCTAATATTACTGAATCTTTGAGCAGACTTGTGCATTCTATGTTTGATGATTAAGCTGTATTTGTTTGTTGAATTGATTGATTTCTTGGTTTCTGCTTGTGGAACAGAACATAGCCCATCAGACTGATATCTTCTGACTGTGTAGTTCAATTTATGTGACGTACCTACTTCTAGCAGGTGATGTGTATCTTGTGTGCTACTGTTTTATGTTTGTATTTTGTATTGACTTATTGTGGCATGGGGCTAATTGTTGCCTTTTCATTTCCCTCCCTGAAAACTACACACACACAGACCCCCACACACATTCATATGTGACACACACACACATTCTACACACAATACACACATTTCAGACATGCATCACATTCATCTCTCCTGGACACACTCTTGGATGTTGTGTTGATCTGGAAATAAAAGAACTGTACTTGTAACCTGACTGTCCTTGATCCTGTATCCTGTGTTGAGAGCTTCAAAGCACAAGGAATGGTGGATTTTATTAAATACTTCAATGTTGATGTATCCTACCAAAGATTCATAGACCTGTAACCAATGAGTATGTGTTTGTGAACTGTGCAAAATGTTTGAGATTGTGTGTGGTTTTTTGTTTGTTTTACCTCAATAAAGGTGTCTCTTTGTGTGCTGTGAGTAATTTACAAATGATTTCACAGTGAGTGACATGTGAAGTCATCAAGATTATGCCAGCAAGATCATTAGTGATTGGATCATTTTCCAGCATGAGATGACCGAGCTGGGATTTGAATTCATAATGTTCTGCTTTAAGAGGCTAGGCATTAAGCCACTGAGCTAATGAGAATTGCACTGACTACAACTTTCAGTTACCTCAAACTAGCGAGGATATGTTTAGCATTCAGTGAGTGCCGATTGCCAATCAATTCCACAGGTGCCAGTGATCATGAAGTTGAATGATCTGTGTTGTCACTTTCAAGGCGCATGTTCCAAGACAAGGTGAACTCAAATAAATCTTCAAGGAAGTCTGGATGGAAAAACTGAATACTTTTTGTTTTACCTCAATAATGATATTATTGTGAGCTGAGAATTATTTACAAATGATTTTATGTTAATGGTGCGTACTATGTTAAGTTCAGCCATCAAGATTATGCCAGCGTGATAATTAGTGGTTTGATCTGGCTAAACTGGGATTTGAACCCACAATGTTCTGCTTTGAGATGCTATGCATTAACCCACTGAGCTAATGCGAATTGCTCTTAATGCCACTTTCATTTACCTACTTAAAGTAGCAAGGAACCTAACAGTCCAAGCTGAAATGAGAAGAATGAGTTTAGTGTTCAGTGAGTGCAGATTGCGAATGAATTCCACAGGTGCCAGTGATCATGAAGTTGACTGAAAAGCCAGTTGAATGATCAGAATTGTCACTTTCAAGGCAGATGTTCAAGATGAGGTGAATTCAAGCAAGTCAGGATAGAAATACTGAATATTTTTTTAGCTCAATAAAGATATATTATTGTGAGTTGAGAATTCTTTACAAATTATTTTATGTAGATGGTGTTAAGTTCAGCCATCAAGATTATGCCAGCATGATAATTAGTGGTTTGATCTGGCATGAGATGGCAGAGGTGGGATTTGAACCCACAATGTTCTACTTTGAAAAGCTACGCATTAACCCACTGAGCTAATGAGATTTGCTCCCACTACTACTTTCAGTTACCTAGTTAAACTAGTGAGGAACGTAACAGTCCAAGATGAATGAGAAGAATGAGTTTAGTGTTCAGTGAGTGCTGATTGCCAATCAATTCCACAGGTGCCAGTGATCATGAAGTTGACTGAAAAGCCAGTTGAATGGTCTGAGTTGTCACTTTCAAGGTGCATGTTCAAGACAAGGTGACTTCAATAGTCAGGATAGAAACACTGAATATCTTTATTGTTTGGTAACTGTGCTTTTTGATTTAGATTGTGTTTGATATTGCCATAAAGTAGTTTTGTGTGTGTTATTTGCAAATGATGTGTGTGAGTTTTAACATTAGAATTAGCATTTCCATCAACCTTGTCATGTCGGAGATGGGATTTGAACCCTTGATCTCATAGCCTTTCACTTTGAATTGCTAGGCCTATGCTCACTGAGCCAGTCTGCCTGCATAGCATTATTGCTGAGAGTCACTCACTCAAAGTCGTAAGGGATAGCCTACAAGCAGACCACTGATTTCAAACTAAAATTAAAGCACTTTGACAAAGAGTAGACCAGGGAGATTTTGCACAGTTACTTGAACTTATAAAATGATTAAACTATTAAAATTTCAAAGAGTTTGGTTGATTTTAATCAAAGTGCTCAAACTTTAATTAACTGTAATATTAAAACCGATAGACATATGCAAGTGACAGTGAATAGAATAGAGTGGCTTGGTCTGTAGATTGTGTCTGACCATTTTGGTCATGATAGGACTAATTTTGTGGCCTGTGAAACTTTAGTTTCACTTTGGCTAAAGTCAGAAATTCTGGGCAAACTAAACATTTTTTGTAAAATAAGACCATTGTAAGAAAGATGCAGTCAAGTCCAAGGATTAAGGGACTATAGGACTTTTGAGTGTATGCACTACTGGTCAGGAGATATGGGCTTGAATGGAATTTGTTGAATTATAGCGCCACCTATGTGTGCAGTAACACTAGTTTTAGGCTCTGAGTAGTGGGGGCAATTTCTGGTCTTTCTAGAAAGTTACAGGAGTTTTGGCCTTGCGGTTTAGGCTGCCCAACCACTTTTAGCGGAGAAAAAGAAGAATAATAATAATAATAAATATAGCTGCAAGCAGCAATGAGGGGGCCAAGCAGCTGAAGCTGGCTAATTTGCAAAAGTCAGAAGGAGTTAGTTATGTTAATAAGATTTCCTTAAGCCAACAAAAGCAGTTTCATACCAGCAGACCAAAGTTTGCCATTTGCTGTTAGGCCGCCATATTCAATTGGCTGTTATGACCAAACGGTTACAAGTGGGACAATAAAAAGGAATAGCTCTTGCACAGCACTGACAGTCTCCTCAACCCTCACAGCCCCCACTTCTCCCCCAGCCTCCCACTCCCCCCTAGCCCCCACTTCTCCCCTCAGCCCCCCAGTCCCCCAACCCCCCAGCCTCCCACTTCCCCCTCATCCCCCTCAGTCCCCCTAGCCCCCACTTCTCCCCTCAGCCCCCTCAGTCCCCCCTAGCCCCCACTTCTCCCCTCAACCCCCACTTCAACCACCCAACCTCCCATTTACCACCCCCTCAACGCCCCACTTCCTCCCCCATCCCTCCCTGTCCCTCCACATTTCCCCCCTTGACTGTGCATTGCAAGCATATGCATGTATTACCAGCGATCACCAGATGGTGGCACTAGACCATGAAAAGTGGATAAATACTAACAGGACAGGGTCTTGTTGGGGGTTCTTCGGCTTGTCTTATACAGTTAGTGGTAGCTAAGAATTGGGGGATTTATCATGTTTTCCATCTGCTCATGGTTTTCATGAAATGTAATTACAACTACAGCCACAAGGAGTTGTCTAAGCTCACTGTGGCCAGAGCCGATAGTTCTGTCCTCTGATTGGCCTAGAGGACATCACAGTAAGGCCAGAGCCTGTTTACGGTGTCTGGTGTGAGTGAGCCAAACCAGGCCAAAACCGGCTGGCGTGCTAACGTTAGTTAGCTAATGTGATGTAAATGTACTACAAGTAATTAGTAACACACATAATCAATGACAATAAAACGACACTAGAAATTATATTTTAATTATTTAACTGCTTCTAGCATTACTAGAATACTAGCATACACTTTCTACAATATCTGGATATCTTTATTTGATAACGTTAGCTAGCGTGCTAATGTTAGCTAGCTAACGTAAACTTTGTTTATTATGGAAGCTAATTGTTACAGCAGAAGGAAGCTAGCTCGGTTAATATGAATAAATGAATTATTTATCCCATGTCTGAAAATGTAGCGGACAGACGGAGGATTGTTATATGCCGTGCAACACGGGAACAGTAAATAAAAACAGAAAAAAAGCCTAATCAGCCTTTAATTGCACTCTAGAAATGTTGAGCTTTAGACAAGGTGTCTCCTCTTTGTCACATTTCTTTGACCTCCGCTGTAGCTCCTTGCCAGCTAACTAACTCTCGTTGAAAGAATAGAGCTACACTCATGAGCGGGGTTGCTAAGCGCCAATATTGACAACGTTGGCACTCTAGAATCTTTGGCACTCTAGAATCTCGAATCTTTGTAAATGACCGTTAAGTCAGTTTATCTTAGCCTAGTCACTTGTGGTGAAGAGAGTCATGGGTGTTAATATTTTCGGACGCATGGGCAAATCTGAGTTTCAGCCCTGGCGAGACTACATGGGCTTGGCAGAGGCTGTCCGGGCAATCCGCCTGGGCGACTGCCCTACTGATGGCGAGCTCTCTCCGAGGGGAGAGAAGCTAATTAACGTGAAGCCCTTGCTGGTGCGTTGCCAGACTAGGCAAGGGCCTGAAGATGGGCCTCGTAGTCGCACAGTGATCGGGTGCTGCCGTGCACCAGTGGTGGCATGCAAGAGCCCTACCTCTCCGAAGAGGACCACAGAACCCCCGCCTAGATTATCCAAGGGTTTTGGAACAGGAACCCCCAAGAAGCCGGTGGGCCCTCCCGCGTCAACGTCTGGTGAGCCCTCGCCGCTGCAGATGTTTTGCGGCTTCTGCAAACATAATGGGGAGACGGAGGCGATCTTCACGTCCCACTGTCTAAAAGATCAGAGCAAGAATGTGGTGTGTCCATTCCTCAGAAGCTACATCTGTCCAACCTGTGGAGCCACCGGCGCCAGGGCGCACACCAAGCGCTTTTGCCCTAAGGTTGATAGCACATACATCTCGGTGTATGTCTGAAGACATCCAGTCGACTGACTGCAAGATTTTTTTGATTTCTTAACACTTATTATTTTGTACTTACTTGATATTATTGTTTTAAGATTAGTAAATGATGTGGGGGTTATTGTTCATTGTTTGGGATGGGCTACCTTAAAGGAATAGTCCACCTCTTTATGAAAATTGGTTATTCACACCCTTACCTGGAGTTACATATGTGGGTAAGAGCATTTTAGTCTCAGTGCATGCGTTGTCCTAGTCTGGCAACTCCATTTCTACCTTGAGCTTAGCATAGTCACTGGAAAGTAAAGTTGCCAAAGAGTTGCTATCTGGCAACTTTGCATTCCAGTGCCTATGCTAAGCTAAAGCTAAACAATGGGGGTAATTGGTGATGCCACTGAGACCAAAATGCTTTTACCCACACATGTAACTCAGAGTAAGGAGGTGAATAACCAATTTTCATAAAGGGGTGGAATATTCCTTTAATTCCTGTGCAAAGGTTATGTTGGGTTGACCTGAAAGATTTCAACGTTTTTGTCAATCACTGCATCAAAAGGACAAAAATAAAAATAAATAAAGTTTGTCTTAAACCCTTATTAAAATGTATCTGAACTTCTTTGGACCAGCTGTGTGAAGCAGTTTGTTTGTGCTGCAAATATTTTCGTTTGTGCTATTAACACTTTTGAGTAATTCAAAAATACATTTTCGGACATGTGACGGTAATTTGTGGTATTGGTCAGAAGTTATAATCATAAATGCACTCCAATATTAGCAAAAATAACCTTTTTGCCTGTAATGGCGCCCCCCATGGTGTAACTGCACCAAATTTGGTGAGCCTCCTTCTCCCCTACTTTCGAATTACATTTAAAAGATTGGTAGATGACATTGACATCCATGATGCTGAGGACTTATTCCCACTATGATGTCAAAATAGATCGGAACTTGTCAGAGATCTGTTATTACTGAAAGCGGAAGTTGGAGGCATGAGTGCCAGGTGAGAGAATATGTCATATCCAAACGGAAACCTATTTCAACTGCATTGGGCCAGACTGTTATGGAGTCAACAGTCGGCTTTCGTCCAGGCTAGTAGAGGCCTGAAATCTTTTGAAACCTTATGGCAGTGGTCCCCAAATATTTTTCCTCAAGGGCCGAATTTTATCAAGCATACCAAGCTAAGGGCCAATCCCGCAAACACTCAAAACCATGCATTGCAAGGATGCTAGTTAGAACATCACAAAGTAGTCTTCTTTTAGTCTTCTGCTGTCTTTAATGCACCTCAATAAACCTCATATATAGTATGATTTCCTGTATAGGCCTACTGCTTATGAGGTCTGTAAGCATGTTTATGGAGAAAACTGATAAGTCAGATGGTGTTGTGGGCCACTCATTTGGTTCCTGTGGGCCGGATCTGGCCCACGGGCCGCCATTTGGGGACCAGGGCCTTATGGGTTGTAAATGGGCCTTCCCATAGTATGATCTGACAGTGCCCAGTGTCTGACAGTTTTTGTAATTATAGTGCCCCCTAGTGTCCAAAGCGCACCAAATTTGTTTTGACCCAATTAGATGTTGTCAGTTGTCAGGCCACGAAGTTTGGGTTAAGATTGGTCAAATGGTCTTTGAGATATGAGCTCACTTCCTGTTTTGTGGCTTTGCTGCTATTTTTGATTGGCTGTTATGGCGAAATGGTTGTAAATGGACTACTTTTGATTGGTTTGGTCTGAAGCTATATGTTATGGATAAATAAGTTATATTGTTAGTCATGTTGAATAGTTTTTCCATTGACATTAGCCTATAGGCTATGTATGAATATTTCATAATGTAAATTGTGTGTCATGGGTTGTTATTATTTGATAGAGGTGTTGTTTTATATTTCCATTTGGTGTGTGGATTTGATCAGATTTCAAAGAAAAGTAATTTATAGCAGTATCATCAGTCTGTAAGAAGAGTAAGAGTAAATTAGGATTATAAATCAATAAATGTAATTACATACATACTTTTTTTTCATTTGAGTAAAATATATCGATTTCTAGGTGTAGTTTTAGGTTGTTATGACTTAACTAAATGATATAGTGGAGCATATTCAGCAAATTAAACGTGGTCCTTTAACAAAAGATAAGTCATGGTGTGTGGTGCCCTTTTGTGGTCAAGAAGAGGTACTGCGTAGTTGGCGTAATGCAGCAGATTGTTTGTTCATGAAGCTTTATTTGATGTTTTATACAGAAGATGTCATTACAGCAATGCTCTGGGGAAGTATGAGAATATATTGAAGTATATTAATGAGAGTATTTTGATTGTATTGGCATATAAGTAAATAAATAAAATGTGTGAAGGTTTAGTTAAAGTGAGGATTAACTGAAATGATTGTGAATATAAAGTTGAACCGCTTTATAGGTAAGGATAGGAACTGGCATGAGTTCTCCTTAATGATAAAATAACAAGTAAAAATAGTTAGGCTATGAAGGGACTGTATCTACAGAGATTCAAGCGGTTAATTAGACAAGTTGGGATTAACAAGGCTGGTTTAGCTCATAAGTGTTCAAGTGTATTGTGATGGTAATTTAGATGTTGGTTTGTTGACCTAAAGTTTTGTAAACAGGAGTAGTGCTGTTGTTGTATTTTTAAGATTAATAGTTTTGTGTCACATACAAGTGAAGTGTTTATGCTTGTTCAATGTTCATAATAAAGTAGGCTGAGTAAGTACATTACAGTGAAAGGGAAAAGTGCATGGAGAAAATTAATCAAATTGGGCTGTTCTAGAGTTAGGAGTTTTATTTTATTATTATGATATTAACATATTTAAGATAGTCATAAGTCATGTCAATACATAGGTGATGTTGGTGTTTTTAAGTCCAGGAATCATCTGAGTTTTGAAATGAGTCAACAGGTGTCCTTCATTGTATATATTTGATTGACATTAGTTTGGGCTATGCATGATTATTATTTAATGTAAATCATGCAAGTCAATGCTCTCATTATTTGATAGACGGCATGTTTTATATTTCTACTAGGTGTGTATGTCATCAGATTTTAAAGAGAAACAATATATGGCAGTATCATCAGTCTGCAAGAAGAGTAGCCTAGGTTTGTATTACGAATACGAATACGAATACGAAAAACTTTATTATCCACTAGGTGGAAATTCGTCTTTAGTTTCACCATAAAACAGACAGGACATACAAGCACCACACATTCGGTTTCACAAGCACTGCACATTGTAAGAATACAGACAAGCCTGGCCAATCAATAAATACCCATCAAAATCAATAAATAAATAGTCCTAAGCAATCCATGCCTGCTAGGCTGGCTAATAAATCAATAAATAAAAGACTTAAAAAATATCTAAAGTAGGTCCAGTAAGAGTCCCTGCACTTTGCCCTAATGGCATTAGGGACAAAAGAATTTCTAAAAATATTCCTACTTGCATTTGGAACTCTATAGCGCCTACCTGAGGGGAGAAGCTCAAATTCGCTATATAATGGATGGGAGGGGTCGCTGATGATTTTTCTTACTTTACTTAAGGTGTTTTCTTTGTAAATTATGCTTTCTTGCTTTTGTGGCTTCCCTATTATCTTTGATGCCATGTTTACTATTTTCTGAAGTTTGCTTCTCCACTTGGCATTTAAGTTACCATACCACATAATCATATTAAAGGACAGGATACTCTCCACTAGGTTTTTATACACTATTTGGAGGATGTCCTTATTTACACCAAAGTTATTAAGCCTCCGGATTAGGTAAAGGCGCTGGGAGCACTTTTTAAAGATGGACTCTGTGTTTTCCCTAAATGTCAGTTTGCTGTCTATAAACGTCCCCAGATATTTAAAATCAGACACAAATTCAACTGACTGCCCCTTAATGATAACTGGGAGTGGCTGGTCATCATTCTGCAGAATGAGTTCTTTTGTCTTTGTGACGTTTATTTCTAAAAAGCTACTCTGACACCAATGTTGAAGAGATGTTGCATGATGGATATAGGCTTGTTCTCTCTCCATGTCTCCCCTTCTTAATAGACCAATAAGCGCCATATCATCTGCATATTTAAACAGTCTAAAATATTCCTCATGTATCTTAAAATCATTAGTGTAAATGGAGAAAAGCAAGGGTGACAATATGGTACCCTGAGGTGCCCCAGTATTCAGTACACTTGTGTCTGACATTACATCTCCAAGGATAACTCTTTGGGGGCGGTCAGATAGAAAGTGTCTAACCCACTGAATTATCCCACCATTCACCCCCAGGTCCACAAGTCTCTGCAGAAGAACATGAATTTGCATAGAATTAAAAGCAGATGTAAAGTCTATAAACAATACTCTTGCATAATGAGATGAGACTTGCAAATGTTTGGCAAGGGTGTTAAACAGTGTTACAGTAGCATCATCTGTGCCCCTTTGAGGTTTGTATGCGAACTATAAATGATCTAATGTGTTGGATACAGTGTTTGTTATGTGTCTGCTCACCACCCTTTCCATACATTTGCATAGAATAGAGGTAAGTGCAATAGGTCTAAAATCATTTAATTCTGTTGCACCAGGTTTTTTGGGGATGGGTACAATGTTAGACAGCTTCCATGTATTGGGAACTGTAGATGTCTGGAGCAGTACTTGGAATAAGCTTGTTAACATCCCCTTTAACTGGTGAGAACAGAATTTAAGTACCTTTCCCCTCAATCCATCAGGACCAGCAGCTTTATTAGGTTTAATGCGGGCCAGACTTGCAACAACTTCATGTTCTGTCAGGATGATTGGACTATATGTTGGGATAGATTTACACACTTCATTCCTCTCAATGGAGAAATCTGTTTTATCAAACCTACTATAGAAAACATTTAAATCATTTGCAAAATTAGGCCTATATAATCAATCAAAGTACATATTTTTTTGTTTCAGTAAAATGTATTGTTTTCAATGGTTTAGTTGTAGGCTATAATTACTTAAGGAAATGATATGGTGGAACATATTTAGCATAGTAAACACATTGCCCTTTAACAAAAGATAAGTCATGGTTTGTGGCGCCCTTTTGTGGTCAGAAAGATGTACTGCATGGTTGGTGTAATACAGCAGATTTTTTTGTATATTAAGCTTTATGTGAAATAAGATATAGATGTCATCACACAAATGTTCTGGGGAAGTATGAGAACATAATGAAGTAGCCTATATTAATGAGTAGTCTATTTTAAGTTGACTGAAGTTAAAGTGAGGATTAACTAAAATGATTGTGAATATACATTTTGGTCACTTTGTAGGCAAGCAAAAAGAAAGTAACAAAGTTCAGGTCACAGTTCTGGCATAATAGATAGGCTAAATGAAGGCTATCATCATATTGTTGTATACATTTTCCTTTTGGTTGTGCTAACATAGAATTTGAGAGTTTCTCCTACTGCTGAATTACACTTGAATTAACATTGGGTATAGATAATACATCAGATGTTTAACAGATTTAAACTGAAAATGGTAGCCATGGATGTAGTTGCAGTGAACAAAGTTTACCCATGCGTCATATTTTGGAAATATTGTTTATGTGTTAATAAAGTTGTAATAATAATAAATAAAAAATATTTTTACTATTATTATATAGCCTAATGAGAGCACTTCAACAAGGAAAATACACCTATTGGAATATGGACATAGCGAGTTAGGCATAGAATACCAAAATCATAGTAGGCCTAATAGTAACAGTAATAGTAACATAGTAACAGGCCAGTCTGTGTTCACTGTTTGGACGCAATGTTGCAGACACACCTAAGTTTTGTATTTCCTCCATGAGAAAGGGGCATCAAACTGCACATTGTTATATATTTGTTTGCCTACTTGAAATTATCTGTTTCTGGCAAATATCCTGATCAATTACTGCACACCTGATGGGAAGCTGGCTCACGTGATCAACAACCCATTTTTGGGGAAAAAACACTAATTTAAAAGAGGAAAGCTATAGATTTAGACCTAGCATATTTCCTTTACTTGTAGCCTAGTTAAAAAAGTTCACAAATAACCCATCTTTCCTAAAGAATGTAAATTACCATAGGCTACAGAATGTTTAGACTAGTCTACTTTATGTTAGAATTTTATTTTAAGACAAAAAAGGTTAACCTAACAACTGAAAATCATCAGAAAAACCCCAAAACGTTTTTTTTTCCTTCAACAAACAACGTTTATTGAACACAACTGAAATCAGAATAGACAGAACATGAAAACAGATAAAACAAAGCATTAGCCTACAACAACATTCGTTTAACACAGACCATGGCACATAAAGCTTAACACCAAAACAACTGGAACTACAGCAACAGCAAAAAAAAAAAAAACAATCAATCAAGTCAATGATTTTTTTTTTTTTTTCAAAACACACATTTGACTTTGACAGTTCACCTGGCTACTGGAAAAGACCTTTCATGGCCTCATCGTCCTCCCAATCATCAAAAGGTGGTGACTGTGCGCTCTTGGTGACTGCTGGAGCTTCTGCAATGCCGGGGGACGGAGAGGGCTGTGCTGGAGCTTCTGCAATGCCGGGGGACGAAGAGGGCTGTGCTGGAGCTTCTGCAATGCCGGGGGACGAAGAGGGCTGTGCTGGAGCTTCTGCAATGCCGGGGGACGAAGAGGGCTGTGCTGGAGATTCTGCAATGCCGGAGGACGGAGAGGGTTGTGTCGGGGCTTGCTGTGGTGAGCGCACAGGTGTGCTCTCGCTGACCGCTGGAGCTGGCGGTGTAGCCGGTTCGGGGTGACCAATCGCGACGACGAGCCCGTCGCAACTCACTCGAAGACGGGTTTTGGCTGCCTCCATGATGCGGTCCTCGATCGACCGACCCTCGTGCGCCACAGCTGCCAGTCCGTTGTCGCGGACATAGGCGGAGACGGCAGCGTTGGTGACAGTGGCCGACGTCTCCTCCCCGTCGTCCCCGTCGATGATGACAACTCCGGAGTAGCTGACCGTGAATGACTCAATTCGCTGTAGAATTCCACATCCCGGGCAGCGGTGGGTCGCAGCTCGCGGAGGCAGATCCTCCTGCTGTTTGTGGCATCTCCGGCACCGATGTTTGGCCAAAATCTGTACCCCGGTGACCGTCCCGCAGACGGTGTCGTGGCTTGACCCCGAGACAGACTGGAAAGACGGCAACACCGCCACGTCTGCGATGGCCTGGATTGTTGTGGCCGGAGTCGCGGTCAGGACGGTTAGGCTGCCCTCTTTTCTGGTTGACAGCGCGGAGAAACGATACGACCCTCCTTCTTCCACTTGCAAGATCTGGTCGTTCCACAGGGTCACAGAGGTCTGAGCTGTCGCGTCGCATACCTCGTAGGCCTGAAGTTCAGCGGGGGCGCCGTAGAGGGGGACGACTTTGGCCTCGGTTGATTGCATGACTCTGACGTCCAATTGTCCCACCTGTGTAAAACAAAAAGGGCAGAACAAAAGTCTACATTAGTTCACAAGCACCTTTCCTTGGGTGGGCCAATTTAGTTCCCATTGAGATTTTTTAATTATTATTCCCATTTAAACTTACTTTTTGCTTAGGTCCCAGATTCAAAATGTCCTGTATGGTTACCCTCTGCTGTCCCTCCTGTCGCCAAAAAAAGGCTACTCTCTCCGCCACTTCGATGGAGGTCCTGTTGTTCACTATTATCTCATAGTCATTGCCAAAGCCTGTTGACACAAAAAAACCAACAAGATTTAGATATTGATATTACTCCGTGACAAAATTCTTTTCAATTAGCACACTGACCGGCCAACAGTCAGGCTATAGGCTACTTACCGACTTGTTTGCGCACTCCCACCAACTTCACCGGCTGCTTAAGATCCGCCGCACGCTGCAAAACCGCCCTCTTCTGCATAGCGTACGCGACTACGCGGTTGTATTGGTCTTGGCCCGTCTGAAGAATTGCCGTGAAATAACGAATGCTACTCTTAGACACCTTCACTGGTGACACCTCTTGAATAAAACCGCTGACATTAACATCTGTCACTGGCGTCTCCACCTTAGTTATCTTCGGGACACTTGCCATCTTTTAAAAACGCTAACGTTATCTGCCGAAATTGTGCACGAAGTTAGGTCCTCTGTCTTTTTCACCCCCTCCAACAAGACCTTTCTCACTGAAATCCGCTCAATATAAACTGGCCTTGAAACACCGCGGCTTTCTAATCAGAAAAAAGTATCCAAAAAGCAGACGCGCGTCTCCCAGAATTAAAACAATGTTTCAATTTCATGGCTGCGATCATCACCGTCTGTTTCATTTCAGGTGTGCGCTGATTGCTGCACCAACTGACATCGCGTTGAACCTTCAGCTTTGCAAGGTTGCAAACTTTGATGATTACACCTGACACACACAATCTGATACAAACAAAATATTCTAAAGTTGATTAAAGATGTTTGTGAGAAATAGACCACTTCATCTGTTTGTTTTTGTTTTTTTCAAACTTCACTGCAAGTAGCCACATGCATAGCCTATAAGGCATATACATCATTTTTATTTTATCATACTAGCATAATAATAATAATAATAATAATAATAATAATAATAGCTAATAATAATAATAAAAAACAATAATAATAATTGCATTTTGTATTATTATTATTATTATTATTATTATTATGCTAGTATGATAAAATGAAGTATATGCCTTACAGGCTGTGCAAGTTGCTACGTGCAGTGAAGTTTGAAAAAAGAAAAAAACAGATTAAGTGGTCTATTTCTCACAAACATCTTTAATCAACTTTAGAATATTTTGTTTGTATCAGGTTGTGCGTGTCAGGTGTAATCATCAAAGTTTGCAACCTTGCAAAGCTGAGGTTCAACGCGATAATCAATTGGTGCAGCAATCAGCGCACACCTGAAATGAAACAGACGGTGATGATCGCAATATGAAATTGAAACATTGTTTTAGTTCTGGGAGACTGCGTCTGCTTTTGGATACTTTGTCTGATTAGAAAGCCGCGGTGTTTCAAGTCTAGTATAAATTGAGCGGATTTCAGTGAGAAAGGTCTTGTTGAAGGTGAAAAAGACAGAAGACTAACGTCGTGCACAATTTCGGCAGAATTAGACT
Source organism: Sardinella longiceps (assembly GCA_027497455.2). Lineage (NCBI taxonomy): Eukaryota > Metazoa > Chordata > Actinopteri > Clupeiformes > Clupeidae > Sardinella > Sardinella longiceps. The sequence continues at coordinate 1,104,157 of JAODXP020000035.1, read as the reverse complement.
ACGTTAGCGTTTTTAAAAGATGGCAAGTGTCCAAGATAACTAAGGTGGGACGCCAGTGACAGATGTTAATGTCAGCGGTTTTATTCAAGAGGTGTCACCAGTGAAGGTGTCTAAGAGTAGCATTCGTTATTTCACGGCCATTCTTCAAACGGGCCAGGACCAATACAACCGCGTAGTCGCGTACGCTATGCACAAGAGGGCGGTTTTGCAGCATGCGGCGGAACGTAAGCAGCCGGTGAAGTTGGTGGGAGATGCGCAAACAAGTCGGTAAGTAGCCATAGCCTGACTGTTGGCCGGTCAGTGTGCTAATTGAAAGAATTTTGTCAACGGAGTAATATCAATATCTAAATCTTGTTTTTTTGTGTCAACAGGCTTTGGCAATGACTATGAGATAATAGTGAACAACAGGACCTCCATCGAAGTGGCGGAGAAGAGTGGCCTTTTCTGACACAGGAGGGACAGCAGAGGGTAACCATACAGGACATTTTGAATCTGGGACCTAAGCAAAAAGTAAGTTTAAATGGGAATAATAATTTAAAAATCTGAATGGGAACTAAATTGGCCCACCCAATGAAAGGTGCTTGTGAACTAATGTAGACTTTTGTTCTGCCCTTTTGTTTTACACAGGTGGGACAATTGGACGTCAGAGTCATGCAATCAACCGAGGCCAAAGTCGTCCTCCTCTACGGCGCTCCCGCTGAACTTCAGGCCTACGAGGTATCATGCGCCACGGCCCAGACCTCTGTGACACTGTGGAACGACCAGATCTTGAAAGTGGAAGAAGGAGGGTCGTATCGTTTCTGCGCGCTGTCAACCAGAAAAGAGGGCAGCCGAACCGTCCTGACCGCGACTCCGGCCACAACAATCCAGGCCATCGCAGAGGTGGCGGTGTTGCCGTCCTTCCAGTCTGTCTCGGGGTCAAGCCACGACACCGTCTGCGGGACGGTCACCGGCGTACAGATTTTGGCCAAACATCGGTGCCGGAGATGCCACAAACAGCAGGAGGATCTGCCTCCGCGTGCCGACCCACCGCTGCCCGGGATGTGGAATTCTACAGCGAGTTGAGTCATTCACGGTCAGCTACTCCGGAGTTGTCATCATCGACGGGGACGACGGGAGGAGACGTCGGCCACTGTCACCAACGCTGCCGTCTCCGCCTATGTCCGCGACAACGGACTGGCGGCTGTGGCGCACGAGGGCTCGGTCGATCGAGGACCGCATAATGGAGGCAGCCAAAACCCGTCTTCGAGTGAGTTACGACGGGCTCGTCGTCGCGATTGGTCACCCCGAACCGGCTACACCGCCAGCTCCAGCGGTCAGCGAGAGCGCACCTGTGCGCTCACCACTCACCGCCGTTGAACAGCCAGCCCCGACACAACCCTCTCCATCCCCCGGCCTTGCAGAAGCTCCAGCACAGCCCTCTTCGTCCCCCGGCATTGCAGAAGCTCCAGCACAGCCCTCTTCGTCCCCGGCATTGCAGAAGCTGCAGACCCAGCACCTGTGGATGATTGGGAGAACGATGAGGCCATGAAACCGTTTATTCAGCAGCCAGTTGAACTGCCAAATTTAAATGTTTGTTCTGAAAAGAAAAAAAAAAAAAAAAAAAGAGAGCGAAATAATTGTTAATTGATTGTTCGGTCTTTTGTTTGTTTTTTGCTGTTGCGTAGCCTAGTTCCATTTTTTTTGTGTGTTAAACTTTTGTGCCATGGTATGTGTTAAACGAATGTTGTTGTAGGCTCATGCTTTATGTTTTATTTGTTCATGTTCTGTCTTATTCCGATTTCAGTTGTGTTCAATAAATGTTGTTTGTTGAGAAAAAAAAAACGTTTTGGGATTTTTCTGGTGATTGAGTTGTTAGGTTAACATTTTTGTCTTAAAATAAAACTCAAACATAAAGTAGCCTAGAGTAGTCCAAACATTAGGTAATTAACGTTATTTAGGAAAGGTAGGCCTTTGTGATTTTTTTTTAATTTTATTTTATTTTATTTACTAAAAGTAAAGGAAGTATGTTAGGTCTAACTCTAGCTTTCGTCTCTTAAATTAGCCCAGTTCTTCTTCTTTTTCTTCTTCTTCTTAGCCTATGGGTTGTTGATCACGTGAGCAGGCGATGCATCGCTCGCTGCCCATCTGGGAATTGTCTTTTAAGGCAGGCATGGTTAGATATTTAGATAGTTATAGATAATAACAATAATAATAATAATTATTATTATTAGGCTATTATTATTATCATTTATTATTATTATTATTATTATTATTATTATTATGCTACTATGATAAAATGAAGTATATGCCTTACAGGCTGTGCAAGTTGCTACTTGCAGTGAAGTTTGAAAAAAAAAAAAAAAACAGATGAAGTGGTCTATTTCTCACAAACATCTTTAATCAACTTTAGAATATTTTGTTTGTATCAGATTGTGCGTGTCAGGTGTAATCATCAAAGTTTGCAACCTTGCAAAGCTGAAGGTTCAACGCGATGTCAATTGGTGCAGCAATCAGCGCACACCTGAAATGAAACAGACGGTGATGATCGCAGCCATGAAATTGAAACATTGTTTTAGTTCTGGGAGACGCGCGTCTGCTTTTTGGATACTTTTGTCTGATTAGAAAGCCGCGGTGTTTCAAGTCTAGTATAAATTGAGCGGATTTCAGTGAGAAAGGTCTTGTTGGAGGGGGTGAAAAAGACAGAAGACCTAACGTCGTGCACAATTTCGGCAGATTAGACTACGTTAGCGTTTTTAAAAGATGGCAAGTGTCCCGAAGATAACTAAGGTGGAGACGCCAGTGACAGATGTTAATGTCAGCGGTTTTATTCAAGAGGTGTCACCAGTGAAGGTGTCTAAGAGTAGCATTCGTTATTTTACGGCCATTCTTCAAACGGGCCAGGACCAATACAACCGCGTAGTCGCGTACGCTATGCACAAGAGGGCGGTTTTGCAGCGTGCGGCGGAACGTAAGCAGCCGGTGAAGTTGGTGGGAGTGCGCAAACAAGTCGGTAAGTAGCCTATAGCCTGACTGTTGGCCGGTCAGTGTGCTAATTGAAAAGAATTTTGTCAACGGAGTAATATCAATATCTAAATCTTGTTTTTTTGTGTCAACAGGCTTTGGCAATGACTATGAGATAATAGTGAACAACAGGACCTCAATCGAAGTGGCGGAGAGAGTGGCCTTTTTTGGCGACAGGAGCGACAGCAGAGGGTAACCATACAGGACATTTTGAATCTGGGACCTAAGCAAAAAGTAAGTTTAAATGGGAATAATAATTAAAAAATCTGAATGGGAACTAAATTGGCCCACCCAAGGAAAGGTGCTTGTGAACTAATGTAGACTTTTGTTCTGCCCTTTTTGTTTTACACAGGTGGGACAATTGGACGTCAGAGTCATGCAATCAACCGAGGCCAAAGCCGTCCCTCTCTACGGCGCTCCCGCTGAACTTCAGGCCTACGAGGTATGCGACGCCACGGCCCAGACCTCTGTGACCCTGTGGAACGACCAGATCTTGAAAGTGGAGGAAGGAGGGTCGTATCGTTTCTGCGCGCTGTCAACCAGAAAAGAGGGCAGCCGAACGGTCCTGACCGCGACTCCGGCCACAACAATCCAAGCCATCGCCGAGGTGGCGGTGTTGCCGTCTTTCCAGCCTGTCTCGGGGTCAAGCCACGACACCGTCTGCGGGACGGTCACCGGGGTACAGATTTTGGCCAAACATCGGTGCCGGAGATGCCACAAACAGCAGGAGGATCTGCCTCCGCGAGCTGCGACCCACCGCTGCCCGGGATGTGGAATTCTACAGCGAGTTGAGTCATTCACGGTCACCTACTCCGGAGTTGTCATCATCGACGGGGACGACGGGGAGGAGACGTCGGCCACTGTCACCAACGCTGCCGTCTCCGCCTATGTCCGCGCCAACGGACTGGCGCCTGTTGCGCACGAGGGTCGGTCGATCGAGGACCGCATAATGGAGGCAGCCAAAACCCGTCTTCGAGTGAGTTGCGACGGGCTCGTCGTCGCGATTGGTCACCCCGAACCGGCTACACCGCCAGCTCCAGCGGTCAGCGAGAGCGCACCTGTGCGCTCACCACTCACCGCCGTTGAACAGCCAGCCCCGACACAACCCTCTCCATCAGAGGTGAAAGTAAGCCGGTACGCACCTATACTACGTACCGGTATAAGATTGACAGACGGTACGCCGTAGTGGTAAGACATAGGGGTTACCGCCCCTTTGCTCTTTGATGTCAAAAGTGCCCTTCTGACAGGGCCTGTCTGTCTTTGGCATTTGTGACAGTAACAATTGTTGTTCAGACTTGGAAATGCGGTAAAATGTCTCACCAATTATTTGTGCCATTTGCAAATACATTTTCTGGCATCTGGCACTCCGAAGTTTTTTCTTTGTTGTTTGTTTTTGCGCACGCGAGCGCCGAAAAATACAATAGCGGTGAAGCGGTTTTGCTTCATTGTCTTTTGGAAGCTTTGATATGGACATACCTGCATATACAATAGAGGTATTCGGTATCAAATTAAAGTAGACAACCAGAGGCATGCATTGGTATCACTTGTAATGCACTTGCTTGAGAATAAGGTGGTTCAATTTCAGTGTAAAGATCATTTGGCTAGGGAAATATCTTTATTTGATATTATAAACTTGGCTTAGTTAGCTGCTGGACTTCCATCTAATAACCAAGAGCTCAAAAAATAAAACTAAACAAAAAACACTACACATTATGATATAGACCTGTAATTTGAATAGAAGAGTTTTCTATCTCTCATTTGCAGAAAGTGAACACCAGTTTGCCAGTTCAGACTTCAGTGCTGAAGTGTCACACACAAGAAAGGGGAGGAGTTTGAGTTTCAGATCTTTTTCTTTCCTGTAGCAGCTAGACTTGCATAGAGTAGAGCAACTAATCCCATAGAGTTCTACAAAATAATAAAATAAAAAAGAGGAACTTAGTAGAAATAGAGAGAGAGAGAGAGAGAGAGATTATTGTATAAAAGGGATAACCAAGTAGCCTAGATGTTACACTCAAACACAGGCTCAAAGTCATGACTACAATTGAGTAAATGTTACAAAAAAAGAAAGAAAAAAACATTTTTGTGCCTGGTTGCCAGGCCAGTCACATGCTCACACACAGTAGGTTTTGAGTCCCATAGGTGACATGTGGGCCTGCCATTTTCAGTACTATTGTAATGTGGCAATAAGTCAGAAGTCAGAAAAAGGGATAATGAGTATGACAGTATGTTCAGTTTGCTACCATGGAATGTCGGAATGTGTTTGAAATTAGCCCAATGCCGTAGGCCTGCTTACCTTTTTGTTTGAGCCATACATAACACAAGGGCGCACTAGAATGTTTTATTTTTTTTTGTAGTACAGGTAAGAAATTCAAACTACTTTCACCCCTGCTCTCCATCCCCCGGCCTTGCAGAAGCTCCAGCACAGCCCTCTCCGTCCCCCGGCATTGCAGAAGCTGCAGACCCAGCACCTGTGGACGATTGGGAGAACGATGAGGCCATGAAAGCGTTTATCCAGCAGCCAGGTGAACTGCCAAATTGAACTGTTTGTTTTGATTAAAAAAAAAAAGAAAAAAAAGAGAGAAATAATTGTTCATTGATTGTTTGTTTTTTTTGCTGTTGCGTAGCCTAGTTCCAGTTTTTTCTGTGTGTTCGACTTTTGTGCCATGGTCTGTGTTAAACGAATGTTGTTGTAGGCTCATGCTTTATGTTTTATTTGTCCATGTTCTGTCTTATTCCAGCAGCCAGGTGAACTGCCAAATTGAACTGTTTGTTTTGATTAAAAAAAAGAAAAAAAGAGAGAAATAATTGTTCATTGATTGTTTGTTTTTTTGCTGTTGCGTAGCCTAGTTCCAGTTTTTCTTGTGTTCAACTTTTGTGCCATGGTCTGTGTTAAACGAATGTTGTTGTAGGCTCATGCTTTATGTTTTATTTGTTCATGTTCTGTCTTATTCCGATTTCAGTTGTGTTCAATAAATGTTGTTTGTTGAGAAAAAAAAAACGTTTTGGGATTTTTCTGGTGATTGAGTTGTTAGGTTAACATTTTTGTCTTAAAATAAAACTCAAACATAAAGTAGCCTAGAGTAGTCCAAACATTAGGTAATTAACGTTATTTAGGAAAGGTAGGCCTTTGTGATTTTTTTTAAATTTTATTTTATTTTATTTACTAAAAGTAAAGGAAGTATGTTAGGTCTAACTCTAGCTTTCGTCTCATTAGCCCAGTTCTTCTTCTTTTTCTTCTTCTTCTTAGCCTATGGGTTGTTGATCACGTGAGCAGGCGATGCATCGCTCGCTGCCCATCTGGGAATTGTCTTTTAAGGCAGGCATGGTTAGATATTTAGATAGTTATAGATAATAACAATAATAATTATTATTATTATTAGGCTATTATTATTATCATTTATTATTATTATTATTATTATTATTATTATTATTATTATTATTATTATTATTATTATTATTATTATGCTAGTATGATAAAATGAAGTATATGCCTTACAGGCTGTGCAAGTTGCTACTTGCAGTGAAGTTTGAAAAAAAAACAAAAACAAACAGATGAAGTGATCTATTTCTCACAAACATCTTTAATCAACTTTAGAATATTTTGTTTGTATCAGATTGTGCGTGTCAGGTGTAATCATCAAAGTTTGCAACCTTGCAAAGCTGAAGGTTCAACGCGATGTCAATTGGTGCAGCAATCAGCGCACACCTGAAATGAAACAGACGGTGATGATCGCAGCCATGAAATTGAAACATTGTTTTAGTTCTGGGAGACGAGCGTCTGCTTTTTGGATACTTTTGTCTGATTAGAAAGCCGCGGTGTTTCAAGTCTAGTATAAATTGAGCGGATTTCAGTGAGAAAGGTCTTGTTGGAGGGGGTGAAAAAGACAGAAGACCTAACGTCGTGCACAATTTCGGCAGATTAGACTACGTTAGCGTTTTTAAAAGATGGCAAGTGTCCCGAAGATAACTAAGGTGGAGACGCCAGTGACAGATGTTAATGTCAGCGGTTTTATTCAAGAGGTGTCACCAGTGAAGGTGTCTAAGAGTAGCATTCGTTATTTTACGGCCATTCTTCAAACGGGCCAGGACCAATACAACCGCGTAGTCGCGTACGCTATGCACAAGAGGGCGGTTTTGCAGCGTGCGGCGGAACGTAAGCAGCCGGTGAAGTTGGTGGGAGTGCGCAAACAAGTCGGTAAGTAGCCTATAGCCTGACTGTTGGCCGGTCCGTGTGCTAATTGAAAAGAATTTTGTCAACGGAGTAATATCAATATCTAAATCTTGTTTTTTTGTGTCAACAGGCTTTGGCAATGACTATGAGATAATAGTGAACAACAGGACCTCCATCGAAGTGGCGGAGAGAGTGGCCTTTTTTTGGCGACAGGAGCGACAGCAGAGGGTAACCATACAGGACATTTTGAATCTGGGACCTAAGCAAAAAGTAAGTTTAAATGGGAATAATAATTAAAAAATCTGAATGGGAACTAAATTGGCCCACCCAAGGAAAGGTGCTTGTGAACTAATGTAGACTTTTGTTCTGCCCTTTTTGTTTTACACAGGTGGGACAATTGGACGTCAGAGTTATGCAATCAACCGAGGCCAAAGCCGTCCCTCTCTACGGCGCTCCCGCTGAACTTCAGGCCTACGAGGTATGCGACGCCACGGCCCAGACCTCTGTGACCCTGTGGAACGACCAGATCTTGAAAGTGGAGGAAGGAGGGTCGTATCGTTTCTGCGCGCTGTCAACCAGAAAAGAGGGCAGCCGAACGGTCCTGACCGCGACTCCGGCCACAACAATCCAAGCCATCGCCGAGGTGGCGGTGTTGCCGTCTTTCCAGCCTGTCTCGGGGTCAAGCCACGACACCGTCTGCGGGACGGTCACCGGGGTACAGATTTCGGCCAAACATCGGTGCCGGAGATGCCACAAACAGCAGGAGGATCTGCCTCCGCGAGCTGCGACCCACCGCTGCCCGGGATGTGGAATTCTACAGCGAGTTGAGTCATTCACGGTCACCTACTCCGGAGTTGTCATCATCGACGGGGACGACGGGGAGGAGACGTCGGCCACTGTCACCAACGCTGCCGTCTCCGCCTATGTCCGCGCCAACGGACTGGCGCCTGTTGCGCACGAGGGTCGGTCGATCGAGGACCGCATAATGGAGGCAGCCAAAACCCGTCTTCGAGTGAGTTGCGACGGGCTCGTCGTCGCGATTGGTCACCCCGAACCGGCTACACCGCCAGCTCCAGCGGTCAGCGAGAGCGCACCTGTGCGCTCACCACTCACCGCCGTTGAACAGCCAGCCCCGACACAACCCTCTCCATCCCCCGGCCTTGCAGAAGCTCCAGCACAGCCCTCTCCGTCCCCCGGCATTGCAGAAGCTGCAGACCCAGCACCTGTGGATGATTGGGAGAACGATGAGGCCATGAAAGCGTTTATCCAGCAGCCAGGTGAACTGCCAAATTGAACTGTTTGTTTTGATTTAAAAAAAAAAAAAAGAAAAAAAGAGAGAAATAATTGTTCATTGATTGTTTGTTTTTTTGCTGTTGCGTAGCCTAGTTCCAGTTTTTTTCGACTTTTGTGCCATGGTCTGTGTTAAACGAATGTTGCTGTAGGCTCATGCTTTATGTTTTATTTATCCATGTTCTGTCTTATTCCAGCAGCCAGGTGAACTGCCAAATTGAACTGTTTGTTTTGATTAAAAAAAAAGAAAAAAAAAGAGAGAAATAATTGTTCATTGATTGTTTGTTTTTTTGCTGTTGCGTAGCCTAGTTCCAGTTTTTCTTGTGTTCAACTTTTGTGCCATGGTCTGTGTTAAACGAATGTTGTTGTAGGCTCATGCTTTATGTTTTATTTGTTCATGTTCTGTCTTATTCCGATTTCAGTTGTGTTCAATAAATGTTGTTTGTTGAGGAAAAAAACAAACGTTTTGGGATTTTTCTGGTGATTCTGAGTTGTTAGGTTAACATTTGTGTCTTAAAATAAAATTCTAACATAAAGTAGCCTAGAGTAGTCCAAACATTAGGTAATGAACGTTATGTAGGAAAGGTAGGCATTTGTGATTTTTTTACTAAAAGTAAAGGAAGTATGTATGTTAGGTCTAACTCTAGCTTTCCTCTCTTAACTCATTGACTGCCAATGACGTCTTTAGACGTCAACTGAAATACTACCGTTCACTGCCAATGACGTCTTTAGACGTCAACTGCGTTTTTTAATGGGGCGGGCTGCAGAAAGACCTAGGGAACCTTGTCTGTAAATATCAGAATTCTCCGTCGAAAATTGTTGTTCCAAATTGATCCTGAGGGTGGCAGTGTGTCACTTTGGATGTGAGATGAGCATAGATTCATAGGTATGGCCAAGGGAGAAGTAGAGAAAGCTAATGGCATGGCTAAATATGTTGTTAGCAAAGTGCAGACGTAAATTGGAGAAATTTAGGCAGTTCACACTCGATCAGAGTATGTGTCACTGCCATAGTAGTTCGAGTAGTGTTCCGATCGTGGGAGATGAAGGAGATCAACCTTGGGCAAACGGAAATAGCAGTTGTGACTTGTTTCAGTGCCCAACGAGCTCACAGTTCCGGGTCAGGTAAGAATTTGCGAGCCGGGTGTTGATCACAGAGTTATCGCTGTCACAGCCTGTAATAGCATATATTTACCTTGTTACAACAATGTCTATTTTATTACCAAAAGCCCCCTGTTACTGTTGTTTTTGTGGTCTTATCAAAGGAAGACATTTTCCCGATGTTTGACGTGCTAACTGACCGAAAAATACGCGCATCCAAGACACTAACGTTGTCAAACAAAACGCTAATTTTCTCCCTTTTTTGGTGAACAACGGGAAGTTTGGAGAAAGTAGCTTATGTTCGCCTGCTGATTTCTAAGCAATGGAAAGGGGTAGAAACGAACTTTTTTTTCTGGTGAAAGAAGAGAGTCTGCTCTTTCTTGTGGTAGTTTCATTGTTTATGTAGTCGTAACACATAATATTCTGTGGCTCTTTAAAAAACAGTCAAAATTCCCCAAAACCTCTGGCAGTATGGAACTCTCTATTCTGAAAACGGCTGGCAGTCAATGAGTTAAATTGGCCCAGTTCTTCTTCTTCTTAGCCTATGGGTTGTTGATCACGTGAGCAGGCGATGCATCGCTCGCTGCCCATCTGGGAATTGTCTTTTAGGGCAGGCATTGTTAGGGGGCTTAGTGTTTTGTATTGATGTATGATGAAGTAATATGTGAAATTATTGTAGGGTAGGCTGTGCGTTTGTGTTACAGTTGGTTGACCACAATGGGTTTTTGCTGCGTGGGCTAGATTCTATGCTAACTTATTTAACGATACTGTGACGGTCGTTTGTCCAGCAGGTTAGTTAATGTCTATGCGTAGGCTACACATCTGGTTCTAATTGCTTCGGTTAAAATGGTCCGTATCCGCTAAGTATTGGTAGTCTTTGTTATTTTAACGTATTATGACAGTCAAATGAGTTGACTTTAGCTTTTATAGCTTCATTAACATATTGGCATATGCGTTGTTGTTGTTGTCGTTGTTGTTGTTGTGATTGTGAGTTTGCTCGAGGCTAAAAGGCCTACGGAGGATGACATGATTAGCGTTATTTTTTTTATTTGTCAGTGACTAAGGCTATGTAGGCTACGTGATATAGCGTTAGAGACGTGTGGTGATTGCTTTAAAAGTTGAAATCTTTCGTAACATTAGCATGTTATGTAGCCTACAGGGTTAATCTAAAAACACACAAGCTTTTTTCTTTTAGCTGTGGTGTGGTTTGCTTAAGTTATGTCAAGGATGGTCAGATTTTTGAACCAGTGCTCTCTCTCTCTCTCTCTCTCTCTCTCTGTCTCTCTCTCTCTCTCTCTCTTTTTATTTTTTATTTATTTATTTATTTTTTGTTTTGTTTTGAAGTCATTGACCTCTTCATCTGAGCCCTTGCAGCGTCTTGGGTCATGCGTTTCAGCAGACCTGAAGACTATTGCTGTGTGGGGATCGAGGTGCAGACAGGTAGGCAAAGAGATTGCATTTCTGGGAAGTAACTTAGGCTGTGAACTCACGTTAATGTTAGTATGGGTTGATCTGCAGAGAAAGATGGTTGTTATTTAAAGGTCCCATATTACATAAAATCACCCTTTATGACTCTTGAATGCGTTTTTGGGGGGTCTATATTGCCTGTACACACACTGTAAGTTTGATAAAATGTGTCAATTGTTAAAAAATTTACACTAGTAACTGTTCTGCTTAAACCAGCTGCATAGAATTTTCTTAACTATATGTAACAGTAAGATTATGGTCTCACAACATTGGCAGCCAGGTAAGTAGGTGAGGGCAATGAGAAAGGATAATTGCAAAAATGAAGAGAAACAAGTTGGCAGGCACTTTGCACCTGAGAACAATGATAATCATCAATTGACTAATTAGGAATGGTTTGCCATAGGCTACAGGGGATATCTTCAGTGTTTTGGCTGCTGGTGTCTATTTGTCTAATATGAGCCCTTTAAGCTGATAGTTTTGCAGCAAAAATGAAAATGAGTGATCAATAAATTGTTGTGGTACCGTAGTTTACAAAGTATTTCTTATTGTAATAATGTCCTATGTTGAATATCTGTTTTTTGTCCATTTATGCTGCATCCTTTGGATGTCATATGTGCCCACACCACTCATCAGGATGTGTTGTCCATCCATGGCAGACCTGAATTTCTGTCTTTTCTGTCTTTTCTATCATTACACTTCTGGGAGCTGTCTTTCATATGCAGTATAGTATACTATAGTATAGTATGCCAGGGAACATACAGTGGTTTGCAAAAGAATAAGGTAAAAGCTTGTGAGATGTGTCTATGATATTTCATGTATGTTTGTTGCAAGTTGTCAGTAGGTTTCACAGTCATTGATGGTCAAAATGATGTAAGATGTGAAGCATGTTTGATCAGTGGTGTTGTGATTGAAGAAGAGTATGGAGTCGTTAATGCCGTTTGAATAATGTTTGATAAAAAGTCTGCTTTTGTTTGCTGTGGTGCGTGTTCTGCTTGTGTGTTGTCATGTAGGAGCCAGCATTGTGGAAAGGATTGTCAAACCCTATAGCCTGTGCTTATTTGGCATCACACCCATTCGCTGCTCCATCTGCCAGGCATGTTGCTGTGTCTTTGAGCCTCATCGCATGGGCTTTATTTCGAGTAGACCTGAGTGCCTGTCTGGATGGGGTTGCTGAGAGCCTGCATTTCAGACTAGTAATGTAGGGTGTGAGAGGTATGTCTGTGGTGGATGTGTGTGTCAGGAATAACTGAGTGTTATTTAAGTTGAGAGTTGTGTAGCAATTTAGATAGGAATGAAAATGAGTGTTTGATGAACAAATGTTTGTGGTACCATAACTGTTGTGGTGGGAAAATAAGGGGTGGGTAAACTGTGTAGTTTGTGATATTTGCAAACTGGGTGACAATATTCAGAATCAGATGTTTAGAATGACATGTGCAGCATGTTGGAGTATGGATTTGATTTAGGATAATAGGATTTAAGGTTGGATTTGGGGAGAATAAAAGTTGTATTTGGTTTGTAAACCTTATTAGAAGGTGGATAAACTGTATTTATGTACTTGTGTTTCCCTGCTGCTATGTTGTACATAGCTTTTTTCAGTCTGAATCTGCCCTTTGTTGAATGCCTGGTGTTTGTCTACCTTGTAGGACCCCTGAAGATGTAATTTCTGCCCACATATATTGTCAGGATCATCCATCCATGGTGCATCCATGGTGAGCTCTGATGTGTCCCCTTTTCATTGTGGTACATCTGAGAGGTCTTTTTGGTGTGCTGCATGCTTTATGTCTTCTGCTATGTATGTGTTGGCATGTTATGGAAGTGGGTTAAGGTAGAAACCTGTGAGATGCTTGTAGGATACTTCATTTATGCTTGTTGCAAGTCCTCAGACAAGGCTTCAGATTTTTGCAAGTTGTCAGAGTAGGCTTCAGAGTCATTCATGCTCAAAATGATGTAAGATGTGCCATGTGTTTGATCAGTGCTGCTGTGATGGCTCAACCTGTTTGCACTGTCTGTTTTTGTTTGTTGTGGTACTGTGTGTGTTGTTTTGTTTGTACCATGTCATCTAGGAGGAAGTGTTGTCGAAAAGATTGCTTTCAACCTGTGCTTTTTGGACGGCACATCCATTGACATCTGCTTCATCTGCAATGGTCCTGCCTGTGTCTTGGAGAACATTTCATGGCTTAGACTTCATTTTCAGTGAACCTGATGGCCTGTCTGCATGGAGGTGCTGTGGGACCAGTATGAGAGGTACATGTATGTCTTTGGTGCATGTTTGTGACAGGAATAACTTGTTGTGATTTAAGTTCAGTTCAGTTAAATCAGTTGAATAGATTTTTGTGGTATAGTGTGAAAATAACATGTGGGTAAACTATGAATTTTGTGATCTTTGCAAGGTTGGCCTTAACATATGCAGACTTGGATGTTTAAAAAGACATGTGCAATGTATTTGGTGATGGGAGATTATTGCTGTGGTGTAAACATGTAATCTTTTAAGACATGGATAAATTCTATTTTCCGAAATTTGAGGGTTGGGTAAATTGTGTTAACTTCTGGATGTGGGTATTAGTACATCCTTGGAGACTATAAGTAGTTTTTTGGACTGAATCTGCCTTTTGTTGAATTTGGTGTGTGTGTGTGTGTGTGTGTGTGTGTGTGTTTGTACCCTCGCAGGATGCTTCAAGATGTCATTTGTGTCTACACAACCAGTCAGGATCTTTTGTCCATGTACGACAGACTTTCTCCCTGTTTTTCATTGTGGCACATGCATTGAGTCTACTTCGTCTACACTGTTCGTCTACAATGATGTGCTAGGGAATCCTATTAAATGGTTTGCAAAAGAATAAGATATAATCTGTGACCTATATGTAGAATCTTAAGGTTTAAGTATCAACCAGATAGATTAATGTGTATCACAAAGATGGGCAATTGTCAAATTTTCAGTTTTGCTATAGAACTATGTTCAGGTAAAATTACTGTCTGTAGATGCATTCTATTGTTAGTTATATGTCCAACTGCTCTGATCTTGGACTTTTCTTTATATATATATTCTGGTGACTGTTTTGGTGACTGTAACATTATATCCAAGTATCTGATGGTTAGACACTGGTTAGAATGATTCCTACACCCAACTATGGCAATTTGTGGATTGGAAATCCTAGTTACACAGCTCACCAGTGTGATGGATCACTACAAAAATTTTATTGTTCTATAGAAAAGTTACATCCATGACAGAAGAAGGGCAAGCATGGACTGTGGTTTTCAAATTGTTTGCAGGTGTTCACTAGGCTATTACAGACATGGAATGTTGTTTTTGTTTTTCTATGTTCATTTCCAAATAGTATTTTCTGAAATTGTTGATAACAATACCATTTTCACCTTCAGACATTAAAATTGAAGTACATAATTTTAATGAAGAGTTTACATGCAAACATTGGCTGTTTCTGCTGAATGTAAGGAAATAATGCTTGTAAATCAGTCATTTTAATTGAGTATTATTAAAATAAGTTGAATGTTATACTTTTTCATGTGTAAAATAATGTGGAGTTGACACTTAGAAATAGAAAAAAAAACTTTACTCAAGGAATATATTTGTATATTGCTACATAAATATCACTTTGTCTGGTTATTGTTATTGTGGTAAAGTAATTATTTCTTTTTTAGATACAAAAAGGTAATTTCAAAAGTATTTAATTATATTATCCATACAGTGGTTTATTTAAACGAAAGCCTAAATATCGTGCAGTAGATGGCAGTATAGGCTAGACCTTTGGTAAGCATTTGCTACTGAAACGGGAGATTGTGGGCTTTTAGTTTCAGTGGCGATGTCTGTATATTGGCTATGTTTGATGTTCAAAAGTTTTGCATAGTGTGGTAGTAATACTTTCTATACAGTACTTTTGTTGATGAGAAAGCAAATCGTTTTGTTTATTTTAATTTTATCGGGAGAGCCTGCGAAGACCCGGATATCGTATGTTTATTTCCTTCCGGAAGGTCTTTTCGCTGATTGCGATCGTGGAGGAAGGTTGGTCTGAACATGCCTCTTGAAGTTTTCTTTTTAATTACCTATTTTAGCGGAATAGCTTTGTTTTGTGTACATAAACTTATTAAATGTGTGAACCAAATGACGATGGTGTAGGTTTATGTAAGTTTCTGACCTGGTGATGAAAAGAAATGCGGTTGATTGTAGTCCTACTCATGGCAAGGAGCGTAACGTTAACACAAGATTTAGGTTAAGAAAATATTAAGTTGATAGACATTACCATTTCAGTTGTTTAGTGTAGTTGATTCTATATTAAATCGCTTTTATAGTGCTGAAATGACATAGAATATATTAAGTTTCGCTCTCTGTTTTTGACGAAGTAGGTCTATATGAGGTTATAAGAACTTTTTCGGTGTGGTTCCTAGCACTGGTTGACAGCGAAGTACTCAACGTTGAAAGCCATTTTGTTTTCGCATCCTGTTGGTTTTATGTTTGCGATATCAATTGAAGGTCAGGTTAGCCTTGGCCCTAATATTAGCCTGGGCGAAAGTCGAAAGCCGCCTGTTGACTATGGAGATAAAATTGTTTAGCGGAGGTAGTAGGATGGCAGGCTAGGCTAGTTTTGCGTACTGATCTGAAAATATTGGTGGTAGGTAGGTGGTTGGTGGTGAGCAAGATATTTCTTGAGAATTTTTTTATTTATTTAAATGCCACAATGATCTTAAGTTGTAAACTAGAGGCTTGCTGATTGGTTAGGTCTAGGCTAGGTTACACATGCATCAGTGATTTATTGGTAAATAGACGTTAATATGTGTGGTTTGCATCGTCTTGACTTTGTACTAGGCTAGATCCAAGTTAGTTTTGGCTTTTCTTGTTTATTCCAAGTTAGTTTCTGTAATGTGACAGTGATTCGTGCTATTTTTTTTTTTTTTTTATATATAGATAGTCTATTTGTGATGTCTGTGTTTAGTGTCTGAAGTTAATGCAATCATTGGTCATATTTTTGGAGGAATGGAAAAGGTGTAGCCTAATTTTAGAGTGTTTTATTGGTTTCAGAACTTTTGCAAAGTAGTCTGTCTGATATAGTCTTATATGTAAATGTATTGTTATTACTTCTGCCAAGGTGGTTATGTTATGTTTTTAGTTGCGTTGGTCTGTCTGTCTGTCTGTTTGGGACAAGCAAGAACTGATTCGATTTTGGTGGCAATCGTTGATCCAGGACATGATCTAGAATTTGGTGTCTGTGACCATATTGCCTTGGCAGAGGTCTGCACACTCTGAGCACCGTTCTAGTTTAAATATTGACTTCAATTTAATCTTTTTAGATGGATAAATGGATTAATAGATCCCTTAGTGACGAATCCCTTTCATTCATTCTCAGCAGTAGATGTAACATTCAACATTTCCAATAATTTGAAAATGCAGTAGCAGAAATTGTACTTGTCAGTTACCCCACATGTACAGGCCACAGGCATTTAGTATAAAAATAATAAATATCACATGACAGAAGTCAGGGTACCATATGCCTACATGTCTGGAAATGGGTGAATATCATAAAGGTTTGTTAAGTGCAGTGATGGCTGAATGGATGAAACTGTTGTTCAAATGTGCTTTTATCCAGTCCAAAATTGTATTTGCGGCCAGATGGTAATAAACTCAAAAACATTTTTAGAGGGTGGCCAGGTCTGTTTGCTATGATATAGTCCGTTTAAGGCGTATGGCGGCTGTTTTGTTTGCCTCAGTCAGACTGGGGAATGGGAAGATCTATCATTTTGGATGCAGTGTTTGATAAGTTTGTTGTTGTAGGCCTAGGTGATGGTGAGTAGAGTGAAGAAACGAAGGAAGTGGTAAAGATACATTGAATGAGAATTTTGTACAGTGACAGCAGAAATTGGAAAGACAGGAAGTATTGTAGTTTGCTCCCAATGAAATTTTGTACAGTGATAGCAGAAAATGGGTAGACAGGAAGTATTGTAGTTTGCTCCCATTGAGATGTATTATGATACTTTATCTTAGTCAGTAGGCCTATTCCATGATCTTTGATCTTAGTTTGTGTATGACACAGTCTGTGTTGTGTGCGCTTCTGTGTTATGGTTACATATTCATTAAAGTTTAGTTCATTGTCTAAAGTGATTTTAAGACATTTGAAAGTACTGACCTGTTCAATTAGTTTGCCATGGATGCCTTTTGTTTTGACCTGATTTCTGCAGTGATATTGACCAGTAGATGGCCATACAGGCTAGACTTTTGATAGATGTTTGCTACTTTCTGGTTATATCAGGTATTAGGCAAATATCAGGCTTTGTTCTATTCTTTTACTGAGTAGTGGCTTCCTCATAAAGTGAATCGTAATCTGGATTAATTCTGTAAATTATTTGTCATAAGAGTGAATATGTTATTTCACTTGTAGTTTTTGAAAGACAGTAGCAGGTTTATTATTTCAGTCTCATAACATTTATGATTGTAAACCTTGAAATAAAGTGGCTTAAGCTACTAAAATGATTCTCTGTTTTGTACAGATACTGAAATTGCGTGCGTGAATACTGATCATTGGATTGGATCATCATCATCAAATGTGAGTATAAACTGTATGAGCAGGAGTCAGTTGTTAATGAATCAAGTATATACTGTACCTCTTTTGTGACAACACAGAAGGTTACATTGAAAAAACACTGCTTATCACTGGTCATTTGAATCTTGAAATCGAATAGTTGCTGAATGCAGTGAAGCCAATCCACAGTATTCAAAGGCCCTACGTTATGACATTATTATTTTAATAAAAAGGCCTGCTTGTTAAAATGGACAATTTACCATTGTTAAATTTACAACTGCTGTGTGGTTAAACCATTTATTTAGAATTTCCCTGGCAATATGTGTCACAAGATTATAGGTGCAGTCCCATAGATATCACACAACATTGGCAGCCAGGCAGGTCAGGAGAATGAAAAATTATTGATTTAGTTATTATGGGTGTCCTGTTATAGGCTACAGGGGGTGTTTTTAATGTGTTAACTGCAAATGATCTGGCACATGCCCTATGAGCAACAGATTGTTTTGAACATTGGGTCTAGAGCAGTTTTTCTCGAACTTTTCAGATGCACAAGTACTTTTCAGGGACCACCTGCCCCTGTGTCCCCTGTTTTTAAGTCATGTGCTGCTTTCCTCTCTAACCAATGCCAATGGGCTTGTATAGGCATTTGTAAATAGGTGCAAATAGATCATGTTTAGGCACCTTCAATTCAGATAGTCTGAGGTCTGCCTCATAGTATTGAGTGAGAAAATCATCTTGGCCTATATCTCCCTCATTGATCCCTTGAGATTGGTTGCAGACCAGAAGTGGTCCCTGTACTTCACTATGGAAACCATTGGTCTAAAGCTTTGTAAAGTTGTTGTGAAAAGGACATAATATGGGCTCTTTAAAGTTCATTGTAGTTAAAGTGAGAATCAAAATACTCAAGTGTGGGTTTAAAAATTTGTGCTGACATAGATCCTCATGATGAATACCAAATGGTTTCCTGGTTTTCTAAATATTTGGAGTTTGGAATATTTATTTGAAATTGTTTTGCACAGGTACAAAGCCATGTGCAATCAATTTTAATATTAACAATCCAATTGAAAATTTCTTAAAGGTCAGAAGATAATCAAAAGTATGTTTTGCTCTTTTTTAGTTGATTGAAACTGTGAAGAATGTGGATTGTCATGGTTTTGTTGTTGCTGTTCTCATAGATGCCACGTCCCAGCAAGAAGTCTCAGGCAGCCAAGAGACGACGGGCTGACCAGAAGACCAACACACAGGGCCAGGGGCCCTCTGCTGCCAAGAAGCAAGCTTCCTTGTCTGTTGTTTGTGTGAAGTTGTCTTCGGACGCAAAGTTGTCTTCGGACGCAAAGTTGTCTTCGGACGCAAAGTTGTCTTCGGACGCAAAGTTGTCTTCGGATGCAAAGTTGTCTTCGGACGCAAAGTTGTCTTCGGACGCAAAGTTGTCTTCGGACGCAAAGTTGTCTTCGGACGCAAAGTTGTCTTCGGACGCAAAGTTGTCTTCGGACGCAAAGTTGTCTTCGGACGCAAAGTTGTCTTCGGACGCAAAGTTGTCTTCGGACGCAAAGTTGTCTTCGGACGCAAAGTTGTCTTCGGACGCAAAGTTGTCTTCGGACGCAAACTTGTCTTCGGACGCAAACTTATCTTTGGATACAAACTCTTGGTCACAACCTTGGTCACAATATTTGGATACAAACTCTTGGTCACAAGTTTCAAGTCAGTCTTTGGACTCAAACTCTGTCAAAACTCTGTCAAAGTCTGTCAAAATCTCTCACAACTCTCTAAACTCTGAGCCACTCTCACCTCCTGTCTCATGTGTGAAGGATCATATTGCTACCAAAGATTGTGTGTTTTTATCTCTACCCATTCAGTATCAGAACAGATCTTTCCTGATGGGGTCTTTTCATCAAGCTGATTTGCGGTTCGGGAATGTGCGGAACAAGCAGTGTGGTGCGATCAGTCTGACTGCGGTTTTGAAAGCCAAAGATGAAGAATGTGTGGACCTGGGAGGCTGGAGATTTGAATGATGTTTTGATTAAAGGGACTGTGCTTTACAGGTCAATGATGGCAGAGGGTAAAGTAAGAGACCGAGGCCTGGGTTACATTGCCGTGTCTGAACTGCCAAGGAATCACAATGTGTGGAATGTTGATTTTGCAATAAACTTTGCTGAATCTTACAGTGGTCTTATTCATGTTGATGACTATGATGATGAGTTACGTGATGTTGCCATGCCTTTTGATGTAGCACTGCAGCGGGCACTGTTCAGTAATGATGGCTGTTTACTAACTATTTGTGCCAACACATGTGCCATAGTTAATGAAGATGGAAGATTTGCTTTTGTTGATTCCCATCCTAATGCAAGGGTTAACCAGAATGGTAAGAAGGCAAGTTGTGTTGCATACTGTAGCTCTGTAGAGTCTCTGTTGAACTTTGTGCACGAGTTTGCAAGATCCTTTGATGTAAGGACGCCCCGGTTTGAGGTAACAGGAGTAAAGGTGATTGTGGTAACGGAGACTAATGCTGATCCATCACAGACAACTGACCAGTGTTCCAGCTACATGGTGAGCCAAAGTAACTCTGCAAACTGTGTACTGTACAGCAATGCTATGAAAGGTGGGCCTGTGTGTACGTCAGCTGTCTCTAGTACGGCAACTACGTCTAATTGTAGAGACCACATAGAAGTTCCATTACCTCCAAGCAGAACTGCTAAAGAAAACAAGCCGCTGTACAGCGACATTTTGAAAGGAGTATCGGGTGGATTTAAGAAAGTTGTTAATGAGCCTAGACACTGTGCACAGTCTTGCGTTGGTAATCAAGGTGATAAACTTCCCTGCAAGACTACAATAAATGATCCAGAGACATCTACGCTTTCACGTAAGCAGCCTAAGGTCACATCTGACAAGATCCATTCACTATGTAAACAAAGGACAAACAATACGTCAAATAATGTTTCTGCTATGGCAAAACCGTCAAAGAAACAAAGGAAGTCTAAACATATCAGTGTTGATGCAGAAATGCACAAACCGCAAAGTGATTTGCTAGTAGATGAAGGAAGTAATGATGTAACAGACGATGTCATTTTTGTGCGTGAAGGACAATCTTCATCAGATAGAGCTATGTCAACTTTGCGGGAAAGTGATGAAGTCATCATTAGAGACGTAAGATATCAGAAACATACTTTTAACCCTTTGAGCCATGCAGATCAGGATGCTTTGTGCAAACGCTTACAACTTACAAATGAGAAATTTGATGTAGACAAGGCAGCAATCACTATTAATGATATGGGGTGTCCATGTAAGATGAAAAACATTAAAGCTGACGGGAATTGCTTTTATCGCAGTCTTGCCTTTAGCATATGTCACAATGAAGACAAGCATTTGACAATTAGACGAGCTGTTGTACGACACCTTCAGACAAACAGTGATAAATTTGCGACATATTTAAGAGATGAATACACATCGGTGCAGGACTATGTGTCTAAATCCAAAATATACTACAGTGGTTCATGGGCCAAAGAGATTGACATTTTTGCTGCCGCTGATTTACTGCAAGCAAATATCTTGATTTTTAATGATGGAAAGTGGAATTTTCACAGACCTCACTCAGATTCACAAGTGTTCACAGAGAATTGTGTTTATTTGAATCATACTGGTAATCACTATGAATTTGTTACATGTGTTAAACAAAAAGATTCAGGGAGTGTTTGTGCTGGAAATTGTAAACCTGTGGAAAACAACACCAATGGCAGGTCACAAAGAAAAAGAAAGTTACAAAATCCATCAGAAGAGGTGTCAAAAGCAGAAAAGGCAAAAAAAACAAGCCAGTTATACCACGGTGATAGTCATTACAGAGAAAAGAAGCTTGCCAATCAGAGAAATAGATATAATACAGATTTGAAACACCATGACTTGAAGCGTAACTATTTTAACACCTTATACAGGGTAAATGCTTCCTTTAAATCACAGCTATGTC
>JAODXP020000035.1:1056809-1082543 GCA_027497455.2 Sardinella longiceps | reverse complement strand
CTGCTGAGAGAAGCTGAACTCCTTCCTTTAGATCATTACGACTCAGGTCCAGTTCTGTCAGAGAGACAGAAGACTGTACAGCAGAGGCTACAGCCTTATATGATTCTGCTGTTAGTTTACAACACACCAATCTGCATAAAGTGAAAGAGAAATTCCAGGATTCTGCTGTTAGTTTACAAAACACCAGTCTGTATAGAGTGAGAGGTGCAAAGAGATATTTCAAGTATTCTGCCCGTCATAAAAAAATTATATGTGAACATTAATATCACAAAAACAGAATGACAGTTCAAAGCAGTCGTAATGTGTAATTTCATGTTCATGATGTCATGTCATGTATATGCCAGGCTCATGTAACTTTCTGTCCACAGTCTCAAGTAAAGTGTCACCCAAACAACGTCAACACATTCATCATCAACAACATGGGCAAGCTCCAGTCCAGGAGTCTAGACTGTGTTGTAATAACCCTGTGCGGTCTACAAGTCGATTGCCGAAGAGGGTTCTGGTAGATCACGAAATGTTCCAAGAAAAATGCTGGACACATACATACAAGCAGTTCACATGACAGACAATGAGGCACAGGTGAAAGAAAATAAAGATTGGAACATAAGAATATGTGAAAGAATTCACAGGTCATGTTACAACAAAATGGCCAATAGGTGCCACCAAAGTCCCAAAACCTAAACAAATGTCCCACAACCTTGACACTCTAATGTCACTGGCATTTCATCTGGCAAAATCCAATCGAAAAGTGTACTGGTTTACATTCCTTCTCACTGACCTCAATTTCTCCAGCTTGCATTGTTGATCTCTAAGTCCCACACAGAGCAGGTCTACTCCTTCATCCTGCAGGTTGTTGTCACTCATGTCCAGTTCTCTCAGATGGGAAGGTGTCCTTTGCAGCACTGATGCCATCATTTCACACATTGTTTTAGAGACGTGACACTGGTTTAGCCTGTTTAACAGAGAGTGAGGGCTGGTCATATTCACAGACATTTCCATAACTATATTGATTTGTGGTGGGTTTACTAATAGGCTATGTGGTAATCCCTAAAGAGTGGTGTATCCCCCTCCAGCTCCCTGTCCAGTCAATTATTGAATGTTTTGTTCTACGTATATGGGTGCATGCATTTCTCACATTTCATATTTTTTTAAAAGAGAGTTCTCATCCAAACTTATGAGAAATATAAGAGGTACTTCTTCTCAAAGCTCTCTCAAATCAATCTAAGACAAATGATTCGCTCACAATACTCTCTTTGAGACGTTCACAACCGGGAGCATTCTGCGGAGCCCTTCGTCTGATCTCGGGTATTTCTTCAGATCAAACTCCTCAAAGTCTTCAGCTGACATCAGCAGCAGATAAGCCAGAGCTGAACACTGGACTGGAGTCAGGTTCTTCTTCTCATCTTCTGAGCTTGTGTATCTGTGTAACACATACTCTTACATGTTAGCCGTTAAGAACACTTTGGTCAGTCAAAAACTGTATTAAATGTGCTTCATAAATAAATATTACTTACTACCTAGTCATGGCCAAATGTTTGGGCATTTTCACACTGAAAGTTTAATCAGTTCATAATCTTTCACATGCTGAACTCACAAACATTATAAGTATTTCAGCTGCCTGTTTGATAACAGGAAAAATTTGTTTGCTGTTGAGTAACAGACTTATATTCCACCTACTTTTTGATGACACAAGTGGCAGCTAATGATCATTATACTGCTGGTTACCTAAGGTACCAAAACAAAACTGCAGCACACATGACCCTTAATAAACCTAAATGAAGAATATCAAAGAAAACTACCTGCTTATCTCTTGAATTAGCAATTTATCCCCAAGTTCATTTAGACAGTGGAAGAGGTTAATGGTCCGTTCTGGTGAAATGCTCTCGCTGATCTTCTTTTTGATGTATTCAGCTGTTTTCTGGACACTCTCTTGACTGGAAGCTAACTCTGGTAGCACCCTGTCCAGAGGGTAGCTAATTTTGGGTTCCGACATTGGAGCCAAGCCGAGAAGGAAACGCACACAAAGATCCAAATGTCCACTCTCACTCTCTAAGGCCTTATCCACGGCCATCTTGTAGAGGTCAAACCTTCTAGACTTCTTGAATAATGATACAACATTCTCCCTGATTTTTTTCTTCTGAGTGTCAAGAAGATTCTTCTTCTTGGTTGCATGTGTGTGGATCAAGTAAAGAGCTGCCAGGAATTCCTGTACACTCAGGTGCACAAAGCTGAACATGCTTTCTCCACTTACAGCACTTTCCTTTTTGAAGATCTGTGTACAAAGTCCAGCCTGCAATGCTCCTGTATTTACATCAATGTCACAATCTGTTAGGTCCTTCTCATAGAATATTAGGGTGCCCTTCTCCAGATGGTTGAATGCCAGTTTCCCAAGTTTAACAAGAAGCTGCCCTTTTTCCTCTGCTTTCATCTTTTTATCAAGATATTTTTCCATTCTAGTGATTTGGAAGACACTGAATTCTGTGTACATTTCTGTCAAAGTATTGGGCATTTCTTGTTTGGAGGCTCTTTGCTTCTCCCCAGTTTCTCCAAGCACTGTTGCTGTAATCCGACAGAAGACTGGGATGTGACACATTATGTAGAGACTTTGCTTTGATTTTATATGTTTAATGATTTGTTCAGCCTTTTGTGGAATGACCTTCTTAAAATAC
The DNA here is from genome assembly GCA_027497455.2 of Sardinella longiceps. NCBI lineage: Eukaryota > Metazoa > Chordata > Actinopteri > Clupeiformes > Clupeidae > Sardinella > Sardinella longiceps. The sequence continues at coordinate 1,079,874 of JAODXP020000035.1, read as the reverse complement.
TCTTCTCTGTGTCCTTCATCAAAGCCTTGGATCTCTGTCACCAAGTGGAAGAGGTCACACAGCTCCTTATCGGCTGCTGCTGGTCTTGTTGTGACCCAGATGAGGGCAGAGGGCAACAAGTTACCAGTGATCAAACTTGTTGTTAACACAGCGACTGATGCTTTTTCTTTTGGGTCACTGATGAGCATGTCCTTATTCTTAAAGTCCAGCTGAAGTCTGCTTTCATCTAAACCATCCAATACAAAAAGAACTGCCCCTTTTAATTCAGTAGTTTCTTTCAGTTCTTCAAGTTTTGGGTAAAATTTAAGGAGAAGGTCAAAGAGACTGTACTCTTTTTTGTACAAGTTCAGCTCTCGAAATGGAAGCACAAAAACAAGTTCAATCTTCCGATTATTTTTTTCTTCAGCCCAGTCCAAGACAAACTTTTGCACAGCAACACTTTTCCCCACACCAGCTATTCCCAAAGTTAAGACCTTTGTCACAGGTTCACCTGCATGGTAGTGGCCAGAGAATATGTTTGGCAACTTTACAGAGGTCATTGTCCCTGAGCTTGACTTTTTCTCAATTTGTTTAAGGTGCATTGTTGACACTTCATGTGAACTGTCAACTCCTCCAGTTCGACCTTCTACAACACTGAGCTCTGTGTAGATGACATGTAGCTGTTGGTCTCCCAGCTCTTGATGCACAAGGAAACATTTATCTTTTGAGATGGACTGAAGGTGATTTTTGAGTGTAGAATGTTTTTCTGTTGAATAGGAAATATTGCAAATTAATGAATGTGGAAAATATCAAATGTCTACACTGTTGATATTATAGTGTGAAGAAATAAAATCTTACCTTTATCTTGAGGCCTTGGATTCACTAACAGAGAGAGAGAGAGAGAGAGAGAGAGAGAGAGCTCATCACAACAACACAATTAATATTCATCAAGACACATTTCTTCGTGTGATATCATATTTCATATTTACCTTTTCCTAGTTTCCTCTCCAAGTCTGTGGCCAGCTGGTTGATTTCCATGGTCCTTAAGATCTCCAGCATGACTGCAGATGATTTTTCTACACAGAACTTTTGCACCATTTGGTCCACTATGTCATCTGTTTCTGCTTTCTCCAGCTTCCCCCATGGCATTTCATAGCTGTCCCTTAAAATACTCTTGAACCTGGTGTGTTCCTTTTCAGACAGTCTGTCTAATGTTTCTCGCATTAATTGACAGACTGAGGAAGACATAAGTGTGTTGGTCCCACTGCCTGGTGAACAAATACATGGTAGAATCAACTTTGATATGAGACTTTGATATGATATGCACAGCATCGAGGTCAATATCAAGTGAATATGTAAATGTTCAAAAGTTTTGTTGTCTTACTTGGTGTCATCTGGTCTGTTTGGTCATCTTGCCCAGTTGGTTGTTTCATGTCATCCACACTGACAGGTTGAAATGATGTTTAAGATTAGAATTGTACTTCAATAGTAGCCCATGTAAATTGTACATTAGGTCTGCAGCATTTAAAAATAATAATAATATAAACATGTGCCATTAACAATAGACCTTAAAGGAAAAATCCGGAGTGAATCAACATGTAGCCCTACTGTTTTATAGTGCCAAGCGCTATTGATAGTCACCTCAATCAATGGATTTCATGCAAGGCAGACTGAGATAGCGAAACAGCAGGTAACGGTAACAGAATGGGGCATTTCAAAACGAAAGCAAATAGATTAGGTTTCATTTTTGACATGCCTCATTGAGTTAGTGTTAGCTGCCGTTTCGCAAACTCGGTCTACGATGGACGAAATTCGATCATTGAGGTAGCTTTCAATAGCGTTTAGCAATATAAAACAGCAGGGCTAAGTGTTAATTCACTCCGGATTACACCTATACTTACTCGCTCAATGGTGTTTTTTGCCCCCAACAGCACCTTCCAGGCAGCACAGCCTAAAGGCACTACCCTTACCCTAAACCTAACCCCCTCAACCCTCATCCTAACCCTAACCTGAGTGGAGTAGTGCCTGGAAGGCACCCGTTGAGGTCAAAAAATACCAAAGACCTACTTAGACCTAAGGATGATAGAGAGGGCAAAAAGACTTGTTTGACTTGACTTTGTTTGACTTACAACATCACTGACTATTTGCACCAGGTTTGTCACACAACAGGACTGGCAAACCAGTTCACAGAATAATTTGAAAACAGTTGCACAGAAGTTTCAGCATTTTTTGTCTCAAATATAAAAACTGTGCGTATGTGACAATCTTCAATAGATTGTGTGTAGAATACACAGAATATACTTGTAAAAATAACAAGCTCACTAGATTCCATACTAGTACTAATATGTCCTATTAAAAGGCAAACCTCCTAACTGGGCCACCTCCTCACCATCTCTCTCAAAGTCTTTCTATCCTCTTTGATGGCTCTTCTCTCTGATTATTGTTTTTAGCGATCTGCCTGATTCACTCAAACATGGATGCAATGATGCACCATGAATCCATTGATATAAAATAGGAACTGGTAGGTGTTTCATTTTGAAGGAAGAGATCAAAAGAAAGGGAGACCACGCACAATAGCTTAGAAAAATGTTACGGCCAAGCTGTCTGATTCTTTCACAAGAATCAGACACAATTCTTTGTCTGATTCTTAACCTCAAATCCGAATGTGAAGATGTGTAGCCGGAGCAATTCTCACTCTACGATGGCGTAGTGGTAAGAGATTTTTTTTTTTTTTTTGTAGTACAGGTAAGAAATTAAAACTACTTTCACCCCGTTCTCACTGCATTAGGGTCTCGAACTTCCCACTCCGTCAACTACAACAAACCCATGACATGGTAGTCGAACACTAACTACTGAGGTAATAGCCCAGGCTTCTAGCTTAGAGGTTAAAAGCAGTCACTGGGTTATGAGGATTTATACATACTTCCGCCAGCTAGCCGGCTAGTCTGTAGTCTAGGCTAGGCTAGTCCTGGCATCTATCACAGGGTTTCCCGCAGCGCTTTATAGGCAAGGCGGCCGCCTTGCCAAACGCTGCCCCCCGCCTTGACTTTTTTTTTTTTTTTACGCACAGGCCTACATAAGTAAGACATGGCTCCATCATTATCACTGCGCGATGAGGCCGAATAGCGGCACTTAAGGGTTACATGCCAAATTTATTCGTCCAGTTGAATCTCATTCATGTGACCTGTTTCGCAGCAAGATTGTGCCATCTGCCATGAGTATGGCTGTGCTGCAAGGAGCCTAATTTACTATTACTATTACATATGTACAGCACTTTGGTCAGTGTAAACTGTGTTTAAATGTACTTTAGAAATAAATTTTACTTACTAATTGGTACAATATCAGATGATACATGCATTTAATGACTTTAAGCCAATAGCCTTGTGGCAAAGGTTTCTTTTTCTTTCTTTCTTTTTTACATTAAACAGTTGGGATCAAACATTTTTGGTCAAGAATAATAACCAAAGGCTTGGTCATTTTAACAGGCTTTTCATCTTGCATAACATGTTAATGATATTGCTGTTTAAAACCTCAAAATTATCCCATTACTCGATCAATTTTATTGATAATCAACAGAATACTCAATTCCAAAAATATCTGATGCCACTTAATTGCACTGTGATTGTAGCCTGCTTACTTTGATTACTTTATTTATTTGTTCAGTAAATAAGGGGAGGAAAGTTAGGATGATTATAAGGACCTGGCACTGACATTACCTCACTCACGTCAGATCATGCGCTACGTAACTTTCGTAAGGCACTTCCGCGCAATGATCTGATGTCGAAGCCCTTCAGAGCCATTTCAAGCCAATTATTCTCTAACCGGACCAATCAGGGCTGCTGGCTGCTGTAGAGGGTGTGACGTAGCGAAGAAGCAACTGTTTTGAATCCAACCAATCCAACAAACGTAACCAGCGTCATCGGTTGGTTTCGATGTGGTTGACTGAAGTGTACGTCAATTAAATTGATGGACAAGCCGTTTGTCCAGTTAGATTCAAGGATTTCTGGCTCCTGAAATAAATCGTCTATCGCTGAGGATCAGATGTTCGCGCGTAGCGCTACATCTGACGTGAGTGAGGTAAGCACTGACAGGGGAGCCCAGAGAAAATTTAAAAAACAATTTAAAACCAATATTTGAGGAGTACTGTCAGAGTACTGTCAGATTTGTGCCCCCTCGGGCGATGCCCCCTCCCCCTGGTCATCTACCCACCCTAGGGCGACCCAGACACCGATCGCCCGGGCCACGCCCCTCCCCCTGGTCACCACCTTGCCAAGCTCATTTTCTGCGGGAAACCCTGTGTCAGGACAGGCCATGTCTGTCTGCCTGTGTGTGTGTGTGTGTGTGTGTGTGTGTGTGTGTGTGTGTGTGTGTGTGTGTGTGTGTGTAACGGAGGCCAGCTAGCTCGGCGGTAGTACGTGTAAATCCTCATCACCCAATTCCATGGGCGCTTCTAACACGCTGAGTTAGAAGCTCAGGCTATTAGCTCAGTTGGTTAAAGCGTTCCACTCCCACGCCGGGAGTTTGCAGGGTGGCAGGTTCGAGACCCATGTGGGGTGCGGACCGCCACCGGCTACAGTACAGACCAAAAGTTTGGACACACCCCCTCATTCAATGCGATTCATTTATTTCCAGGACAATTTATATTGTAGATTCTCACTAAAGGCATCAAAATTATGAATGAACACATATGAAATTATGTGCTTAACAAAAAAAGTGTGAGATTATGACAAACTTTTGGACCTGAACCTGATCAAGATGGTTTGGGGTGAGCTGGACCGCAGAGTGAAGGCAAAAGAGCCGACAAGCTCTTAGCATCTCTGGGAATGAATAACTCTTCAAGACAGTTGGAAAACCATTTCAGGTGACTACCTCTTGAAGCTCATCCAAAAAATAAAAAGAGGACAAAGCACTTATCAAAACAAAAAAAGTATACTTCGATGAAACAAGAATATAAAACATGTTTTCAGTTATCTCACACTTTTTTTATTAAGTACATAATGCCACGTGTTCATTCATAACTTTGTTTATTTTGTAGAATGTCACTGAAGGCAACAGTCATGAAAATAAAGTAAATAATTTAATGGGAAAGTGTGTCCAAACTTTTGGTCTGTACTGTACATGTGTGTGTGTGTGTGTGTGTGTGCTGTAAACTCACCCTTGACTGAGTATCCCTTCTCCTTTGCTGAATCCGTCATCAGTGTTGGGCTCCTCATTCTTCATGGACTCGTGGCTGGACACAGGAAGTGCTGCTCCGCCTGTCTGATGTCCACCAGCAGCATCTTCACCCTTTTCAGGGAAATCCATCCTACTCAATCTAGAAATAAACCAACACAGATATATAGGGTTAAAGAAGGTCAGCATAAAAATAATTAGCTGAGTATTTTTGATAATGGAAAGTTTTCTGATATCTGGACCAATCAGATTTGTGAGTTCATTTCTGTTAACCCTGAGAACACAACAAATCCCTGTTATTACACATATACACAGTCTATATCTAAAAAAAAATGATATTATTGTGAACAGATGAGGTCTCTTAAATAATGATGAACCTTGTTTATTGGCTGCAAATCTCTCTGAACTGAGCACACAGAGAGGAATGGCATGTTTACATCAGTGGTGACAGTGACAAAAATAAATAAATAAATAAATAAATAAAACAGGAAATTAAGTTTAGGGCGGGTGAGTCCTGTACTGATCTCAGCCATTTCCCCATAAGTTACTAAACTTCGACTTGTATGACTTCAATTATCTTTGCACAGACACTTTCATTTCCTGAAAATAAGGTTCTGGCCTACTTCCCTCAGCCCAACGTTAACATCAAAAGCTCTCTCGCTCGACGACAACAGTATAAAGTCTACATATTCTCAAAAGATTGTCCTATTCTCTCATTTTTTTAAAAAAAAATACGTTATGGCAAATTGGTTTGAAGTAAATTTTGACATTTTTAATAAGAATGAACATCTGCAGGTGTATTTTGTAGAATGGGCCGTAAGAAATCTTCAGTGTAGGCCTATTCACACTTGACATCCGTATAAAAATATATAGGCCTATATAAAAAAAATATATATATATATATATATATATATATATATATATAAATTAGGCTATGTAACGGATTACAGTGGTCTAGCCAAATTAAGGTTAATTTAATCATTAAATTCAGTCAACAAAAATATTTCCTTTAGGTTTTGTAGCCTAATGCATAGTGGCCTGTAAAAAGTAGCACAGAGACCCTAATAAATCTACATTCCATTTAATTGGCCATCATGCGTTTCCTCTACAGCTGCCGCCCGCCTATAGGCTATGCTAGTCGACAGAAAATAGCTTATGGACTAATCTGTCACCACTTTTGATCGCAATAGTTAATTGAACTTAAAGTGTACTCACATTAAAAGATCATTGGTTTGGTAATTCTTCGACGCAACAGGTCCTCGTAATAGATTTTATACTTTCGTTTTCACTTGTTCCGCGTTGATCACGTGTGCGTGCTCTTGTGGGTGAAGAGACGTTGGCTACAAGAATCCAAACCCGAAGTCTTGTTGTTGGCTCTTTGTGAAATTGAATCCTGCCTCGACCAACGTATAATAAGCTACTCACAATGCTGGACAGTCACATCTTTTCAGCAATGTTGAGCTGGAGTAGTTATAACTTTTAGACTTAGACAAAGAGCAGTACATTTCCAGTCTCATAACAGAATAGTGTAAGAGTGCCGCAGCGGTATAATAGCAATATGGATATATATATTATATATATATATATATATATATATATATATAATAACAATATGGACACAACATGAGCTGTAGAGACATAACTGTGTAGCAGACCTGAGAGTGAAGATCAGAACCAGAGATGAAGCTCCTCTTGCCCAACTCCAGTGTCTCTAATGACCTCAAAAATGCTCCACTGGCTGTAAAGGGCACAAGGGTCTGACTGTCTGACATGTTTATTATTTACAGAATCTAAATAATTGTGTAATGGTTTGTCCCAAAGATTAGAGGTTGTTATAGAGGATCTACACATTCCTACTTTACAAGTACCCTACCCTTTGATAGGTTATATACCGCGGTGAAGATAGTTTCACGTTGGATATTCGACAGATATTCCCATATTCGCTAAATGGTGCTGAATTCTATTTCACTTTCCCTCAGTGTTGCAGTGAGCACACCCCCATGGTTTTACAAGCTTCAGAACCACCCATATTATAACTTTCATATACCATTGATTTCTATGGGAAAAGCTTATTTTTTCAGTAGCTTCTACACCAAATGACCTTAGGTCCTCAAATTTGCTCAGAATGTTTGACTGTATGTGCCGACTAAACCACACCACGATTAATTGGCATCATATGCCCCATGATGCTTATAGTAAGGTATGAAGGAAATACCATTGATTTCTATGGGGAAAAGCTTATTTTTTCAATAGCTTCTACACCAAATGACCTTGGGTTCTCAAATTTGCTCAGAATGTTTGACAGTATGTGGCGACTAAGATACACCACAATTAATTGGCATCATATTATAATATGGGTGGTTCTGAAGCTTGTAAAACCATGGAGGTGTGCTCACTGCAGCAGCGAATATGCAAATATCTGTCGAATATCCAACGTGAAACTATCTTCACCGTGGTGGGTTACATATACAGTACAGACCAAAAGTTTGGACACACCCCCTCATTCAAAGCGATTCAACAAAAGTGTGAGATTATGACAAACTTTTGGACCTGAACCCGATCAAGATGGTTTGGGGTGAGCTGGACCGCAGAGTGAAGGCAAAAGAGCCGACAAGTTCTTAGCATCTCTGGGAATGAATAATAAAATAAAAAGAGGACAAAGCAGTTATCAAAACAAAAAAAGAATACTTTGATGAAACAATAATATAAAACATGTTTTCAGTTATCTCACACTTTTGTTTATTAAGTACATAATGCCACGTGTTCATTCATAAGTTTGTTTATTTTGTAGATTGTCACTGAAGGCATGAAAATAAAGTAAAAAATTGAATGAGAAAGTGTGTCCAAACTTTTGGTCTGTACTGTATTTAGGATGGCGTTGTTGAAATAGTCTCTTTTGCAACGCTAACAAAATTTCATTTCCTGTATATGACCTCATACATCTCACCCAGCCTTAATTCAGAGTTTGTAGATTATTTTATTGATGTCAAGTCACATGCAGCTACCCTGTAACCATAGCAGCAGCTATAAGATACTGAATTATGGTTTATAAAGCGTCTCTGGCAGCAGGCTTGCACAGGCATTTATATGCACCTCAGATAGCCTATAAATATAAATTACAGGCCTGGACTCATAGTATTCAGTGAACCACTCATCTTAAACCTTCAAATAATGTTAGTGAGAAACAGACTAAATTCGCAAGATGGATTTGATCAAGACTGGTTGGCTGTAGACTCTTTAAGAGTTAATATTAAATAATGTTAGTGAGAAACAGACTAAATTCGCAAGATGGATTTGATCAAGACTGGTTGGCTGTAGACTCTTTAAGAGTTAATATTAAATAATGTTAGTGAGAAACAGATTAAATTAACAAGATGGATTTGATCAAGACGGTTGGCTGTAGATTGTCTTTAAGTCTTTAAGAGGTGAAGAGTCACAGATGAACTCTTAACATTAACACACACACATACACACACGCACACACACTCTCTCCCTCTCTCTCACACACACACATACACATACGCACTCTCTCTCACACACACACACACATACACTCTCACTCTCTCTGTCTCTCTCTCACACACACACATACACACACGCACACACACACACTCTCTATCTCTCTCTCTCTCTCTCACACACACACATACACACACGCACACACTCTCTCTCTCTCTCTCACACACACACACACACACACACATGCTCGCGCGCACACACACACACACACACACACACACACACACACACACACACACACACACACACACACACACACACACACACACACAAGGTTGCCAAGTACTGAACATGGCATCAGGTACAGGAAAGACACAAGAGGTAGCAAGCATTACAGTGTGTACCTGATATCTTCACATCAAAGTAATGACAACAGTTTATTTTTCTTTTGAAACATTTTCTTAACTGATCTTCAGATCACGTTGGGTAACAAAAACGCAGAACCGACAGAACAGGAGAAATATTAGGAAATGAGTGGGAGAGAGGTGTGTGTGTGTGTGTGTGTGTGTGTGTGTGTGTGTGTGTGTGTGGTGAGAGGAGAGAGAGATGCGGTAAGGGCTACATTGACACCCTTAATTACTGTAATGTGTGGGATGTGTGTGTGTATGTGTGCAGGGCGCAGCTGCTCACTTTTGGGATGGTATGCGACAACAGTTTTTACAGCAGTGAAGGCAAACCAAATTTTTGTGCCCCCCAGGCCGAAAGAAGAATATGAGATGCATATTTGTATACAGAAGTAGTATGGCGGTTTGGGGGTTCTCCGCCAAGAAATTTTTGAAAAATTATCACGAGGCGAGACCAAAATGGATTGTGTTTAATGGAGCTGCACCACAAATTCCTACATTTCTTTTAATATAATTTCTTGTCTTAAAATTGCAATAATGTTTACGATACAAGGGACAAAGATTGTATTAATAATCGTGGAACTAAATTTGTAGGGGCTTTTGTTTGCTGTAACATCGACATGCAGTCTCCCCATTCCTGCTCATTTCTCCCTCACTCCCTGGCCAGTTAGCATAATGCTAGCGAGGCACAGGCAAAACAGTGTAGTCACTCCCTGGCCAGTTAGCATAATGCTAGCGAGGCACAGGCAAAACAGTGTAGTCACTCACTGGCCAGTTAGCATAATGCTAGCGAGGCACAGGCAAAACAGTGTAGTCACTCACTGGCCAGTTAGCATAATGCTAGCGAGGCACAGGCAAAACAGGCTCACATTCTGAAAAAAAGGAAAGGATATGGGTGTTTGTTTAATTCACTTTTGATAGCTAATCTATGTCCAACTTGCATAAAAATAAAATAAAATCTGACAGTTCCTGATGTCTAATGGGTAGAAACAGTACATTTAGCCATGTAGCTCCATAGGGCCCCAGGTAGTTGGGACTCGCCCGCGATCGCCCCCTAGGTGAACTGCAGCCAAAAACTGGTACAATGGGGGTGAATAGAGAGTGGTGGGGCTCTCCGTAAACGGGCTCTGGTAACAAGAGGTTTGTTCGACATGAGCTTTGTAATAGGGAGCCATTTGACTCCGATGATACTGCTTGATCAAACGGCGAGGAGCTACAGACCTCTGCAGGATGAAGCTGGACACACGTAGCTGCAGTCAACACTGCGTGACAGAAGGACGTTAGATGTCGCCAAATTTTGTTTGCATTAAATTAAGCTTGAATTACCTGTATATTCGATTCAAAATAATCATGACTTAATTGGCTGAATCCATAAATTATATGTTTTTTAAAGAAATGTTTGCATACGTAAACATATTTGTATGCTCATTCAGAATTACTCTGAAGTTTCTATATGTTTGCCATATGGTCACAAAATAACATCAAAGAACAGAGCTACATTATTTGTGTTAGTATTCCTTAATTTTGGGAAAATGTTTATGCACAGATGAACCACAACGAGAAATGCGTCATTTTTGCATTAAGGAGATTCAAGCCAATCAGGGTGAAGTTTATTGTCATGGAGGTGCTTCCATGCAGAAGCAGCAGAACGCAGCGAGGTTTGATACTGCTGTCTCTAGCTGCGCAGCAGTAGACTTGCTCCCGCGATACTCTTAAGTGCCCATGTGACAGTCAACTGCCAGTTGCAGACAGACCGCCCATTCTGCCCATGTTAGACAGGTTTTCACCCAAATTGTACCACGTGTAGCGCAGCGTTGCGGAGCATGGCTGTGGAGCAGGATGCGCAGCAGAAGGCTCCGCCCGCATCTCGAACAGGCTCAAGGTTTGTTGATGTTTTCTTCTTCGACTGATGTTTAGATGGCGAGTCGAGTATTTACGCTTATTAGCACCATCTAGCGGAGTAGAATGAAAAAATATTTGAAACAAGAAAAAGATTCGCGCACACCCATGCATGCCTCTCTTGTGATGCATGCACACATTTCATTTGCATTTTGTATGACAACAGATTACAGAAAAGTCGGATACCTTGGTGGTTACATAGGCTACGGGTTTTGGATATCTACCAGTTTGTTAGACTGATGGTCTTTTTTTGTTACAAGTAAATTTTCATCCACTCCGCTAGGTGGCCCCAACAAGCTTAATCAAGTGGCGTTTTTTTTTTTTTTTTTTCTCTCCAGAAATGCACAGTCGAAGAGGAAAACTGTCGTTACACATACACGGTTCTGGTCGCCGCTACATGTTTATCGTATAATGTTTGTATTTCGGGAAATAAAATATGTTGTATGAGAGGAGGCTGAACACTTTAATTGCATTCTAGTGATTTCAACCTAGATCTAGACGTTAACCAGAAAAAAACAGCATGCGACGTAGAACTACACAACAACGGAAGCATTCGACGCCTATCGATACATTTTCTCCTGCCATGAATCAAACAGAAGTCGGCCCTGAGAGCGACAAGGTGAGGAACTTTTGATAACTTTACGATAAAAATGGTTCACAGGGTTCATCCAGAATATAAAACTGATAAGAGGGCAGTAAACGCTGTATTTCCATGATGTTTCAGAGCGACGAGAAAAATGTCCTTGCCATGGCGACCGTTGTGACCAATCGGGGTGTTTCTTCTTAAAGTTAACGTTATCGATAGTTTTCATGGCGCTTGGCAAATGGCAACCGACTTTAAGTCTTAACGTTAAGCCGTTTCTCAATACAAATAACGGGCAAGAATGGACTTCCTTACTTGAGAGGTCAAACTTGAAAAGTGGAGAACGAGAGTACAAACATCGAATAATGCGAGGACACTGTGTGGTGAATTTGTAGTTTGAGACAGTCACGTTAACGTTAGCAAGGACAGTTACAGAGCTCTACGCTTGCCCCAATAACGTTACACGTTGTCGGCCTGGTTGTGAATGACAAGATAACAGTGGTAGAAAACAGCGTATTTCACCACAGATACACTTTTTGGTTACAAAACGTGTACAAAGTCAAACGTTTTGTCGTTTGATTTTTTTTTTTTTTTAAAAACCATAAGCCCCAAATGTATTAGTTTAAGGCAGAAATGGTCAATCCGCCCTATTTCATTCAGACAAAGACAAACTTACATTCGTTCGTCAATGTGGACGGAAAAGTTGTTATAGTAACAGTTATCTTTATAGTTATCATTCCAGGTCTGAAAGGCCATTAAGTGCATATAGAATATGACTCTGAAGTGGTCAGAACAGAAGTCACCAACTTCCGAATGTATTAGGCTAGTTTAAGACAGTAATGGAATAGAAGATGCCTTCTGTTGCATCCTCGGGGAAAAAAAAACCCCAAAACATTTCAAGTATCACATAAGGCGAGTTTCCAATGCAAGTCTCTCTCCCTTTGTCCCTCTTTCTCTCTCCGTCTGTGTAGATGGAGGGGATTGATCAGCACATGGACCTGAGTCACCAACAAGCCTGCATGGACCTGGAGAAGGCCACCCAATGCATCACAAAAGCATTACAGGTAACACACACACACACACACACACACACACACACACACACACACACACGCACACACAAGCCTGCATGGACCTGCAGTTGGTAGCACCAGCTGAGCGTAAGTTCCAACTTAGCTTAGTTCTAGCGTAAATTGCCCTTATGACGGACTTTAAGAGCTACTAAATTTTAACGGGTTGCACCAAGCAAATAAGTTCCAACGTAACACTTAAGTTATGCCCTAAGTTATTCCCAAAGTTACACCATCGCAGCAGTAGGCGTAAAGCCCATCTTAAGACATTTGTTAACATGTTTCTCTCATTTAAATGGCATGTAGGCTAAGTTTGCCACTGTACAAATTAAGAAGAGCTGCATACGCGACCAATACACACTATTTAAATAATATTAACGGTATTTGAATCCCGTTGCGATTACTGTAAACCGTATGGGTATAACAACACAAATACTGAACATCTACCTACCGTTAGCACGCAGATGTCACAGCTTTTAATGTTGATGAAGTTAGCGGCATCAAAGGAAGAGAACTGCTTGTGTTAACATCATATTAACCTCACAGACAACCGTTTAACCACTTCGGTAAGCTTAGAATGGTAACTGAAGTATTACCGTAACCCCAACTCAATAAAATAGCGACTGTAGTATTAGTATTAAGTGTAATTTTATTTAATACAACACAAAAACAACTGCTAAAGAGGTTACGTTTCAACTTACACCAAAACCATGCTGCGTTCTATGAGTTGCTTCTAAATCATGTAACGGCAATATTGATTGGTTGTCAACAGTAACTATGGTGACAACCGTGACAACGTCATGTTTTGCGACAGAAAATTTGATTTAGTAGCTACTTACTACGGTGCAACATAACAAGCAATGGTGCAACCTGAGTAGAATGCAGCTTTAGTTTTAAACTAACTAGTTTCACCGTAAGGTTTACGACGTGACTTACACCAAACCTTACGATCAAACCTACGCTCAGCTGGTGCAACCGGCTGCTGGAGAAGGCCACCCAATGCATCACAAAAGCATTACAGGTAACACACACACACACAAACATAAGACTGCATGGACCTGGAGAAGGCCACTCAATGCATCTCAAAAGCATTACAAGTAAGCACACACACACACACACCACACACCACACACACACACACACACACACACACACACACACACACACACACACACACACACACACACACACCACCAACAACAACAACAACAACAAAAACAATGGATATGAAGTTCTGTCTTAATTGTAACTTGGTTAAACCAGTAGACACGCTGTGATGCACTCTTGATTCCAATGGGCCAAAGGATACAGTATTAAGAAAAGTGTGTGTGTGTGTGTGTGTGTGTGTGTGTGTGTGTGTGTTAAACAGCATGAAGCAGGAAGGAACCGTGAGCTCTGTGTTCTGATTCGCCGTCTGGAAGAGAAGGAGGCGGAGACTAGGCGGAGTCTGAGTGAGCAGATGGAGGCAAACAAACAGCTGAAGATGAAGATCGATGAACTACAGAAACACCTGCAGGAGAAAGATAACTTACTGACACAGGCCAACCAGGTGTGTGTGTCCCTTGTTTTCTGATCTCATTTAAAGAGGCACAAAGTACGATTAGACAAAAATGTAAAAACTATTTAATCAGTGTCCTCATATAAATCGCTTGGAACTCATTGGAATTGATAGGTAACATGTTCTGTGGTAAAATGTACATATTAGGGGTTATACACGCATACCCTAGTGCTAATCACACACGCATACAAACACACACACACACACACACACACTAATGTTTGTTGTGTGTTTTTCAGCAAACGATGAGTCTCAGCTCTCCTCTCCAATCAGAGCAGCTCTCAGCAGCTGAGGAGCCACAGGTCTGTTCAGAACAGCTCATCTCACCTGACCACCAGAAACCAGCGCTCTCACCTGCTCACTCTGGTTCACCTGTGTCATCTGGAGTTGAAAGTTCACTGGTCCAAAGTTTACCTGACATCCAGTGTTTGAGTGAACCAGTCTTACCTGATGACCAGAATCAGATGGATGATTGTAATGCCCAGAGTCTGAGTCTGTCTGCAGCCTGGAGTCTGACTACCGAGCCAATCTCATCAGCTGTGCAGGATCCACAGCTTGTCAGCATTAAAGAGGAAAACGATCTTCATGGATATGGAGACTGCAGTCAGACTGGTAAGAAGGCGTTGGTAGGAACACACACACACACACACACACACACACACTGTACTCAATTGACAAAAGAACAAATCCGGACAGTCTCGGACACATAAGAAAAAGTCTGGACAATCTTTCTGACCTTTCTCTCTCAATTTTTCAGTTTGATGTCTAATTCTTCTGTCAGGAGAACACACACATACACACACACACACACACACACACACACAGAGCGTACATGTCACTTTATCACAAATTTGCCTCCTGAAAATCATGAAAACCACACAATTGAGTTGGAGAGCCAGCAGATTGAATTAAAGAATGAATGAGTGAGTGTGAATCATCTTCTGTTGTCTTTCCCAGATGGAGTTGATCCCAGAACAGATCAGGCCTCCTCTGCAGACATTAAAACTGAACACACCCAGGTGATGACTTTTACTTTTGTGCATAATATTGTAATTACCATGCCTCTCTCAAGTTAATATGAATAAATTTCACATTACCAAGACAACAACACAACACAACAGTATCAGACAAACACAACCCCACTGCATTTTGACAAATCTAACTCCTAAAAGTCTCTTCTCTCACTCAGGCTTCACTGGTGTCTGATGGTCTGAATATACTGGAGGCCCCAGTCTCTGAAGATGAAGAGGAGGAGGAGGAAGAGGATGATGTGGGTGTTGGTGATGATGATGATGCGGGTGGTGATGAAAAGGATGGAAACTGCAGTCGTTTGGGTGAGGAGTTTTATTCATCTTATGCAGCCCCGCCCCTTTTTGTCTTTTTTTCTTCCGCGTTTGCCCTCCAATTGTCTTGGAACTTCCGTTGGACGCTGCCTCTCATTCAAATCAATGTAATTTTCATGAAATACCACGATCACAAAACTCCTTATTGTAGCCGTAGAAACACCGTTTTTACTGCCGAAAACATCATTTTTTTTATCTGGCGACGAACTGTTCTAACTTTATTGATGGATATAGTGAGCACAACTTCATAGTAAGACCACTTATATTAGACCGTTAAAACACCAAATATCACAACGCTAAGTCAATGCGTTGCTAGACCGGATGTTGAATGACAATCATCATGGTAGCACCCATGTTTACCCGCGGAATAAGGTGAATACATTTGTCATTTTTCTCTGTTGCGTCCAAACAAAATTTGAGAGTTCCCCCTCCTGCCACATCCCACTTTAAAGGAGAAAGCCGGCGTGAATCAACACTTAGTCCTACTGTTTTGTAGTGCCAAGCGCTATTGTTAGCCACCTCAATCACTGGATTTCATGCAAGGCAGACTGAGATAGCGAAACGGCAACTAACGTTAACAGAATGGGGCATTTCAAAACGAAAGCAAATTGATTAGGTTTCGTTTTTGACATGCCTCATTCACTTAGTGTTAGCTGCCGTTTCGCAAACTTGCACAAAATTTTATCATTGAGGTGGCTTTCAGTAGCGCTTAGCAGTATAAAACAGCAGGGCTAGGTGTTGATTCACGCCGGATTATAGCTTTAACCACTGCATACAAGTATTGGCTTATCACCTCGCCAAATATTACAGTTGATCAAATACAATCTCGCACAGTGTGGCAATCTGCGTATAAGGCTTATACAGAAGTATTTTCAATTTAGGTTAAGTGCTATTTCAATGAGCAAATATAGCACAAGAAGTATATTTTTAAAGTAGAATTTAATGATGAATATGTTGAATAGGCTCCTGGTCTCAGACCCATCTGAAGGGAGTATCAGTGGCAATTTATGTTAAGTGTTATTTAAATGAGTAAATATAAGAAGTATATTTTATATCTAATGTTGAAAGGAGACATAGAATGGAAAACCACTTTAATGTCGGCTTTGATGATTTAAGAGAGGTTGTGCATGGTCAAAGAGCTATCATGAACATCTCAAATATAAGGTTTTAATTGGGCTTGTAAAATATCACTTGATCTTATTTTTGACAAAATACAATTGAATATATTGTATGTTAATATCAGACAACAAGGTACAACTCTCAATTAAAGATGACTGGATTAATTGAGTATTGTACCTTGTTCTCTGATGTTAAAATACAATATATTCAATTGTATTTCTTCAAAAAGATCAAGTGCAAGCCTAGTTAACACCTCATATTTAAGATGTGTATTGAAATATGTTTTTTGCCTAAACAACGCCTCACTCTGGCCACCTTAATTGAACTGCAATGGCTTTGTGCTATTTGACATCATTTGTAGGCTTTGTTCTAATTCGCCCATGATTTAATGGCTATTTCTAAATGTAGGATTTCCATATGAAAGAGAGTAGAACCATGCCTCATGTTCATGATAGCTCTTTGACCATCCTCAACCTCTCTTAATTCATGAAAACCAATGTAAAAGTGGTTTGTCATTCTATGTCTCCTTTAATTTATTCTATGTCACCTTGAATATTATCCAGGCTCCAGGCCTCAGGCCCAGCTGAAGGGAGTATCAGTGTCTCTGGTGGACTGCCGCAGAAAAACCAAGAACGTGAAACAAGAACAAGAGAAGGAAGAAGACAAGGATCCGGACGTGCAGCCCTCTGGTAAGAAGAGAACTACAGAAATTATTCAGTTACAGATTCATCCATATCCTGTTTACTGTTACTGGCGTCACTAAGTCATTAAAGTGTAGCTCCGGAGTAAGTTTAAACATAGCCCTTTTGCACGAGCCTTCTAACAGCAATATATTTCGCATGGAATGAAAGAATTTCAAATAGCATAGACCTAACGCGAACGCGAAACATGTTACATTGAGTCAACGGCACCTCAAATCTTACTTTCGGTTTCGAATAATGAGGTTCTATTGATTCAGTGTAAAGTGCTTGTTTGTTTCTGCGTTAGGTTAAGCTGTACCAAATTAATTTGTTCCACTCGCTAACTGGTGCATTTAGCATGCTCCTTCGAAAGGGCTAAGCTTGAATTCATTCCAGAGCTGTCCTTCAAGTAATTCTCAGTTAGCAACTAAGTTGGTTGCAATGCAATGTCCCATTGGCAGCCAACTAAGCTGCAGCTAAGTTGGCAACTCTGCTTTTGGGAAATGGACGCCAGGTTTATTCCTTCATAAATGGGTTCAGTGTGTGACACCACTCAGCTTGTCTCATATTGGCAGTTAAATTTCGCCCGGTTACATTGAAAGGTAAAATTTAGGCACTGAGTTAGCACAGTATTAAAGCTGTGCAAGGCTACGTAATTCTGAGACTTGGACACAAAAGTTTAAAAAGCATACAAATCTCTGGTCCCTCCCCCTGTCCCTACTACACTCAACGTTGTCTCAAACCCCTCCCTCGCTGAAGCACGTTTGCAGTGGCTTGGTCACAGCTGTGATGGACAGGCCTGAACCTGATTGGTGGAAGGCTACAGGGGGCGCTGTGATAGACAGGCAGCTATCCCTCCCTCTGAACCTGATTGGTGGAAGGTTACAGGGGGCGCGGTGATAGACAGACAGCTATCCCTCCCTCTGAACCTGATTGGTGGAAGGCTACAGGGGGGCGCGGTGATAGACAGGCAGCTATCCCTCCCTCTGAACCTGATTGGTGGAAGGCTACAGGGGATGCTGGATTTTTACAACAGTGATTACAGGGTTTAGATAGTGATAGTGAGAACCCCTGATCTATTGCACAATGAGGGCAATACAGTTTGAGAACTCCTTACTCTTCTATTGCACATTGAGGGCAAAAATGCTTCAATTCTGACCATGATATTTAGCCACAACAAAGCACAAAGGTGTATAATGTAAAACAAGGAAAAAATGGTCACGGTGCAGGTAAGTTTACCCACACATACATGATGCAACATAATTTACATGCCAACAGACCTATTGGCAGTGCTGGTAATCATGGAGTTACAATCATGGTGTGTTGTTTTTGTTCAGTAACGAGTAATATAATTAATGAAGTGTTTTCATGGTTATAACGCCGTTTCCGTTACAATCAATGGAAGGCTTATGGCGCATACGTGTCATGTCATGCACATTCTTTTCTTTTTCTCGTGGAATTCTCCTCACACAGATAAGCTTGCACACATCAAATGGCAAGATCAGAGGTTTGCAACGCTTGGTACTCATGTTTTGATGTGTTGACATATCCCTGACTACATAAAAAAATAATACAACACAGCTCCTTCTCCCTCATTAGAAAGGGCAATCCTGACAATTTCTACTCAAACAATATGCCAATTTTAAACAGAAATCCTACCTTTTCCAAAGGTGAAAACTAGACGGTAAACCTTTACCGTCCGTTCTCACAGAATCTCGCGGGTACTGTTACAGTTACAAAACCAAAGAAAATAGCATTCATTTTTAGAGTTTTAAAATGCTTTTAGATCGTTTAGAGGTATAAGTAGGTCGTTTGTTTGACATTGTTACTAGGCAACCGGCATAACGGCGAGATTTCAACGTCATTTCCGGCCGTCAGAGTTTACTGTCTAGTCTTCACCCTAATAGAAAGGTGAAATCTCTAAACTTCTATTACCGTCTCAATGCTCCCCCAGGGTGTTCACATAAGCCATTGACTCGCATGTCGATTCTGCATTTCGGCTACATGGCCAACCCAGACAACAATTGCCATGTACGAGATGTAAAGATGTTTTCAGAGGTTTAAGTCCTTTCACTCGGCAGCCATCTTGGGGTTTGGGGAGTTATTTGGGATTAGTAAGTGCAGGCCCTATCTAAATAAATGGGAAATATTCAGATCTCCAAATGGACTCAATTAAATGTATTCATTTTAAAAGTGAATGGTTTGAATCCTTGTTTAATGGAGTGAATGATGAATGGTGCCAATGTCGTCACAGACGTAGCTCAAATAGCAATTTTACAGACTTTATTTTAAACGTGTATTTACTTACTGCGTACCTGTGTGTGTGTGTGTTCATTGTAGACGAACGTCAAAAGTTACGTTACATAAAACAACCAACATAGTCTTGATTGGCATGAATGGTTATCATTTAAATTCACATTCAACATATGGTTATAAATCAAAGTGGACCCGAAAGTCACGTTTATCTGTCCATTCACTCTCCGGCCAAAACGTGCCTATGCTAAACCAGAAGTTAGCATGACTTCTGTTCCCCATAGGAAAAGGTAGTGTCTTTTTGGCTGTGCTGCCTGGAAGGTGTAGTTGGGGGCAAAAAACACCATTAGCCTAAGCTTTCTGAATTCAGCCAATTTTGCGTTACGCTACTCTTAGGCTAGTAACAAACCATCAAAAAGTGCTTTAGTTTTCGAGATACCCCTACCCGTGGTAGAACTAAACCCAACCATGTTTTTCTTCATGTTTAAGGTCTCCCATATATGAAATGGATTCTTGGACATAAATATTTTACTGCAAAGATGGTTAAATTCGTAGATATTGTCATACACCCCATAAGTAGTTGATGGTTGTGCTCAACATTGAGCCGCGCCCTCATTGAAGCTGCAAGTCCGCAGCTGGGGGCTTCTTGATTGTTTAAGGCAACGTTCTGTTTCACTTTTGTTCGACAGCGGTCTTTTATATTAAATAACAGTCTGTTATTAACACTGCTTGTCATGCAAGTGGAGTGGAGAATCGCTGCTGTCCCCGCTCTTAGTAGACATGTTGAGTTGTGGGAACGGTGGGTTTGACTGAACTAGCAAGCTAACTGGTTAAAGGGTAGCTCTGGAGTAAGTTTAAGCATAGCCCTACTGCACGATAGATACTTCGGCCAAAAGATTTTATCTCCATACGTAGTCTGGTCCAACCTCCGTTTCTCTCGGTTGCTCTACAATTTAGCCAATCAGCACACAGTTTAGAGCGATGTCTCTGAACTTGCGACAGTTTTGAAGTCCTACAGTATAGGAACGCGTTTGTTATTCTCCCCCCTACTTTCGAATTACATTTACAAAATTGGTACGTGACATTTAATATCCATGATCTTGAGAACTTATCGCCACTACAATGTTAAAATAGATCAAAACTTGCCAGAGATCTGTTATTACTGAATGCGGAAGTTGGAGGCATGAGTGCCAGGTGAGAGAATACGTCATATCCAAACGGAAACCCATTTCAATTGCATTTGGCCAGACTGTTATGGAGTCAACAGTTGGCTTTCGCCCAGGCTAATTGCACAAGCCTTCTAACAGCAATATATTTAGCATGGAATGAAAGAATTTAGAAAAGCATGGACCTAACGCGAACTCGAAACACTCTGGATTTTCCGGATTTTTCCTGTAAGGTAGTTAACTTAGTATTACAACACGGATTTCTTGAAAATAAACCCAAGATTAAATGTTTACTATTCCAGCAACAGCAATATCCTCATACGAGGCCGTCACCGTTAATAGAGCTGAAGAACGGGGAGTTCCTTCCGTGTATTTGGCCATCGTTCGGCCACCATAAAATGCACCGAAAATAGTGCTTTGTTGTCATTATCATATCATTTTCATTACATGGAGCAAATTCACATCTGAAAATGGTGGTGTTGTTGTTTCACGCTTGTTCCCCTCTACACTAAGATGGAAAGAAATTATGTCTGTGGCGAAGTGAAGCCAGTAAGAAAGATTGTTATATCAAGTATTTCGTAGAGGATTCCAAAAGGACAACAGGTAGCACGGTCTCACAATGTCAGCAATTCTACCGTACTCTACTTTGCAAGCAACGTTAATTGACGTCAGATTCCTAAGCTTTATGTTTTTAATAAGTTACGATCTAGTAGCTCCATGGTCAAAGAATTCTTCAACCGTGAGAAGTGAAAATAAGCAATCAGATTGGCTGCTGCCTACGATATCGCTCTAAAATTTGCATGTTATTCTGCACTGCTCAACTTTTACCGCTGGCTCTGCTCATCTTGCTGCTCTACGTCACATTTAACCATCGTTAATTGGAATGCTTAGAACACAGATCACCGCTTCGTGTTAACAAATATGAGGCCGTACAGAACATTGGAACAAATCCCATTGAAGTGGATGGAGGATTCTACAGCAATATAAAGAGCCGTGTAATAATGAAATATAATTGGCATAATAGGGGACAAGATAGATTCTTCGGTAGTATTAAACCATTTTTTCCTGTCAAACAGGGAAAGGACTGAAGCACCACCGTTGCACTTGGTGTGGGAAGAGATTCACAAGTCAACAAGATCTCAAACAACACCAGCACACTCACACAGGAGAGAGACTGTATCACTGTACTCAATGTGGCAAGACTTTTACCCATAAAGGAGTTCTTGAACAACACCAGCGCACTCACACAGGAGAGAAGCTGTACCACCGCTCTGAGCATGGCAAGAGCTTCTCGCGAGAGAAAAGTCTCAAACGACACCAGCATACTCACACAGGAGAGAGGCCGTATCACTGCACTCAGTGCGACAAGAGCTTTTCTCTGAAAAGAGCTCTTAAAGAACACCAACGCACTCACACAGGAGAGAGGCCGTACCACTGTACTGAGTGCGGAAAGAGCTTTTATCGAGAGGAAAGTCTCAAAATACACCAGCGCATTCACACAGGGGAGAGGCCGTACCACTGCACTCAGTGTGGCAAGAGTTTCAATCAGATGGGGGCACTAAATCAACACCAACGCATTCACACAGGAGAGAGGCCATATCACTGTACTCAGTGTGGCAAGAGCTTTAACCAAAAGGGAGCTCTTCAACGTCACCAGAACACGCACACAAATGAGAAGCCATACTACTGCACTCGGTGTGGTAAGAGCTTCACAAGACACACAGGCCTGAAAGAGCACTTTCACATGCACACGAAGAGACCGTACCATTGCACTCAGTGTGGAAAGAGCTTCAATCAAGAAGGAACTCTCAAAAGACACCAGCGCACTCACAAACTGCACGTCTCTGCTTAGTCCATATTTAACAACGTTAAGTAAATAAAAAAGTTTCTCACTACTTTGATGAGAGGTAGTGTCAACTATATGGTGATGTTGGTGAAATAATAAAATTTTTAAAATTGATGTACGTACAACCAAACTTGATCTCTTTTAAAGCAATTCTGTGGAGTGAATCAACACATTGCCTTGCGGTTTTAGAGTGCTAAGTGCAGCGCTACAGGCTACTGTTTTACTTGAGCTACAGTATGAGGAGTGTCGAAGTCTGTTGGCATGTCCTACCACAGACAAGGTTTATCAAAGGCCATAACTAAAGTTGATGGTTGTGCTCCACATTGAGGCTGCAAGACCGCAGCTGGGGACTTCTTGATTTGTTGAGGCAACGTTCTGTTTCACTTTTTGCTCAACAGCAGTGTTTTATATTAAATAACAGTCTGTTATTAATGCTGCTTGTCACGCAAGTGGAGGTGGAGAAATGCTGCTGTCCCCGCTCTTAGTAGACGTGTTGCGTTGTGGGAACGGTGGGATTGACTGAACTAGCAAGCT
>JAODXP020000035.1:1026802-1056709 GCA_027497455.2 Sardinella longiceps | reverse complement strand
AGAATCTTATATGCATTTTATGTTGTATAAGAATCTCAGATGGGGTTTGTACGACTGCCAAACCACATGCAAAATACATTGCATATATGAAGCTTATAACTTCTCATATGGAAAAGTTTTATTTAAACTTTACAATGTTTCTATGTTTTATGTGATTCACACATTGGTGAAATTAAAGGAATGTTTCACCTTTTTATGAAAATTGGTCAGTCATCCTCTTCCCTGAAGTTACATATGTGGGTAAAAGCATTTTGTCCCTAGTGCATGCGTTTTAGCTTAGCATAGGTGCTGGAATGTAAAGTAGCCAGATAGCAACTCTTTGGCTACATTACATTCCAGTGCCTATGCTAAGCTAAAAGCTAAAATTTGGATTGCCAGACCAATGATTTTTCCCACATATGCAACTTCAGGGAAGAGGATGACTGACCAATTTACATAAAAAGTTAAAGTATTCCTTTATTTTCACCAATGTGTGAAGCACATAAAACATAAACAAAAACATTGCAAATGTATTTTGCATGTGGTTTGACTGCCCTACAAACCCTGAGATTCTTATACAACATATAGGCCTAAAACATTGTAAAGTTTATATAAATCTTTTTTCAGATGGGACGTGTCATATACAATTGAAGAGTTCAGATGCAAAACCCCCTAACTCCACTTGACCACTTTTTGAGAAAAAGGCCATTTTTTATCAGGCGTTTACAGTGTTTTGATTGTAAACAGATATTTTAGACACAGCGGGGAGCAGGTTTTATTTTATTTTTTTCACAAAAACATTTCATTTACATATTCTAGATTTATACAGGATTCACACAATATCATTAACTCAGTTTTCACAAAAATGGTGTTTAGGGGTTTTGCATCTGAACTCTTTAATTCTTACATGGTGCAAAGCTGTATAAGTTTAACATTATAAGGATTTTATATGGATTTTGCATGTGGCCTGAGTCCCCTATAAACCCCATATAAGACTCTTATACAACATAACAAAAACATTGTACAATGAAGTTTCACAGTATGTGCATTTTACATGGATTTTGTATGAGCTTTGAGTTCCCTATAAAATATATATAAGATTCTTATACAACATGTAGGAAAAATGTAAGTTTCATATAAATCTTTTTTCGTATGGGAGCAGTGCCAAATATCAAACCAGTTTTTTGGTAACCTGGCTCTAGCTCTGGAAAACCAGTTCCAACTCAGCACAAACTGAAACTGGTCCCATAAACAAGAACGTCAGGTGCTGAAAGTTCACTTAACTTGCAAACGTTTTGAGTGTAGTTTGCTGACAACTTCAAAATTGCAGCACACATACTCTTTCATTAAAATAACAGGATTTTAAAGATAGTACATGTACAACTTCTCACTAACTATGTAAAAATATTTGAGGGAAAAGGTGAACTAAACGTATCTGCGTTAATATTGCTTTTTTCAGCAACAATAGTTTAGCAGTAGTCCATTGTACGTTACTAGGACAACAGGTTTGTGCATTGATGTAGCAACGCAGCACTAGCACTGGCTCTTGGCATAATAATCAATAATAATCGACAGCACCTGGTTCGTGGTGGGGGAAAAGAGGTATGTGAGAGCATTATAGACCCAACCAGAAAAAAATCTACCCATGATCTCCAAAGATTCTTTGAAAAATACTGGAACATAATTTGTTTTTGTTAGCCAAGTGACAGTGACAGTGAAACGGTAGGTAACAGTTACACAAGCGGGCATATCAAAACGAAACCTAATCAATTCAGTATGGCCAAGGAGGCAATTTTCTCAACTCAGCCTGGAAAAATCAGAAATCAAGTAGGCTGAAGGAGGCAAGCTTATAATGCTATATATTGCTGCATGGCAATATTATTGTGTTTGGCTACAAATAAAATTGAATTGAATTGAATATTCAAGTTCATATCCATTTAGATGTATGCAGTTGCAGTTTGTTCTTTTAACTGTAATTTATGGCTCTAGTACACCTGCTTTTAATTCCATCAACACCAATACAGCTGATACTGACTACTACCAGGGGTCCACTTCCCACCAGATCATTGTCAGAGCTTCAACTGACCTCAAGCTCATTAGGTCTGCTCAACAAAAAACATGTTCCTTTAATTGTTGTGAACAATGTACTTATTTTGTATGAAACTAGTATAGGTTACAAAAAGTTTAGTTTACAGAACATTGCAAATGACAACCCGACCCCCAAATCAATCTCTTCAATCTAGTGTATTGGGATGTCTACTATATTCTTTGTACGATTTTTCTTTTTAATAAAATACCACTACAAAACCAAGCTTTTTAATTGCAGTAAAATTAATATGTAGAGATCAGAACTTTACAAAGTAAAACTGCAAAAGGTATGATGGGTAAAGTATGACTGTGCACCATAGTAGGCAATATCCAAATATTATTTTCTTTATAAATGCACCCCTCTACACACAATCACCTCATCTAGTGTGCAAATTGTTCACAGAACGACCTTTCCCGAGATCTACGTCCTCCCCCACAACACACGTTCATCAAAAAACATATTTACCCAAGTTTCTCAACTCTGCAGTTTTGGTGATAAAGACCAGAGCATAACATTTCCACTCCTGTGTCCAGTAGTCTTTCATTATTACTCAGATCCAGCACTCTGAGCTTTGAGGAGTGTGAAGTCAGAGAATGGGCCAGATAGGAACAGCCCTTCGCTGTCACATCACATTTTCGAAGCCTGACAAAAAAAGTATTTAAAATACTTACAAAACACAAACATTCTTTCCTTACACCAGGCAATGCCCCTCTAAACACATATATCAATAAAGTACACCTACATATACATACCCTCTACCAGTCTGAATCCCCCACATACTGTACATACCCACACACTCAGCCACAACTTGAAGTCTAGACTAGCCTTACCACCTCCTCACTCTACAATCACCAACCTAGAATATGAGGGGTTGAAATAAGGAACCAACAAGACACGTGGTCGTGTTTGATCTTGAATGAATCCTTAATATGGGCAGTGGTGTGATCATAGTGTTCTGACAATCTTATGACCTGTATGCCATTTGAGCATTCATATGAACAAATATCTATATTGCAGTGTGCATACTAATTAATTACAGTCCTGTTAAAACCATTGTCTTGGGTCGATGGGCCAACCAGGATTAAAGACACCATACTGCTAAAGATGAAGAAATGGAGAGTGCTGCGTTGGGTCAATTGCTTGAAGAAAAAATCAGGTGCTCATCAGAAAGGACATGAGAACTTCAAATTGTGACTATCCCCAGTGTGAGTCTCTGTTATTGTCATCCTTGCAGGAAGGCCACTCTAGCCTGCTCTCTTGGTATGATTTTGTTTATCCTTACTTTGGGATATCTGACTATCATTCTGTCTATGCTTTATTTGATTATGCCTTGTATTCAGTTTAATATTATGGTAACACTTTGCGGTAAGGGTACATGAATTATCATGAATTCATGCATGATTTTCATTCATGATTCATGCATCACTTCATCTCTGAATATCGAATGACTCATCAGGTATTAGCATGAATTCATTGTTTATCATTAATGACCTCCTGCTGAAATAGCAGATGATCTTAAGCATTAATTACTCTGGGTACATCATCATGAGTCATGACTAATTACACATGATCATGATGTTTTTGTTCAAAAGAATTTGATATAATAAAATTCCTTATTTAGCCTACTTTGGCCTAGTTCCTCATATCTATCCCATACGTCAACTAAATTTTTAGTGTAGTGGTTAAGGACCCGGACTCTAGTGGGTTGGTAGTGTAGAAGTTGGGGGTTCGAATCCTGGCTGCCACCGTTATGCACTTGAGCAAGGCACTTAACCCTCTCTCTGGGAGACTTGCCCTGAACTAATTGATAGTTGACAAAATGTCGCTTTGGATAAAAGCGTCTGCTAAATGCATAAATGTAAATGTACATACATGAAAACGCTTACATGAAATGATACATACCACAGTTCCTCCAGTTTGCAGTTGTGATGACAAAGGCCCGAACATAAAAGTTTCACCCCTGAGTCCTTCAGCCCATTGTCACTCAGCTCCAGCACTCTGAGGCTTGAGGGGTTTAAGTTCAGAGCAGAGACCAGATAGGAACAGCTCTTCTTAGTCAGATTACATCTTCTCAGCCTATAGAAAAAATATGCATATTTTCAGGTTAATTAACTGGCTTTACCTTTGAGGGGACTTCATAGCAGCCTTCATAACACAGAAATAAATACTGACTTATACAGTTTAAATTTATACTTTTAAAGTAGGCTAGGTTGGGCAGTCACAATATACTTTTCTAATACATTTCATTCATATCTGCCCATAACTGCCAGGGCTCTAGAGTGCGACCAATTTGGTCGCACATGCGACTTAATTTTTCAGTAGTGCGACTAAAAAAAAAAAACGGAGGTCGCACCGGTGCGACCAGCATTTCGGGGAAAAATCTTATTTGGGTTCTGCCTTGGCACCACATCATGGTTTAAACATATCAGAATTATAAAAAGGCAGAACCTTCATCTGGTTGGCCATAGTCCAGTGTGTGTGTGTGCGTGCGTGCGCACTCGCGCATGTGAGTGCGTGTCTCACCTACCAGGTAGCTAGGTAGCTACTTAACTAGATGAGAGAAGGCAGTGTGTTATGATACGATAAGGCAAACATGTGATGCACTGCATCTACTGTAAAGAGTGCTGAAAGGCGATGGCTGGTAATAGTTCATTTCAATAGTTCATCCCATTATTGATGATTACCGAGTACAGACCCCTCCCGTACGGGTGGCGGTCCGGGGAAATAAAAACAGAACATCCAGCCAGTTGCAGCTGAGTTGCAGTTAGCCTATGATTTATTTCTTATAAAGTAGCCACTGTCCCGTTTTTTCATCCCTATTTTTGCCTGACTATGAAAACTAACTCACTCTCTCTCTCTCGACATCAACATTTATAATTGACTATTTTCTCCTCGCCAATCCATTTAGCGAATTTTACCGCGGAACCGCGACAATGGCCTTTCAACCTATTTGCCGGTTTAGCAAACGCAGGTCTTTGTATTTAATTTCAGCACTATCTCCTTCAAACAGTTCAGGTGTCTACGCTATGTTCAGTAGATAGGTAGGATCTAAGTTTCCTTTCTCTCACCCCAACGAATCTAAGAGACAGGGGAGTAGACTTTTTCCTTAAAGGGGCAACAGCATAAAAAACAAAACAAAACAAAAAAACCATTTGATTTATTTAATTGTTATTCTGTTCATATTATACAAAAAATGATAGGTGTATGACTTCTGCCCATGATTTAATGGCAGCAGTAGATAAATTATAGCAATAATCTCTCTTTTTGGGTTATTTCCCTTTGAGCATATAGATGGGTGCAGACAGGTGGGGCCCACATTTAAAGTGGTTACTGTAAGACAGGGCTATTCAATTAGTTTTCCAAGGGGGCCACATTTAGAATCCAAGAACTTGAGCTGGGCCGCAAACTTTTCACGGTCACTATTTTCAAATAATCAAATCGCAACACATTGATTAGAAATGCATATTTGCTTTGTTTTAACAATAACTTTGCATGTTAACAATAGCTACAAAGTATTTATTTACAAAATTTACATTTTTAAATTACCAGAACAGAATATTTTAATACCATAACTTTGTTTTTAAAGTGAATTATTCATCCCTAAATGTCCTATTACAGAACTTATTTTGCACTCCAACAGGTAGGCTAAAAGAAAAATTTCAAATAACAGGTAAACACGCAAGGACTCTAATATAATTACAGTTGTCATAAGATGAAATGCTGCATCAATAGACCAAACCGGCTTAAAAAAAACAAAAAATACAAAGGCTGTGCAACAGCGCCAAAATCCTCTGGTGGCCAAAACCGGAATTACAAGTACTTGCTTAGAATCGCCATAGAGAATGAACAGTGGAAAATACCTTAAAAAATATTTCCTAATGTATTAATGACACCTAAATTGACGTAGTTTGGGGACATATTATCTCTTTATTAATATTCTGCAAATTATAAGGTATATATTAAGCTTCGGAGACTGGTGACAATATTTTAGTTTTAAAGGTGATGAATCACGTCGGCCACATCTGGGCCGTGTCCGGGCCGCATCTGGGCCGTGTGCAGGCCGGATGTGGCCCGTGGGCCGCCAATTGAATAGCCCTGCTGTAAGAGGTCTACCACTTCCTACAACCCTTGACAGACATTATTATAACAATAATAATAACAACAAAAACAACAACATCAATAACAACAACCATTTTAAAACCTTGTAAACTGCGATGGAGTGCTCGAAAATTTGGGTGCACCTAACTTTGTCCTGGTGCACCCAAGAAAAAATTTGGGCGCACCAGTGCAACCAGTGCAAAAAGTTAGTCTAGAGCCCTGACTGCTTATTTTGATTTCTGAAAGTTGGCAACCCAAGAATAGCCCTACCAGTAGGCTAAGCTTAGCATAGGCCTACTATACCCTACTTCACTGTTTAGTTGAACATTAATCTAACATGGCCGGAGTTCATTTTGAGGACATATAATAAAAGGATATGGTTGTTGGCTGGTGTTGACTCCTCCAGTTTAGACAGTCTCCACTGTTACATTTTACATTTACATTTACATTACATGTTTATGCATTTAGCAGGCGCTTTTATCCAAAGCGACTTACACAAGAGGATTAACAATTAAGCTACAGAGGAGTGCTAGAAAGAAATTATCACATGGGTCTTTAGAGTGAGGTAATGCTAGGACAAGAGGTGTTCTCTGAAGAGCTGGGTCTTCAAGAGTTTCTTGAATACAGAGAGGGACGCCCTAGCGTGGAACAAACACAAGAAAAGAGTCTGGATTGTCTTGTGCGAGGTGCTGGGACAGCCAGAAGGCGTTCCTTTGATATCCGGAGTTGGCGAAGAGTGACTTTTGACTTTTACATCTTACACCGCGACTTACAATTCTCATCACTTTAGCCTACACGCGGTGAGTTGTTGTTGATAATGCAAAACCCCTGAGCGTATTCTCAGCAATGTGCATTTACTATTCCATCAAGTGGAATGGATTCTTCAGCAATGAAATGAAGACAACTTTGCCATTAGATTAACGGTGTTAATTTATATATTGTCCGAAGAGTCTGGCGTTATGCTGTTAACGGCCCACCACTATTATTGATTCAAATTAATTTTTTGAATGATTGCCCTTCTTTATATTACTTATTGCCGAACATTAAAATGATTTTAACAAGAAATGCATACTACTTATAAGCATACACTGTGACCAATTATTTGCAATTCACCAATATTGGAGTAGCAATACCTTTCTCCACCATACTCAGTTCACACTCTCTAGGATACCATGAACTGGTTTTACTAAATAAGGATATGAACATACAAACTTAACACAATCTTTTTCACACTTGGTGAAATACACAAACAAGCACAGCATGAATTAAATACAAACTCATTCAGCATGAGTTTTGGCATACTGAGAGCTAACTTCTCATGGACTGTGGATCTGTTTTTTAT
Source organism: Sardinella longiceps (assembly GCA_027497455.2). Classification (NCBI taxonomy): domain Eukaryota; kingdom Metazoa; phylum Chordata; class Actinopteri; order Clupeiformes; family Clupeidae; genus Sardinella; species Sardinella longiceps. The sequence continues at coordinate 1,049,201 of JAODXP020000035.1, read as the reverse complement.
AGGACCAGGGGCTGTATTCTCAAAGAATCTTAACTTTAGGAGTACTCCTAAACCGCACTAAAAGTTTTTATGTAGGAGTTATTTCTTAAAAGTAATTCACAATGCCTCTGAGACCTACTTTTAGCTGGGATAAAAGGCAACTCTTAGGATAAAATAAAATCTGTGTTGCTATGGTTGACGTCAGCTCTCATGCACGAGCTTGCTTGCATTTACAACGGTGATTGGCTAATGAGTGACAGGTGGGCGTCATCTGTGCTGCATGCTGCGGGAGTGGGAGACCCCGTTTACACAAACACAGATAACCATAAAGACGCACATGTTTCTCTGCGGTTGCACCTCTCTGTTACACTTATCCGAAGGTGAAGACGGAGAATCTCACGAACTGCGGGCAAGGTGGAGATGTCGGAGAACCCCGTCTTCAGAGATTTGTGTAACTACCCATAACCGGAGCTCTAGCACCAAAGACAGTTGGAGCAAACGAGAAGCACCTACGTTCGCGCATAGCAGTTCTATTTTCACAAGGGGCACCACCTAGTTTTGAATGATGTCAGGACTTTTACCAATAAATCGTCTTTTTGGAGTTATCAGGTTTTTTTGGCATGTATCTCTCATATTCTGTAAGTGTTAAACATGATTTCAAGACTAATGTTGTAAACTGTTACTGTTGGTATTTCTATCAGATGAAGGCTGCCAGGCAGTAAATAGCCTACTAAAATTTCAAGTTGTTAGCGAGCTAACGCTAGCGATCTAGCTAACGTAATGTTTTACATTTATATTTGAGATTTAATTTATTGACAGCCTGTGGGTAACATTACTGAGTTCATTTTAACTGGACAGAGCAAACGTAAACATAGTTTACAGCAATATGTGAGGTTTGAGCAAAGTCCAAAACGACTAGCTTATAGTTAGCATATAGCTATGTCGTCATGGTAACTGCCAAACAAACCCTCTCTGTCTAAAGCTAAAAAGCAGACTTGGTTCATACAACATTGTTTTGCAGAGGAGCGATTGAATAGTCATTTGTTGGTTTCATTAATGATCACAGACAATATTATGGCACACATACATTAATATCATTCTATAATTTCTTAAGGGAAAATGTTAATGATGTGACGTAACGTTAATGTGACACTGCTACTAATGCAGACCGAAACACTTCACGTTTGTGGCCATCTGCCACGATGTTGCTCCCTTGAAAGATCTTTGATAAAACTGTGACGTGGTGGTTAATTGTCACCGCCTTTCTTAGCCGTTTTTGATGTTTGTGTAAATGCGATTGTTTTCTTACTCGGGGAGGGGAAGATAACCGGTTTCTCGAAGACCCGGGGTAATGTAAACTAAGCAGGAGAGTGAGAGATCTCAACGGAGATCCCAAGCCTCAATTGAAACGGTAACGAGACTTGCGGTTAAATGATAAAGTCACGTTGCACCGTTTTTACTGCATGTTTGAGAGCACATGTAGAAAGAGTAGAAGTACACAAATTAAACTTGACCGTAAAAAAATTGCATATATTTTAACATGCGTTTTGGTGGCGTGTTTGCATTCCTTGTAAGCTGCATATTCATTCCTTAATGATGGATGCTGAAATAAATGATACTTCACGTGCGTTTCGAAAGATTAAGGACGTAATACATGCAATCGCGATGTGTTAGGAGTTGGTCTTAGTGACTTAGAAGTCCTCTTGACTACTCCTAAGCTGTCCCAGACTTAGGTGCTACTTTTAGCGCTAAATTGTTTTGTGAATTACTCTTATCCCAAAAGTTAGGAGTCCTAAAGTTACGACTGGCACGCCCATTTTTTTTAGGAGTTTATCCTAAATTTGGCTGTTAGGAGCTACTTTTAGCCTTAAGATTCTTTGAGAATATGGTCCCAGAAATAATGACCTGTTTTATTGTTAATTAACTGAAGAAAGTTAGAAGTCATCCAGTACTTAATATCCTCAAGAAACGCCAATAATGACTGTATGGAATAATGCTAACCCTATGAAAAAGGAATGTAATCAAAGTAACTAGCAATTCTAAATTAAGCACTTTTTTGCAATATCGGCAGGTACCCCGTGAGTAATATGTCTTCTGGACACACACACACACAACCGACAGTCTGTCAGTCACCTACACACACTTGCAAACTACATTAGATGACACTTACCATAACATCTCCAGTTTGCAGTTTTGATGACCAAGTCCAGAACATAAAATTTCCACTCCTGAGTCTCCCAACTGGTAATTGTTACTCAGTTGCAGCATTCTGAGACTTGAGGACTGGGCGGTTAGAGCAGAGACCAGAATGGAACAGCTCGCCAGTGTCAGATTACAATATCTCAACCTGAGAAAAGAATGTTACATATGAATATTAATCACCAGACAGACATTGTATTCACACACTGTACCACACTTTCTCTAATATCACTCCCCATGGGTCTCTTAGGAAGGACTGCCTCTGCTGTTGCCTCTAGCCTAGGCTAAGTTGGCCACTGAACATCCCTACTGGTATGTTGAACTGCCATGCACCATACCTTGGTTATGCTGTAATAGTGTAGTACTGCCACACACTCTACATATGCCCTCTCGTACAACTCGCTCTTTCTTTCTCTCTCTCCCTCACTCTACTCACTTAGACATATTATGTGAGATACATATACTATACAGTGCTAACCTGCTAGACTGGCTCTTTTATTTCTTCTGCCCCAATAATCTATAATCATCTCTGCTGTCTGCTGTCCACTGCCTGACTCCATACCATCAATCCCAAAATTATGATCCATCACTAGACCACTCACTGGGCCCCAGGCAGTCGGGTTGTACCCATGAGGTGTGGTTCTGCTCAAGGCATCTTCCTGAAATGAACTACTACAAACAGACAGATTTTTTTTACCTTACTCATGGATGATCATTGTACTGTCTGTAAAGTGTAGCAAGGCAAATATAACGTATTTTGTGCTCTACAAATAAACTGAAGTTGCGTGCTTCTTTTATGTTTCATAAAATTCTTTACATACACGGGAGATAAACACAAACGGGAGATATGTGGGATAATGGTTATCGAGGTGACCGGTTCTACAGAAATAATGTCTCGGTGGAGTGTAACTCTGTGCAAAGTGGAGTTCATGTACAAACAGTTTTTCTGTCATACAATTGTTTCGTAAAAGGCCACTGTGTTACTTACAGAGCTGATGAGACCATTGGCAGCAGCCTCAGAATAACTTCATCTGGACTGAGGACTTCAGTTTCATCTTTCTCCGGGGTCATCAAGCACCTCTCCAGGTCAAACTCAGCCAACTGTTCTTCTGACATCTCAAACTGAATTCTCTGAGTCTTCCAGTATCTTGGTAAAAGCACGTCTACATAGAGAGTTCTTGAGCTTATGTCAATGTTCTCCACTGCAGCATGGTGATTCATCTCATTCAGACAATAAAACAGGTTGATCCCCCTGTTTGAATTATTTTTTCCACCATATGTATTCCACTTATGAACGTAATCATACTTGTACAGAAAGTCATAATCATCAATGACAAAATCATAACTATGTTCATCTCTTATCTTCTGCTTGATATGTTGGACTGTTTGCTCATAGCTCTGTGATTGGCTGTTGTTCTGTGGAAGCAAATCTCTTAAGAGATTCTGATTAGATTCCAGAGAGAGGCCCAAAAGAAAGCGGAGGAAAAGGTCCAGATGTCCACTCTTATTCTCCAAGGCCAGGTCCACTGCAGTCTTGTGTAGGTCATGAAGTGTTTCAGCTCTGAACAGAGCAGAGAGCTCAGAGGTTTCCTGTTGATCATGTATGCTTTCCTGTTTGTTGCTGAAGCAGAGGAACACATATAAAGCTGCAAGAAACTCCTGGATGCTCAGATGCACAAAGCTGAAGACCTTCCCTTGGGACAGTGCGGACTCCTCTCTGAACATCTGAGTACACACACCAGAGTATACTGATGCCTCTGTGAGATCAATGCCGCACTCTTTCAAGTCTTCCTCATAGAAGATCAGATTTCCCTTCATCAGCTGTTGGAAGGCCAGTTTTCCAAGATTGAAAATCACCTCCTCATGTCTATCTTTCCTCTCTGTGTACTTGTCCCTTTTCATGCTTGTCTGGATGATCAGAAAGTGTGTGTACATTTGAGTCATATTCCTTGGCATTTCTACTTTGTCTGACTCATATGATGTTTTCTCTATAACAGTGGCTGAGATCCAGCAAAAGACTGGAATGTGGCACATGATATAAAGGCTTCTGAATGACTTCAGGTGTGTGATGGTTCTGCTGGCTAAGTTCACATCACTGAGTCTTTTCTTGAAGTACTCCTCTCTCTGTGGATCATTAAAACCCCTTATTTCTGTCACCTGGCTCACATACTGACGAGAGATCTGATTGGCTGCTGCTGGTCGAGAGGTGATCCAGAGAAGAGCAGAGGGAAGCAGATTCCCCATGATGAGGTTTGTCAGCAACATGCCCACTGAGGATGGTTCTGTCACATCACAACACCTCAAGCTGGATTGGAAATCCTGAGGCAGTCGATACTCATCCAGACCATCAAAGATGAACATGACTCGGTGTTTTGAACTGGTGAAAAGTCTCGGATCTTTGATGTCTTCATAAAAGTGCTGAACAAGATCTACAAGACTGAATTTCTTCTCCTTCAACAGGTTCAGCTCCCGAAAAGGAAGAGAAAATATAAAGTGGACATCCTGATTATTTTTTCCTTCAGCCCAGTCCAGAATGAACTTCTGCACAGAGACGGTTTTTCCAATGCCAGCAACTCCTTTTGTCATCACTGTTCTGGGTTTGCCTTGAGATTTGGAGATTTTAAAGATGTCACTGCATTTGATGAGTTTGTTTTCATCTCTCCAAGATGCTCTTTCAATTTGAATGACCTCATGTTCATCATTGATGTTTCCTTTCCCCCTCTACGATGTAGATCTCTGTGTAGATATCATGGAGATGTTTGGGGTCTTCCTGTTGTATGATTCCCTCAGATAGACACTGAAAGTTCTCCAGCAGGCAGGATTTGTGGTGCTGCATCATGAGTCCAAGATCTAGATTGCATCTGTACACATGTACACATACACACACACACACACACACACACACACACACACATATACGCACTGATCACACTAAGACATTTAATCTGTTATTAATTCTCACATTTAAAGTATACTACTGCGTTAAAGAGGAACTATGCAAGACCAACTTTTACTTTCAGTTTGTGCTAGGTTTATGCTCACATTTTTCGCAAAAGAGCTCCTCCTTGCAGCCGTGCTTTGCCCAAAGCTTTGTAAAAGCATCGCTTTTACAGAAGCTTTACATTGCTTTACATTGGTTTTGAGTCGTTCTCAAAATAGTCATAAATGAACTGAAGATTTTTCCTAATTTCGTTGTTTCACCTGTACATTCAAACCGAGTGCAAATGCCAATGCCATTATCACGAAGGGTTTGCCTAGGTGTGACAAAGTCTTGCGACTACATTCAGGCAAAGCACAGGCAAAGCACAGGCAAAGCACAGGCAAAGCACCGCTGATAGGCGTTAAGTTACCGTAGTACTTTCTTTCTGGGGTTTTCAGGTTTGCCTGTGCTTTCGCCTGAATACACCCTGCGTTTGATTATCCTCGTCAAGTCGTCTCGGAGCTCAAATTGTCACGTGACTTTCCACTTCAAGCATTTTATTATGCAAACTCGTTGGACGTGGAAAAGCACATGGAGAAGTGAAAACAATGTTCACGTCAATGTTCACATCATTGTTTGTTTTCTGTTAGCAACCCTAGGCTACATTTATTATATTTATTATATATTTTTTTCCCTGCTCAATAATCCGTTTTCGATATTTTAAAAGGTTAGCCCATCGTCCCTTTATAATAGTCTAAGGTTAGGCTACATCCAGAGGTTTTGAACCGGGGCTATCCGAGCCACATAGGCTCGGATAGTTTGGAATCTCCAATAACGCTTTAGGCAAAAGCTATTGTCTTTTGCTCAAAATCTCTCATGTAGGCTTGACTTTTTTGGTTATTAAACTTTTTCGTTTAATAAATGCCGCGATCAAAGAGGATATCAGTAAACTTTGATTTTGGGGATAATAGTGCATTGAACTTTTCGGACTTGGTTGTTTGTTTTTGTGTTGATTTAGGCTACTCTGTTTAAAAGTGTCCGCTTATCCTGCACGGCGGCCATGCACCCGACGTTTGCTTATCCCTACAATTTCTCCAAGTTTAGGCTACTTGTTGTTGGCAGTATATTTTTTCGTTAAGATATTAACCTTGTTTGATTTATAATGTGGTGAAACGTGGCCATTAGTGCCGAACAGACCGGGGGAAAAAGCAAAAAAACATGCTGCCACTCCGACTAAGAAAAAAAAATGTTGGCGTGCAGGGACGTAGGTCTATGCTATATCTGGAAATACCAACACTCAGACAATTAGACGTCAATGTCTTTTCTGAAGCATCTACCTACAAGTCGTAGCCTAGTAGGCTATTGTAGAAATCAGCGCTGCATGTGTAGGCTACCCGTGTAGGCTATGTGTGCTTATGACATTTGCTGGCCGTTTTAACCTTAAACGTCATTTTTCGACCAGTTTTATTTGATTCATGTAGGGGGAGGGCCTAGGAGAATTTTTTTGAGCTGGGGGGGAGGCCCCTGGAAAAAAAAAAATGACCAGGGGGGAGGGCCAGGCAAAACATTTTTAACCCTATCGTCTGACGACCGGCCCTCCCCCCTCTAAATATCGTACAGTCCCTAAACGAGACGAGTTAATGAGAAAAAGGGGCGTGGTACGCGTCATTTCCTCTGGGCATGCGAGATCCTAGGTAAATAAAACGCACCAATAGTCCCAAGACTTTGTCACTCCTAGGCAAACCCTTCGTGATAATGGCATTGGCATTTGTACTAGGTTTGAATGTACAGGTGAAACAACGAAATTAGGAAAAATATTGAGTTCATTTATGAATATTTTGAGAACGACTGTCTAAATGGAAACTCCAAATTACTGCACTCTATGCTAAGCTAAGCTAACGCTGCGCTTCTGGATACGCTAAAACACTTTTTCTTCACTTATCCAACACAGGGGAATATGGTAAGAGACTAAATTTCGTTTTGGGGTGGCCTATTCCTTTAACAAATTTGTTGTTTGCAATGCAATGGTAGCCTAGTAAACCAGCGGCCCCCGCTAGATGCCAAAATGTTTTGTCTGCGAGTGGGTCTAGCCTTGCATCATTCTCCAATTCTGCCAGAATGCCAGGAATCTGGCAAAACCAATCATAACGCAGAGAAGTGTTTTGAATCAATGCGGGCGGGGTTTAAAACTAATCATAACGCAGGGATGTGTTTTGAATCAAAGCGGGCTTTGAGGGAGTGACGACAGAGCGTTGGCCTATAGGCACAGACATCGCTTGAAAGACAACGGGTTGTGCTCATCAACAATTTCCCGTTGTATCCATTCATCGGGGCCAGACTAAATTAGACATGCAATCTCACATTTAGGCTAGTTTATCATTTATGCGTTTGGGGAAGGACCAGCCGTCGGTTATGCACCTTCGTTTTGCTTGGTTTTTACTGATAGTGCTCCCCCTACAGCTCCCAAAGAATGCCCCCACCAGCTCCCACCAGTTTTACATAAAGGTGTGTAGTAAGGTAAGGGTTGTTTATCATGGTGTTCTTTGGGTTGTGTATATGATTTTGTCTGCATGGGTGCATGTATCATACATGATTTTATGTTTGGATGCAGGCATGTGCCTGTACAGTACATACATACTGTATCTGTAACTAAGCCATTTGTTTCTGTAAACTCATAAGAAATGAAACTTAGTAAGTAGTCTGACAAATTCAAATGTATTGTCTAGCCATGACATGCATGAGACGAGACATGACATTAGCCTTTGTCTATCTACCGCTTGGGTACATCTAGGGAACAATGTTAGGACAGAAAGATGTGATTAGCCTACTGAGGCCTTATGGATTGTGGCTACAAGTACTGGCTAAGCAAAAATATTTTCTACCGTAGGGTATGTCTAGATTTCTAGACTAGTGGTTTTACATCTGAATTCTTCAAAAGCTTATTTGTAAATGTGAATTACAATATCTGTATACTGCTTAAATGCCTGTTGAACAATGATGACTAAATATGGCAGCAAATAAAATGACTACACTGATGTACAGTATATATTGGAATAAAACTGGAAGGTTTCTGGATTGTGTTTGTAATTACACACACTAGTAATTTGCTGTGATAATCTGAGCGTGACAAATCTCTGTACAGACGAGTGTGATCAGTTCTGCTGAATAAGACTAAACTATGCTAAATTAAATGTGTGTGTGTGTGTGTGTGTGTGTGTGTGTGTGTGTGTGTGTTAGAGAGAGAGAGAGAGAGAGAGAGAGAGAGAGAGAGAGATAGAGAGAGAGAAAGAAAGAAAGCTACAGTAGTCATGATATCACCTTCCGGAATGGTTGTAGCACTAAAAATTCCCAAATTTGTGGGATCAACTATCATGAACTCTGAGTGAAGCACCTTTATTCCTAATATCACAACACGTGTCAAATGACTGATTATTGATTGTTTTTCATGTGATCATCTCTGATACTCACCCCTGACCAGCAGAGAACCTCTCCTCCACAATGGATTGATTGGTTCTCGGACTGGTCACTGTTCATGGACACACAGCCAGGAGATTGTGGTCTCTTTTGCTGGATATCACTGTAGAATATGCAAAAATAAAAGTGTGTGTGAGAGAGAGAGAGAGAGAGAGAGAGAGAGAGAGAGAGAGAGAGAGAGAAAAAGAGAAAGAGAAAGAAAGCTTGTCATTGTATTGACATACATGTAGGTCAGAGGTATTCAACAGGAGGGTCGGGAGTCGGGACCCCTAGGGGGTCAGCTGAGGTACTACAGGGGGTCCACCAAATTATTATATCTGAAGTTTTGTTATATATTCCACCCACTAAATTAGCTTAATGATTGATCACCGTGCATTATCTTTTTTAGCCTTTGGATTAGACCTACACTGATAGGACCATTTTCCGTTGTGCGTAATACTTTTCTCGGTCTGTATAGTCTGCAATTGTAAATACTGTACATACAAATGTATTTGCAATAGCAGACTGTACATCGGGTATAGATGTGTGTGGACCCTGATACACAAGCCCTATCTCAAATGCAGATTGATGCATCTGTAAGTATGTGGAGTGTGCCTGTGTGGTAGGCCAAGGCTACTACATTTGGGGAAGGGGGTCCGCGAGACTGTTTCGCAGAAAAGGGGTCCTTGGGCTGAAAAAGGTTGAAGACCCCTGACATAGGTAAAATAAGCACACAAACTCTCTAATGTTTAAAAAGATACTAAGCATTGCATTGCATGTGAAAAAGGCACACACACACACACACACACACACACACACACACACACACACACAGGTTGAGGTTCAGTCACTGTACTTTAAGCTGTTGAAACTGTAGACGTTACTATTCATATAGCCGCAAGTAACACATTGCTTGCAAAACGGGTGTCGCGTATGCATAAACGACCGAACAACGCTCACAACTGCATGTCTTGGTGTGTGTTACCTTTATTTTGCAAAATAACGATAACAATTAAATCCAGAGCTCCACATTAAAAGCGTACGGGAACGAGAGACATGAGAAGGGTAACAACATGGTGCCCTCAAAACATATAACGTCCTCTGGGTTAATCAGAGGGCAGAACCGAAAATCTTGAGTTGTCCGACCTTTCTATATATGGCTCTGGATTATACCATACTGTACATAAATCCACTAGTTTTTCAGCTCCCGTAAGTACTCCATCTGGGATTGCGGCCATTAGCCTTGTTTGCATCGGATGAGTCCTGACCTTCAGGCATAGTTATAGAATTAAAAAATTCCCAAATTTGTGGGATCAACTACCTTGAGTTATGAGTGAAGCACCTCTATTCCTAGATATCACAACACATGTCAAATGACTGATTATTGATTTTTTTTCATGTGATCATCTCAGACTGATACTCACTTCGGACCAGCAGGAACCTCTCCTCCAAAATGGATTGATTGGTTTTTGGACTGGTCACTCTTAAATGACACACCGCTCGGAACAGGAGATTGTGGTCTCTTCTGTTGGATATGACTGTAGAATATGCAAAAATAAAAGTGTGTGTGTGCGTGAGAGAGAGAGAGAGAGAGAGAGAGAGAGAGAGAGAGAGAGAGAGAGAGAAAGATGAAGAGACAGAGAAAGGGAGAAAAGCTTGTCATTGTATTGACATGTAGGTAAAATAAGCACACAAGCTCTCTAAAATTTACAAGCATTGCATTGCATTGCATTTGAAAAAAGGACACACAGACACACACACACACAGATTTGGCCTCTTCAGAATAAAATGGTAGTTTTTTTTTTTTTTAATCTGTTTACATTTAACCGTAGTATGATTACAGATTAGACCAGAGCCATATAGAGAGAGAGTTTGGCCAATTGGAATCATGGGCGCCATCATCATGGGTGATTATAATGTAGCCCTATGAGACGTCAGACTAAAGTAATTATTTCTAGCTTTCATAGACTAATACATGCAAGTAGGACTTCAGAAAACATGAAAACAATTCATAACCATTAGTTTTGCCGTTAGTTCTTCTGTGTGGTGACGTAAATTGCTAAAACAACGACTCAGTCTAGGATTGTGGGAAGCAAACTTGAAATGGACTTGAATCGACTTGAACACATTAATTTGACGGCGTAATAATAAATCTATTTCAATACATTTGTTTGTGGAGTGATCCTACATACGTATGTCCCAAGACATTATGGTTAGTGTGTGTTTGTTATGATCATTCATAACAAACAAACGAAACTAGCTCGTTTATCTAGGTTGAGGTTCAGTAACTGTACTTTTAGCTGTTGAAACTGTAGACGTTACTATTCACATAGCTGCAAGTAACACATTCCTACCAAAACGTGTGTAGCATATGTAAGCAATAAATCCTGAGAGGCTGGTGTTAATGCTGGTTTTTATCACGGGTGCTGTTAGGCACGAGGCGCAGCCAAGTACCGTTAGACATCCGTGCTAAAACCAACATTAACACCGGACTCGAGGGGTTTATTGCGCTTCTAAAACTGTTACCACGTAAACCGGCGATGGTTTCATGAACGGAAAACAAAACCACAAGAAATATAGCATGTTATTCATTGACACCAATTCCTTCGCTAAAAAAAAATTTCCTCTCAGTGAACGGTTGCAAAGCAACGCACAACCGCGAGCGCTGCTCCGTTCACTTTCTTATGGCGCAGCAGTTTAGAACGAAATGCGGTTGGAGCCGTGCTAAATGCTTAATTTACAATGGCATCGAACACGTTTTCAACCAATCACAATCAAGGACCGGAACTATAACTTTTAGAAGCATAAACGACCAAACAACGTACACAACTGCATGTCTTGGCGTGTGCTATCTTTCTTCTGCAAAATAACGATAACGATTAACGTGACCCCAGACGGGAGTAGGGTAACGTCCTCTGGGCCAATCGAAGGGCAGAACCGAAAATCCCAAGTTGTCCGAACTCTCTATATACGGCTCTGGATTATACCATACGCAATTCCACTTGTTTTTCATCTCCCGTAAGTACTCCATCTGTGATTGCGGACATTGGATGAGTCCTGTCCTTCAGGCACGGTGGTAGCATTAAAAAATTCCCAAATTTGTGGGATCAACTACCCTGAATTCTGAGTGAAGCACCTTTATTCCTAAATATCACAACACATGTCAAATGACTGATTATTGTGGTCTCTTCTGCTGGATATGACTGTAGAATATGCAAACGAAAAAAAGTGTGTGTGAGAGAGAGAATTAGTATTCTGACAAGCCAGACTATGACATAAAAATGTATTTTCTAGCCATGACATGCCAAGACATGTGGAGACATGACATCAGCGTTTGTCTTTCAAACTGCCTCTGCACACTGATTAGCTTGGATACATCTAGGGAACAATGTTAGGACAGAGAGAGGTGATTAGTCTGACCAGACCTTGGAAGAAGATCTACAGTACAGAGGCCTTATGGATCGTGGCTACAAGTACTGGCTAAGCTAAAATATTTGCTTCTGTAGGGTATATCTACATTTCTAGATTACTTTGCTGGTTTTGCATCTGAACTCTTCCATAGCTTAGTTGTAAATGTGAATCACTGTATGTTGTATAAATGCATGCGGAACAATAATGAGTATATAAAACACATGTACACTTAAGGACAAATGGGAATAAAACTCATTTCTGAGTCATTTCTGGATTGTGTTTGTGATTCATTACACTGATCTAATCCATTCTATAATTTGCTGTGATAATCTCAGACTGACAATTCTCTGTACAGAAGAGTGTGATCAGTTCTGCCGAATAAGACTAAATTAAGCTAATTCAAATGTGTGTGTGTGTGTGTGTATGTGTGTGTGTTCGAGAGAGAGAGAGGCTACAGTAATCATAATACTTATATAACTAATATCAGAGATTGAGGCAAACGTGCAAATATTCAGGCCACCTTCAGCCATGGTTGTAGCACAAAAAAATTCCCAAATTTGTGGGATAAACTACTAGTCAGGGAGCCAAGGTCTAAAAAGCTCAAGAAAATAGGTTGAACCGGACACCGTTTGTTATACTTTTCATTTTTGTTTTTTTGGCTCCCTTTAACCCCAAGAACAAATAATTGGAGGGTCTGCTCTGCCGGAAATATCGCGAAAAAAAGTTGTCCCCATTTTAGTGTATGCACCCTTCAATATTTAGCAGAAAAATGTGAAAAACTTTTTTTCCCTTAAATCCTCAGTGACTGTCAAAAAATACATTCCAGATGCACAGAATGCATGTGCTGACAACATTAATTGGAAACAAATACATTTATGTTTGATTTCCCCTCCATTTAGTGCTAAAAGTAGGCATTTTCTCAATATTTCTTTACTTTACTTCATTGTCAATCAACTATTCCCAACTAACTCCCCAACCAACTATTATAAAATCCAACCAGAATCAGTGTAAATGGGATGATTACTAGTTGGGCTGTATAAAACTATCCTTAATAGGAATATTAGGGGTGCACAATGACTTTTCCTTCAACCAAATTTTGTATAGTAGTCTGTGCTTGTCCTGTTTAATGGCTGCTCCAAACCACACTGTGATGAATATACAGCAGTGTAGAAGACAGCGATGAAGATGGCCAATACCTCTTGTGGTGAGCCATATTTCCACAGTTCGTAGGAAGTATTACCTGGGCCTTTTTGAGGATACCGTTGAAGAATTTGGATCTCCCATTTTAGATTCTGGGAGATGATGGATCCCTGAAACTTGAGAGTCTACATGTAACTATTGGTCAATAGCAAGGAGACGTGTTGTGCCCGCCTGACATGTGACAACGCCCTATAGTTTGAGAGCAGAGCTATAGAGTGCTGAGTTCTAGGTTGTTTGAGGAGTTCTCCTGCCAGTCAGGAAGATGGAGAGCCACTGGCAGATGGCAGGAAATGAACTCAGAGACTTTGGTGGTAAGAATTTTAGGTATGATAATTCAAAAAAGGTATGATAGTCCACAAACAGCACTGTAGCACAGGCCCCAGGCTGTTCAAGGTGTTGCAGAATGAAATGCAGCCATGTTCACTGCATCATCCACTTCCACTTCCCTATAGACAGACTGCAGGGGGTCCAACTAATGACGTACAGTATGGTGATGTTTTTGAGATGAGGCAGTACTATTGACTAATTGACATTCAAAGGACTTCACAGTGAATGAAGTCAAGGCTACAGGTCCGTAATCATTCAATGACGTGATGGTGGGTTTCTTGGGAACTGGGACGATGAGCTGGTTAGTACTACACCATCTAACAAAGTCTTCCACAAGGCTCTTGTACTCCCCTTTCCTGGCCATCTTTGAGACACCGAACAATTTCAGTGTTGTCAGAGAATATCTCATATGGTATGATTCAGAGTTGTACTTGAGGTTTGTGGTGTTCAAAGTGAACAGTGCAGGAGAGAGTGCAGTTCCACGTGGATTCCCCGTGCTGCCAACCATTTTAAATATCCAGTAGGCTATGTCATTCAGACATTTCAGAGTAGCCTAAAATGATATTGAGGCTTTAAGCCTGTTCATTACGAACTAGAATTGAACTCATCACTGATACCATAATTTTGGTTGAATTTTTATAAACTTTTTTATACAGTAACCTCTATGAGTATATAATTTGGTGAAAAGTATGACATATGGACTGATGACTGATGGGGGAATAGTTAATTGCCAGCAATGAAGTAAATATGAAAATATTTGGAAAAAGTGAGAAAATCGGCCATTTTTTGCACAAAACTGATGAGAAATCATATTAAAATGTGTTTTAAGATTTTTCTTTTCAGTTGATGTTGCCACTACATGTGTTCTGTGCATCTGCAATGTATTTCTGGACAGAGACTGAGGATTAGAAGAGGGAAAAAAACATTTTTCACATTTTACATACACTGTATACAGTAAAATGGGCACAATTTTTTTTTTGGCGATATTTTTGGCAGAGCAGACCCTCCAATTATTGGTTCTTAGGGTCAAAATTAACAGAAAAAACACAAATAAAAAGTATAACAGACGGTGTCCGGTTCAACCCATTTTTGAGACCTTGGCTCCCTGACTATACCTTGAATTATGAGTGAAGCACCTCTATTCCTAAATATCACAACACATGTCAAATGACTGATTATTGATTGTTTTTCATGTGATCATCTCAGACTGATACTCACCTCGGTCCAGCAGGAACCTCTCCTCCAAAATGGATTGATTGGTTTTTGGACTGGTCACTCTTAAATGACACACCGCTCGGAACAGGAGATTGTGGTCTCTTCTGCTGGATATGACTGTAGAATATGCAAACGAAAAAAGAAAGAAAAGAAAGCTTCTCATTGTATATGTGTAAAATAAACACTCAAACTCTCTAATATGTGCATAAAAAGGTAGGCCTACTGTATATTGTGTTACATCCGAAAAAGCAGATTCGGCCCCATTAAATAATAATAACAGAGATTGTGCTGTGCATGGTCGTTACAGTAAATGCAAACCTTCATGCCAATGTCACACATGGTTGTAGCGCTACAAAAGAATTCCCAAATTTGTGGGCTCAACTACCACAATTGCTGAGTAAAGCACCTTTATTACGGTGAAAGTTTGGAGTAATTCAAGCATAGCCCTTTTGCAATAGCCAGCTGACTGCACAAGATAGTAATTGGAACGAAAGAATTTGGAACAACATAGATCGAACATGAACACAAAATTTACTTTAATATCAGAACACATGTGAAATGACTGATTATTGATCATATCTCCTGTGATAATCTCAGACTGATACCTCTGACCAGCAGGAACTTCTCCAAGATTGATTGGTTTGTCTAAGGGCTGGTCACTTTCCATGGACACACAGCTCGGAACAGGAGATTGTGGTCTCTTCTGCTGGACATGGCTGTAGAATATGCAAAATAAAAAGTGTGTGTGTGTGTGTGTGTGTGTGTGTGTGTGTGTGTGTGTGTGAGAGAGAGAGAGAGAGAGAGAGAGAGAGAGAGAGAGAGAGAGAGAGAGAGAGAAGCTACAGTATTCAGTATACAGTATTCTGAGTGAAGCACCTTTATTCCTAAATATCACAACAGCTCAACTACCACAATTGCTGAGTAAAGCACCTTTATTACGGTGAAAGTTTGTTTGATCGAACATGAACACAAAATTTACTTTAATATCAGAACACGTTAAATGACTGATTATTGATCATATGTGACCCTGCACAGCGAAATCAGCTGCATTGGCATTTTTTCAAAATTAAGTTATTGCATTCACGTGAAAGGCAAGAAAATAACCTTTCAAATGATACCACTATCGATACTATTGGCCAACAAATGACATAGATAGGAGCGTTCAAAGTGTTACAATGTTGCAAGTCAGAAAAATTGAAAAGCAGAGAAAAACAATGCTGAAGTTTATTAGCTTGTTGCAAGGGAGTTATTAGGCTAGCTATTTTGAACATAATGCTATCAGTGGACTCAGCTGAATTAATTCTGCTACTAGTCCAACCAAACCAGTTAAATGATATCAAGCCTACTTATCTAACATGCAACCAAGAAAGAATACCCCTATTTGTGGACTTTACACGAAATATGGATATAACATGGATATAACTTGATGCTCACAGTAAAGGTAAGAGCCAGTGGATGGTTTGGTATTTTACTATGAAGTAGGCTAGGCTACGCAATGATGCAATGTGTGGATGCAGCTGTTAGTATGGGATTTATGGTTGTCATGTCCCTCATCTGAGTGATATCCTTGAAGCAGAAAAATCAGAAAGTTAATACTTGGCTTGTGCCGTGTATAGCACTACCGAACGCTTAACAGCTTATTAAACTTCCAGTTATGCCAACTAGCTGCGCCGACTTTAGAACCCGTCTGACTAGCCAGCTTCCAACTCAGTCAGATTCTCCACCCGACGTTAGCTCCATCTAGAGGAATTTTATGGACACAATCTGCAAGTTACTTCTAGCCTAGTTTATGAAAATGAAAAAGCCCTTTACATTCAGATAATTATTTTTTCTTATAATCTGACGAATGTTCACATGCCCTGCTGTAGTTTACTGTACAAACCAATTAGCACTAGAAATCTATGACAGCTAAGTTAGTACAATGCTAAATGGATACACCTTCTAAACAAACACATTTTTAACCCATTTAAGGTATGAATTTCGGCATAAGTTAACAACAATCTGAAAGGGTAGACTTTATTCTGTCAAATTATGCTGAAATGTGAAATTCGACTTTTTTGGTGCAAGCATTCCATTTTTAGAATTTTCTCAGAAACGAAGCTTCTGCCAAGTGACTGATTTCGCTGTGCAGAGTCATATATTTCCTCAGACTGATACCTCTGACCAGCAGGAACTTCTCCAAACTTGATTGGTTTGTCTAAGGGCTGGTCACTTTCCATGGACACACAGCTCGGAACAGGAGATTGTGGTCTCTTCTGCTGGACATGGCTGTAGAATATGCAAAATAAAAAGTGTGTGTGTGTGTGTGTGTGTGAGTGAGAGAGAGAGAGAGAGAGAGAGAGAGAGAGAGAGAGAGAGAGAGAGAGAAAGAGAGAGAGAAGCTACAGTATTCAGTATACAGCATACAGAATTCTGAGTGAAGCACCTTTATTCCTAAATATCACAAGTGTCAAATGACTGATTATTGATTGTTTTTCATGTGATCATCTCAGACTGATACTCACCCCTGACCAGCAGGAACCTCTCCTCCAAAATGGATTGATTGGTTTTTGGACTGGTCACTCTTAAATGACACACCGCTCGGAACAGATTGTGGTCTCTTCTGCTGGATATGACTGTAGAATATGCAAAAATAAAAGTGTAAAAATGTATTTACTAGCCATAACATGTCATGACTCGAGACATGACATCAGCGTTTGTCAGCGTTTATAAGCAGATGTCATTGTTATGTTAATTTATCTATTTATGACTCAAAGCTTTGATGTGAAGTATTGAAGATGAAAAAAAGTTTTTCAAACATCTGAAACTGCAAATATTTATTAGTCCATGAAATATGATGATTTTTTTCCATAATGTGACTGTCAGTTTAAGAAGATGTTTTTATTATTTTAAATGTTGATGTTGTTAAATGTTGATGTTGATGTTTTAATTAATTTTTAAGTAAAATATTCCATGTCATGAATTGTGCTATGATTGTGCTATTGTCAGATTTATAGGGAGATCACTGGTTAGAGCTGTGTAGAGCTGTGTAGAGCCGTGCAGGGTAGGTACGTAAGTGTTTAACATGATTTCAAGGCTAATGTTTTAAACTGTTACTGTTGGTATTTCTATCAGATGAACACTCCTACTGATCTTGCAAGGGTAATACCTGCCTCTAGGAGGCACGGACAAGGGACTCATTTTACTCCGAAACATGTCATTTATCAATTTCAGTGAGTTCTAGGCAATTTATAAAGGTGCAATGAAAAGGGAACCTCGAAATTGTACCTAAATGTTAAAGAGTGGCATGCACAAAATGCTAGCATTTAGCTGAAATTGGATATCTCAGGCATGTAATACGATGTCAGACTGAAATTGGTATATGATGGTCACAAGATGTGGGGCATTCTTTGAACAGAAAAAGTAGCAACATTTTTAGACCTTGATGACAAGACTCCACGAATCTACCCTAAATTTAGCCAAACAGGCTAATTATCTCATGAACTATGCGTGATACAAAAATGTCCCAAGTAGAAATTGATTATATGCAAAAAAGTTCTAAAGAATCATGTGTAAAAAGTTTGGTAGTGAACTTTATCGCGTTGTTGCTTATTTTGCCCTGACAAGTATGATTCTAATTCGCAAACATTATCGACAGGCTATGTTATGCTGTTTTGTAAATAAATGGCCAAAGCAGTGGGTAACCCTTTAATTTACAGCCTGTGAAGTACTAGGTAAGTATTAGTAAGTATTAGGTAAGAATGGTGTAACAAAAAAGTATCAGGGGATAAATTATTGAGTACCAACAGCCTAAGTATGCTGGAATAACACAGGTTCACGCTTTATTTAACAGCCTGTGAACCTTACTAGGTAAGTACAGGTAAGAACAACGTAACAAAATGGAACTTTATGTGTAATACTGCCATAATTACAAAATAAGGGGTAACCTAGATGCGCAGTATAGCCTACAGGAAAGGCATGTGTTGATTCACTTCATTTTAGGGTGTATTTACAAGTAGTTTTGGGGTATTTAGGTAATTCAACTGTAGGCTACTTGTTCTTTACTTTTCAATAGGGTAGCCTACCTAAGTGGTGATTATGCGAGGGATTTATTAGTTTCATTTCATGCGAGGGAATTATTAGTTTCATTTTCCATGTTGTAAATAAAACACATCTTTGTCAAACTGTTACCTCTATTCATACTACTGTACACCACTTACTGTAGGTAGGCTACCCTATTGAAAAGTAAAGAACAAGTAGCTTCCAGTTGAATTACCTAAATACCCCAACATTTCTGGTAACTACACCCTAATATTGGATGTGGGGGCTGTAAAATGAAGTGAATCAACGCATGCATTTCCTGTAGGCTATACTGTGCATCTAGGCTATACCCATTTTGTAATTATGGCAATATTACACATAATGTTCTATTTTGTTAAGTTGTTCTTACCTGTACTTACCCAGTACTTCACGGTCTGTAAAATAAAAGCGTAAACGCGTGTTATTCAAGCAAACTTACGCTGTAAGTACTCAGTAATTTATCCCTTGATACATTTTTGTTACACCATTCTTACCTAATACTTACCCAGTACTTCACGGGCTGTAAATTAAAGCGTTACCGTACTTTTTTACTACGTTGTTCTTAAGAGAGCTCTTAAGATGCCAAATCCATGTTTCTAGCATTGATTGTTAAAATGAAAAGAATGTTTTGGGGAACTGGTTACCTCACTCACGTCAGATGATGAGCTACGTAACTTTAAGGCACTTCCGTGCAACGATCTGATGTTGAAGCCCTTCAGAGCGATTTCAAGCCCAATATTTTCTAACCGAACCAATCAGGGCTGCTGGCTGCTGTAGAGGGTGTGACATAGCGAAGAAGCAACCGTTTTGAATCCAACCAATCCAACAAATGTAACCTGATCATGATTTATTTTCCTGGGAAAAAATATACTGCAATGGGCGCTGCGGTCATATTTGTACTGTTCAGATAAGTTTAGATCAGTGTCAGCTCAACTCCACGGGGGTATTTCACAAAACCAAGATAGGGGATTTAGACAGCCTTTGTGGGTTATCCGGGATGAACATAGCCTAATTGGTTTCACAGAAGAAATCACATACAAGTTACCATGGCGATTTATGCTTAGAAGCTAGCCTGCTCCTGACCAGGCTAAGTGCTGGGCTTAGTTTATTCTGATGATAATTCTGGTATCTCATTGGTTCACTCAGTTGTCACTCCAAACCGACCCTCACGTGTTAGAAGGATTCAATAGTCTGTAAACCTCTCATCATTGTATTAACTCGAAAAGCTGTCAGAAAATCACCATTTAGCAAAATGCCAGTTCGTTTTACAAGTATTTTATTTTACAATAATTATTTATCATGTTAACCATTGCTTCCTTATTGTTAATATTCATATGATAAGAAGAAAGCTGCCAAAGTATAAATGTGGGACATATTGGCTAAAGTATCTGCCATAGATTTGTTGAGAAAGACGATGTAAAGTTTTACTATTTCAGTGGCGTGCTTTTAAAAGAAACAAACTACGTCGCGTTGCAAAATGAGGACGCAATCACAGGTGGGAGCATACGTATTTGTGCAGTGAACTATCTGCCACGCCTTCTCTCTTAAGTTTACAGATGTTATTGAATTTCCCGTCTTTAATATAAATAGTTTTGCTTCCTTGGTAGCGTCAGGCAATTACACTTGTTTTCTTCATGTAAACTATTTTATTACATGCATGTTTCAAATTCTCACCATGAGTGAGTTTGTTGAAAAACGAGCACACGCATGCATGCATGATTACTTACACCCAGCTTGACGTAGACGCCTCAACTCATCCGTGCTTGAGATTCATGAAACGTTTTGAGCTTGTTTACCTAGAAGAGGCTTGGTCAAGCCCCGTCTTCGTCACTTATCTTGGATCTACTTACTCTGGTTTTGTGAAATACGCCCCAGGACTCTAGGCTAGTTTATGGGTAACTGATGGCTGAAGCATCACCCACCAAGATACCTGTAAGCCAGGGCTATTCAATTAGTTTTCCAAGGGGGCCACATTTAGAATCCAAGAACTTGAGCTGGGCCGCAAACTTTTTGCGGTCACTATTTTCAAATAATCAAATCGCAACACATTGATTAAAAACGCATATTTGCTTTGTTTTAACAATATCTTTGCATGTTAACAATAGCTACAAAGTATTTATTTACAAAATTTACATTTTCAAATTTCCAGAATAGAATATTTTAATACCATAACTTTGTTTTTAAAGTGAATTATTCATCTCTAAATGTCCTATTACAGAACTTATTTTGCACTCCAACAGGTAGGCTAAAAGAAAAAATTAAAATAACACGTAAACACGCAAGGACTCTAATATAAGTACAGTTGTCATAAGAGGAAATGCTGCATCAATAGACCAAACCGGCTTAAAAAAATAAATAAAAAGGCTGCGCAACAGCGCCAAAATCCTCTGGTGGCCAAAACCGGAATTACATGTACTTGCTTAGAATCGCCAGTGGAAAATACCCTAAAAAAATATTTCCTAATGTATTAATGGCACTTAAATTGACGTAGTTTGGGGACATATTATCTATTTATTAATATTCTGCAAATTATAAGGCATATATTAAGTTTTGGAGACTGGTGACTATATTTTAGTTTTAAAGGTGATGAATCACGTCGGCCGCATCTGGGCCGTGTGCGGGCCGATGTGGCCCGCGGGCCGGCAATTGAATAGCCCTGCTGTAAGCTGTTGTCTGTTCTTTATTTGGCTGCAACGTTTAATTATTACCTCCGCCAAGGAGGTTATGTTTTCGGTTGCGTTGGTTTGTCTGTTTGTTGGTTTGTCGGTTTGTTTTTTCTGTTTGTCAGCAGGATAACTCGAAAAGTACTGCACGGATTTGGAAGAAATTTTCGGACAATGCGTATATTGGGACAAGCTAGAGCTGATGTTTTCGGTCGCGTTGGTTTGTCTGTTTGTTGGTTTGTCTGTTTGTTTGTCTATTTGTCAGCAGGATAACTCAAAAAGTACTGCACAGATTTGGATGTAATTTTCGGACAATGCGTATATTGGGACAAGCCAGATCTGGGCCGATTTTGGTGGCGATCGGTGATCCAGAACATGATCTGGAATGTATATTGTGTCTGTGACCACATTGCCTTGGCGGAGGTCTGCGCTCTCTGAGCGCTTTTCTAGTTATCACATATCGTCTGTCAAAACAAACTTTATAATCTCCACTGTTTGGGGGTTTGGGGGGAGTCCCCTGCCCAATAGAAGTTTTACAATTAATTCCGAAGCCATAGCGCATTGGTTTATGCCTCTGGATCTGTTTGCGTTGATGCATGGTTTGTTGATGTGGTGCACATGCTCATTATCATTCCCGTAGAAATAAAACACTGCCCAGAACTACAGTACCGTAGCTCCAAAAAGTGCCTTTTAAAACCTTAAAGGTGCCATGCCACACCACTACATTTATTTACGTATTTAAATTGTTCTTTGAGGTCTACAAATAGGGTATGCAACTTCACTTGGACTGAGAACGGTCCAGGGAGACCGCAATGAGATCGTTTGCAGCCTGTAGGAATAGCCTTCGAAAATTTCATGCGGTTCTTCTTGGAATATTATCATGAAACAGAGAAAGATGATATCTGCACCAACCTAGCTTGCAGATTGCAAACAGCCACTTTGCAAAGGTAAGCTTACTACATAGTCAGGATGT
>JAODXP020000035.1:1023076-1026702 GCA_027497455.2 Sardinella longiceps | reverse complement strand
GTGATTGCTGCAGGAGATTACTGTGATTCTAGTCTGGCATTACTGTGATTGCTGCAGGAGATTACTGTGATTCTAGTCTGGCCTTACTGTGATTGCTGTGATTCTAGTCTGGCATTACTGTAATTGCTGCAGGAGATTACTGTGATTCTAGTCTGGCATTACTGTAATTGCTGCAGGAGATTACTGTGATTCTAGTCTTGCATTACAGTGATTACTGTGATTCTAGTCTGGCATTACTGTGATTGCTGCAGGATATGACTGTGATTCTAGTCTGGCATTGCTGTGATTGCTGCAGGAGATTACTGTGATTCTAGTCTGGCATTACTGGTGCTGCAGGAGATTGCTGCGCATTACTGTGATTGCTGCAGGATTACTGTGATTCTAGTCTGGCATTGCTGCAGGATATGACTGTGATTCTAGTCTGGCCTTACCGTGTGTCAGGATTCTGGTTTTGACTTTGTGTTTCACCTCTAGTTTCCTTGTGTCTTTGGTTGATGTCTCTGCTTTCTCTTGTGTTGTGGCTCTAGTCTCCATGTTTTGTCACATGCTTGTGTTTACTGTTTGTCTCTATGGTATGTGTGTTTCTATGTTGCTAAAAGAAAAGTAAACCTTTGTTCCTGCATATCTGTATTATTGTCGTGCGTTTGGGTCCTCGCTTGAGTGACATGGTGACAACGTGATTGCTGATGACTGTGATTGTAGTCTGGCCCTACTGAAGGGCCTGGAGAGGCTCTACTGTGTGGCTTGGACTGAATGGGTTTTACAGTATTTATGGGACTAGGGTTAGGGTTAGGGTTAGGGTTAGCTTGGACTGAATGGGTTTTAGAGTATTTATGGGACTGTAAGATCAATTTACCGGCATCAATCTGTTGACTGTTAACACTCGGCCCATTAGTGCAAATATAAAAGCCAATGTGGCCCCCGGCCCACCCGTGATTTTATAGTATTTCTGTGACTGTAAGATGACTTTTCCATGACTGAGTACAATCCAAGCCCAGAGAGCCAAAGTTCAGATAATCAACTTCATATTAGGCCAAATATTTTTGGGTTTTCTTTTGTAATAGAAGCCATGTCATTTGTCAGGACTTGCCGAAGATTTTTGCAGCAATTTTTTCACTTTCACCCCTTTAATTTCAAATAGTTTGTCCAGTTTTGCTGCAATGATCATGGAATTGTGAAATGTTTGTAGAGCAGTGACAACGGTGAAATGTTGAAAGAAGATTTCCAGTGATTCCAGTTTGAAAGTCAGACCAGTTGCAGTAACTACTTCAACTTTGAAAACACAGAAACAGTTAAAACTGCGGCGCTGTTCTCCTTACATGCAATGATCACACATGCACTCGGTCTCTCTCACACTCAACACACACACACACACACACACACACACACACACACACTTTCATAACCATTAAGGAAAGGGTATGAAAAACTCCATAGACAAACACAAACCTTAGAGAACTTGAGTTATGAATAATAGAAAAAACAGGCAATGCTGAAGCACTGAGCACTGATTTGCAGTCTGATGTGGCGCTATGCAAGATGACCGTTTCAGAGATGTATGATGATGGGGTGTTTTATTGTAAATACATGAATATTTTCAAATGAATCAAATAAACTAACTCCCACTCTCAAGTGTAGTCCTTTGATGTTTGTCAGGTGTAAATGAAGATGGAACTGGAGGTATCAGATGAAGACAAACTCTACAGGAATAGCTATTCTTTAGGGAAAACTTTAGCATTTTAGAATAAGAGTAATTCCTAAAGAAATGTCTTAAGTCCTAAGTGTAACACTAGGGATGGGAAATGTAGTTTTAAATATAGCACTTGGGATGGGAAATGTAGTCCTAAGTGTAGCTCTAGGGATGGGAAATGTAGTCCTAAGTGTAGCACTTGGGATGGGAAATGTAGTCCGAAGTGTAGCACTAGGGATGGGAAATGTAGTCCAAGTGTAGCACTAGGGATGGGAAATGTAGTCCTAAGTGTAGCACTAGGGATGGGAAATGTAGTCCTAAGTGTAGCTCTGGGGATGGGAAATGTAATCTTAAGTGTAGCACTAGGGATGGGAAATGTAGTCCTAAGTGTAGCACTAGGGATGGGAAATGTAGTCCTAATTGTAGCTCTAGGGATGGGAAATGTAGTCTTAAGTGTAGCACTAGGGATGGGAAATGTAGTCCTAGGTGTAGCTCTAGGGATGTACCGAATCCTGATTTCACTTCTATCCTGGACCTCACCCACCTGGTGACTTGTCGCTTGTTGCTTGCCGTCATTGAAATTGAATAGAAACCCTGAAACCGGTCGCTTGGCCTAGAAACGGTACCCTAACCCTAACCCTGAAACCGGTCACTTGGCCTAGAAACCGTACCCTAACCCTAACCCTGAAACTGGTCGCTTTGCCTACGAGGCTAGTAGCTAATGTGAATGCAGGGTTGAGCCTCTGTGCCCAAATAAGATCTTATTCATTGCACCCACACACACACAGACACACACACATAGTGCCATAGATAGAGATGGCAAGTCTGACCACGCCCACAAATATTGCTCCGCCGTGGGGGAAATAGTGAAAAATAGTCCCCCATTGGGGAAGAAACAGGCTCACACAGTGTGGAAGTTAATGAGATGCAAAGCTAGAAGTTGAGCTGAGCAGCATCTACAAGGAGCTTGACGCATTTTGGAGGGCAATGCCTTAAAGTAGTAATGATGTTCTGATGGTCCGATGTGAATTCTAAACTTGATAATGACACCCCTCCAAACGCAATACAAAGTACAATTTAGTTGATGCTTGTGAGCTTCATTAGCTTGCTAACTAGCCAACTTCATTCATCACCACAGTAAATGTAGCTAACTTTAGCTTGCTAAACAGAGCTAATCTGACTTGTGATTGAAAGTTGCTTCACTCATAACCGGAGCACAGACAGTTCATGACATTTCTGTCAGTGTTGCTGGAATAAACAAATCATGCAAAATGTATTTTAGTCTAAACCCAAGCAGGCAAACAGGTCATTATTAGACAAAACATCTAATAATATGGACTTTGTTCAATTTTACTAAGCGACCTATTATTGTTAAGCAACTTTCTCTACGTTGCCCATTCACCATAATGTTAATTTGGCCTCTGTTTTCCCCCACGCTGACTTCACACTCGCATTTTGAGGGCATTAACCGTACTTGCCGTCTGTATCTCTCTCTCTCTCTCTCTCTCTCTCTCTCTCTCTCTCTCTCTCTCTCTCTCTCTCTTACACACACACACACACACACACACACACACACGCACACACACAGACAGTGCCATTCCTGTGCCGCAGTCCAACCTCTCTCTCTTTCTCTCTCTCCCTCTCTCTCTCTCTCTTTCTCTCTCACACACACATACACACACACACACACACACACACTGCCCAAATGAGGTGCCCCAGTCCCGCCTCTCTCTCTGTCTCACACACACATACACACACACACACACACACACACACACACACTGCCCAAATGAGGTGGCCCAGTCCCGCCTGTAATCTGCTGAGATCACCATGGCAATGGGAGGCTTAGTAATTAAGAGGGCTTGACCCCTGGACTAGAATGCAGACCAACGCAACTCTCTCTCTCCCTATCCCCCCCCCTCTCTCTCTCTCTCTC